>CM070823.1:6102758-6200258 GCA_036326025.1 Chrosomus eos
TTTTACAGTGTGCGTAATGGGCAGATTTTGGTTGAAATGTATTCAATGGCCTCCATTTGTGAAAAAAAACGTATATTTTGCATTTTATAATTACATAGGACTACATTATTATATACAAATAAAATTATATAAAAATTGAATTATCAACATAACCATAAATGTTGAAAATGCACATGAATTACATTTGTGATTCAATGGAATCTGAGCGTTTGTAAAAAAAAATTGATTTGTGACCTAAACTATGCATAATTTATGTCATAATGTTTCGTTTCTTTCTTGACATGTCCTGCCTGTGCTTCTGCGTGCACGAGACTAACTCTATATCTACATTAAGTCTGCACTTCATGCTCAGGGAAGAAGCTGTACATCTGCACCAATTATGTGACTTTTGGGAAAGTTGTCTGCTTTTGCATATGGGCGTGTGCGTTTCCATAGCCCTCTCTCCAAGTTTCCAGGGAAACAGACGGGCAGATCAGAGAACAGCAAATCAAACACAATTATAGTACATCATCTTAGAGCACTATTTCATTCAAAACGCCCTAAACCCCCCTCTCTCTTTCTCTCTCTTTCACTCACTCACTGGCCAGCTGTAATATTCCAGCGGTTATGAATAATAGACACAAAGGGTTTAATTGACAAGGCGTTTTAAACACTGCCAGTCGCAGTCCGCTCAGTTATCCTTGCATCATGATTTTTCTGACGGAGAAAAGCAGTTTTGCTGCATGAAAAATGGCACACTGCCTGTTTTTGATTAGTCTCGTGTTGGTTATGTTCAGAATATGGAATTGCAATATCATGCTATTGTCTTCTGTATGCATAGTGTGTGCAGTAAGTAAATGTCATGCGCTTGAAATAAAGTATACTTGCACTAGGCTATATCAAATCATACTATGTTTTATATTATATTGTTTATTAGAAATTACAAAATGTTAAGACATAAATTACACAAAAGTGGATTATTTCAAAATTGCTTTAATTATTGGCTAACAGAAAAACCTCTGAGGTCATGTTAGGATGACTACGTAGAACACTGAAATATTGATCAATACATAATGTGTTTTATTACCAAATAGCTACTATTTAAAAAAAAAAAAAAAAACATTTTTCTTTTGTTTGCCATAAAATGTGTGCTAGGGTTCATTTCCTAACCCTTACACAAACTATTTTAAGCAGTAATAATGCGAAGCCTATATTCCATTCCAAACATAACAAATATTTACTTTTTGCATAGGCTGATTTTTTTTTTTACATATGGGTTTTATAGACCCTAGTATTAAACAAGTTGTCTATTCCATTCATTAAATTTTGCCAATTTGTGTTCTTTAACATTCTATTTCTAAGTAGTAGGCTGTATACAGTGCATTAAGCAGTGCACTAGTAATGATACGGACTGCCAGTAATTCCAGAATGGTGCGCGTTACCAAGCGCGCACTCCCATTGGTTGATATGCGCGCGCACGGGGGTTGGTGCGCTATTATTAAAGCCGCGAGTGGACGCGCAGTGCCAACAGACAGTTCTGTCCTGGAGTTCCGGAGACCTGAACGAGGGTGAAACGAACGACAACATATGGATTGAAGCAAGAACATTAGGACCACAAACCACTTCACGTAAGTTCAACTGAGATTCAACAGGTTTTTAATAGAGGAGCAGTTTTGGAAAAAGTTTAAATCCATACATACAGTAATGATATGCATTCATATGCATTTAAAACTAAACGTCTGAGTTCTAGAGATGCAGAACTACTCATTAGAAATGTGTTGTGGAATGTGGAGATCGCAGACACATCAGTTATACAGGGTTACAGGTGTTTTGAGATGAACTATTGTCAAATAAGGTTTTATTTAAATTTGCTGTCTCTTAAAAATGTATCACTCTTAAAAATAAAGGTTCTTTATTGCAATTGATGGTTAAGAACATTTTACATTCATGGAATCTTTCCATTGCACAAAAATTAATTAGTGGAAAAGGGTATTTTTAAATTATTAAAATGTTCTTCAAACTAAGAACTGTTCATTGAAGGGTTTCTTTGGGAAATCCTAAACGATTCTTCAGTGGCATTGTTGTGAAACCCCCCATTTTAAACCTTTATTTTAAGAGTACATGGTAACTTTAGTTAGTTTATTGTTACAAAAAAGTAATTAATACTTACAAAAAATTACCATAGTCTTACCATGGTATTCTTGGAAGTACCTTGATTCCTACACAATTTGAAGGATTTGGTATTTTATTAGAAACTATTGTTACCGTGGTATGTTTTTGTAAGGGATAGCCTTATCAATCATTATCACTTCACATCTGCATGTAAAGTCTTTCATGTGTACCAATTTAGACAATGGAGATGTTTCTGCACATGATTTACTTTAGAGCAGATAAAGTACCCCCGTCTCAGTGTTGTGCTTCTGCAGTTACAGAGCAAATACTGCGCAATACATATTTCACATCGCAATGTGCTGCGGTCTCCACACATTGAACTCAGGCCGTGTTGTGCAGAGAAGCTGTGTGCATCAAGTGTGTGCAGGCATTATAATAGATCAGGGGTTTCAACATTTACAGACCAACTCAGACCAAGACAAAGCAACCCAGGGACCTCAAAAATATATAAACATTTTCCGAGTAACACTGTTGCTTATTTGTGATGTATACACCTTACAAAAATGACTTAAAAAATAGTAAAAATATTTATTATGACTAATGGGTTATACCAGTGAACATATTTTTTAAGGGTCAGATCAGGGAGAAATAGCTCACTAAGATGCACTAAGACCTTCACGGACCTCAAGGTGTCAGTAGTTGAAAATCCCGATAATAAAAAGTGAGAATGTATAAAATACTTTAAAGTTTGTTTAGGATATTGTGATACTTGAAATACAACATTAATCAGTTGATTTTGTCTATGTATGTGTGTGTATATACGTTCTATATATACATGTGGATAATTACTAAAGTTTATATATTTTATATTTAATATTCCTGAATTACATAAGGTTATGCCAGCAAAAATCTTATTTTCATTAGAACAGGGAGATATCTATTTAAAGTTATTTTCATTGACAGTGTACCTGTACTTGCATTTAATAAAATGCACACATTGTGTAAATAAATTTTGCATAACAATAAGCTTTGTGGCTTAAATACATAATGAAAGAATGATGTTGATTGCATGCTAAGCACTATCTCCACAAGGTGACAGTCTACAATTGATAATGGAGAGGGAGGCAGGCATCAGCTGTCTTTAACAATTGCTTTTTAGTGTTAACAATGTGTTAAGATACTGTCAGAATCTCCCAATAATCCACTGGGTGACAGTGTACCCAAAGCAGTGAGAAGGGGACTGAATCCAGTTTGTATTTGCATTCATGAATTGCAGGTGTCAGTGTGGGCTTATGATTCTTCGTTTCACTATCTGTGCACACAGGGTGCAATTGCACATCTCTCCAGACCTCGCAGAGAGATGTGGCTGCTGGAAAAGATCCGCGGTTCAGTGGAGGGAAACGTTCTCCGGCAAGGAGACTCGGCGGACAAACAAGGCAAAGCCCCCACCTACTGCAATGTGCTCACCCCTGACAAGATCCCTGACTTCTTTATTCCACCCAAATTCGTGTGCTGCCCACCAGAGGAGGAGACGCCAGAGATGAAGCCAAAAAACGAGCTCCACTCTTCACCGTCAGAGCAGACCATATGCTGCAAGAAGCCTCAGGGCAGTCCGCGCAGCCCACGCCTCATTAACAAGTTGGCTGGAGACACCAAGAACTTGCTCAAAGCTGCAAACCGCCACATCATCCAGATTGAGAGCGCAGATGACTTGGTGGCTGGGGAAGTGGGTGACCTCAACACGAACGCCGACCCGCAGTCCCAAACGGCCATGTCCCTGCCCTACGTACCCAAAGCGCAAACCTCCTACGGTTTCGCCACGCTCATGGAAAGTCCTCACACGAGACGTAAAGAATCCCTCTTTCACAGCGACCCCACAAGTCCGCTTACCTCACCCAACACCCAACGCAAGTCGCAGGGTAACCACCTAAACCCCAGCGACTGCAACGCCTCCCACTCCAACCCCTACCGGTACTTCAGCGGAGGGGAAAGTGACACTTGCTCTTCGGCCGAGTCCTCCCCGTTCAACTCCCCTCTATTATCTCGTTCTGCATCTCTCCTCAAGGTGTTCACCCACGAAACCCAAGCCAAAGTATCCCGGGCCAAGCGCTCCTTCGCCCGGCACAGTTCTCTCTCCACTGATGAGTGCAGCTCTGTGGAGACCAGCCCGAATATTCAGAGGCGGCTCCGCTGCCCTCCTTCCCCTGCTTTCCGTGGACGGAAATACGGAGGTAACATGGATCGCTTCACGCAGCACACCGTCAACCTCCACAAGGGAGGAACTCTACGCCTTTGCACAGACTACGACATCGATGCCGCCCGGCTTCACGTGCGAGTGCTGGCGGCCGAGGACCTCTATGATAGGCAGTTTGACGTGAAGAGCATCAATTGTTGCGTGGCTCTGTACCTGAACCCGGGAAAGCTCCAGAAACAGCGTAGCACCATTATCAAGAACAGCCGCAACCCCGTCTTCAACGAGGACTTCTACTTTGACTCCCTGCCTGTTGCGCAGGTGAAAAACCTTGCCATCAAGATGAAGGTTGTCAACAAGGGCACCAGTCTGAAGAGAGACCACCTACTGGGCGAGAGGGAGGTGCCCTTGAAGGAGCTGCTTTCTGGGATCTAGAAGTTTAGTTTTGTCCACTATCTGGGCATGGGACACACGCCTCAATGCAGTCTTTAACTAGCAGAACCAGACAAGGAAATATTCCAGCTTTGATTCCAAGTACTGAAAGTGATTGGAGTTGCAGAACTACCTGTGTGCACCTTCCTAATTTGTTTACCAGCAGTGAGAGTGTATGGATGTACTGTATGTGTGAGATCGTCTGTATATATCCTCTGTATGAGTGTACAAGCATGCTCCGATTGTTCCCAGGGTTTGCGTTTGTGCTGAGACCAACGTCGTCTTGATTCCAGACCCTGCCCTGCAGACACCAATAGATAAAAACAGTTCCCCATCCACATCGCTATCTCGACGAGCTCATTTAGTTGACTGATGCTTTGAAGTCACTCAATGCCAGAACACAAATGCATGCTTCATCAGCCGGTTTGAGCCTTAAAAATGATGAGAATGACAACTATATATTTTTTCCCCCTGTATTGCTGTAATTACAGTGTTTCGCCTTATGCCTCTTTAATTCCAATTTAGGGTTTAAGACTGTGACATTTCTCTCTATCTCACTGTAAGACTACTGGACTTTTGCTGTTTTTCTTTTTGAGTATTGACTCTGTGCAGTTAAAAACACCCTTCAGCCTTACTGAGTGACAAGCTGCTCACTTTGAGTGACAGAACTTTAGGGAGGGCGTGATTCGTGATTGTTCAGAACATATGACATCATCATGGATGTCATGACATCATGACTTCTGTAAATAGAAGGCTGTTCTAAATCTACTTTTAGCTGCACCTGAAATGACTCCCTGTTCCCTATAAAGTTGACTAAACCATGCACTGTTTGGAGAAAGAGTTCAAAATGGGAAACAAAAAATTACCATGGTATTACCATGCTAATTGGACCTGCTACTGTGGTCGTGCCATGACTTTTTTCTTCTTATTTTTTTGCAGTAACTTGGATCAGCATGGGCTTGTACTCTATTAATACCATAGTTTTTACAATGGTTATTTATTTGAATATAGGCATCATTCAGAACCTAATGTATTGTACTATTACGATCTGATACCATCACTTTATCATGGTAATACCATAGTTTTCGGATATGTACCGTGGTAAAACCATGCTTTTGGACAAGTGCCATGCTAATGCCATCGCAATATTTAAAGTACCATATTTTACCACATAGCAGCCCATACCATGTAGTCCAAGTTTTTGGATATTTACCCTGATTATACCATGGTATTCTTTGAGGTGCCATGTAAATACCATGGTATTCATTCAATGCCATGATACTGTGAATATCAAAGTATTGCTTTACCATGGTACTATATTTGTACGGCATATATTAATAACTATAAGCTACACCGAGTCAAGTGTTATATAAAGGCTATGTTAACATACACTACGCTTGCAAAGAAGTTTCTTTGGAAACTTAGCGTGTGCTTTATGTTTCTAAAGGACATTTACCGTGCCCACTAGTGCCATTTTAGCTCCAATCTCAGGTTAGGGAACATAATGCTTTTTAATACGTGTGCACTTTAATGGAGTATGTTGTTGATTTGCAACAGTTTATGGTGCATTGTGGGTAACGTTTAGTAATGTATACAATTGTTCAATAAGATTTGGGACATCCCCCAGGAAGTACACTGTTTATGTTCATAACGTGTTCAGATGAGTATTCTTCTATTAAATATGAGCACTGAGTTTTGGCATGTTTATAGTAAATGTGTGTGTAGATGTTTACCAATGGGAGCAGTTGCATGGCAAAGTGTTCAAACCCTCACGGTTTCATTTCTAATGTTACGAAGTCAGATTGTGAAAGTAAGATATAAGCTCACATGTTTTCTTAACATCTTCCCCTGTGTTGGATCCACAGAACTAGCGTTATTTTGTGTACTGTACTGAAAATGTATGGGATTTTCACCCTAGAACCTTCTGTTGCACTCAAATACTGTTGATTAAAGCAGAGTTTGATACATTTGGACTTTAAAATTACTGTTGTATAAGACACTGTAATGCGTCATACATGGCAAGCTCTTTGTATGACCTAAAGAGTGTCCGGTAATATTCCTGAGAGCTCTTCAATCAGGTTACTGCGCTCCTCGCTTCATGAGTGGATTCACACAATTGCACCGCTATTAGAAGTGAGAGATTGTCTCACAGTTCTGGCTTCAGTTCAAGGAAACACATCTGTGTGTTTTTGATGAATCATTTGCATATCCTTAAGGGTGAAGTGTGTAATTGATATGCCACATGCAATGCCAAATGGAATTGCAACTAGGTTTTCACATTTTCCATTGAAATGTGAGTGATGTTTGCTTGTGCAAAAGTTTCTATAAAGTTGTTGTTGGTTGCAAAGATGTTCTGAGCAGTTGCTAGGCCATTTGCAACTTCCATAATCTGGCATTTGTCTGTGTGAAACAGGATTCAATGAGGAAAATCTCAGGTGGGAAGAACTTGATTCTATCCATGAGATTTGATTGAATGGTGAAAAATAAGAGGGGTTGGTGATGTCAGCTAGAAAGGCTTTTGATTAATGATTAAAAAAAAACGTGTCCCCTTTGGAATAATAAGGACAGATGAATCATGCCCAATAGGGATGTTCCGGAAGCCGAATATTATGTTCAGAAATGAAATCTCACATTGTACGGAGACCTTAAAAGGACATGGTGATAGGAGAAAAAAATGATTTCATGCTTTTGTGTTCTCTCGCAATTATATATTGTATAATTGTATTGGCATCAGGGAGTCGCTATGCGGCGTATTTAAATCACTTTTGAATGCACGCTCGCTTTTTACTTTCACTTCTTTCCCATTCGCAATCATGCATCCTCTGTTTATAGGGAGTGGAGGTACTGACCACACATTTTACAAGATAAGATATTTGTAAAATCCTCCGTCCTTGTGTTGTCAGTCATCTCTCCTTACTATATTCACGTGATAAATCTGATGATGTAACCGACCATATAATGCGTTATTCATTTTCTGTGCCTTTGTGAATTTGGATTTAGGCATCAGACACATCCCTAATGTGCAATAAAGATGAGGTCACATTGGGAAAATTTTGCAGCAAAAAAAGGTCCATTGTCTATTGTCAATATGTAGTGATGCATGAAGCAATCCGGCAGCTTTTTGTTGGTCAATGATGCAAACCTGTGTGACTTTAAAGAGATAGTTCACCAAAAAAAAAAAAAAAATGCTGTCATCATTTCCTCCCCCTCAAATTGTTCCAAACCTGTATGAGTTTCTTTGCTCTGTTGAACACAAAAGAAGATATTTTGAAGAATGTTGGTAAACAGACAGTTGACAGTAGCCACTTATTTCCATAGTTGGAAAAATTACTATGGAAGTCATTGGAAGTCTGGTTACCAACATTCTTCAAAATATCTTCTTTTGTGAAAAACTCATACATGTTTGAAACAACGTTAAACCCGTTACGAAATCTGCATGGGGAAATCTCTCGCCCACGTCCAAAATTCATGGATTTCATTTGAAACGACAGCAGAAATTCACCAAACAACAGTAAATGTGACCGCGTCTCATCCCAAGAAGTCATATACTGACGTCTTGGGACGTCTTTTGACCATACATCAATATCCGCCTTTTTAGGGTACCCTTAAACGTCGGTTAGATGACGTTATCGGATCCTAACTCTACCCCAGACCTAAACCTACCCCTAAACCTACCCCGTCACCTACTGACGTTAAAGGTAAAGCGTCAGTTGTATGACGTCCCAGGATCGTCATTTACCGACGTTTAAGGGTACCCTAAAAAGGCGGATATTGACGTATGGTCAAAAGACGTCCCAAGACGTCAATATATGACTTCTTGGGATGAGACTGTGTTACGTTGAGAAAAGAGTTTTCATTTCAGATTTAGATTTTGTAACCTTTCTCTCTCAATCAAAATCTGCTTATTTTTTCATGTTCTCTTTAAGTTTCATGATATAGCATGCTGCATATGTTTAAATGATCAGTTTTAGTGCTAAACAATATTTCCTTTTAAATGTTTTGATTTAATTGATGAATTTGCCCTTTTCTAAGTCACATTCCTGTTTCATTCATACTTGGGCATTTTCTGCTCTGTTGAGTTATCATCTTTCATCCTTCATTTAAAGCACTTCCATGTCACTTTCGCCATTTAAAAAAAAAAAAAAGCTTGAACACCTTGAGCACACGGTCTGTAATTACACTCCGGATATGAATCACTGCATATGTGCTTCATGCGTAATCTCCACTGTAGACTTCCAGAGTACAATGATTCATTTATTAAATAATTTCCATTTCTATTTTCATCACTCTTTTAAAACGGCCAAATCGCCGGGTTATTAGATTTCCCATCAGAGCCATGTAGAAATCAAAAAGTCTTATTCCTATTTGATTGGAAGAGATTTCAAATTGGAAGAAGAGAATGGATTCCGGAAGAGATTCAATACGGGGGGTGTTAAATCACATTTATTTCCGTAGCCATATTGCTGTAGGTGAGATTAAAGTGTGTTCGGATAAGTCATGGAAAATGAAGTGCCTATCCACTGTACTTGATTCCCGTTCCTTCCCTATACGGCGTCACCAGCCGCAGCGTTCCTATGCATGTGTACATAAACACACGTCACCTGTGATGTGCCATTTCAAACCCGGAAATCAACGTTCCTTTAATAGTGTATCTCAAAGATGTGGTGTTTCGGCTTGTTGTTATTCCGAAGATGGATGTGTTTGGTTATTATTAGATGCACTGTTGTCATGCCGTCAATTTTGTTTATCCAGTGGTTTATTCTCTCTTTGTATCTCTTTCTCTTTTTCCAGACTGATTTTCTATCCATAACTTTACTGGATCATGCTATTGCTTTGTCTGTTTTCTTACCTTGCTCAATAAAAGTTGTGTAGATGGTGTACAAAGATTGCTTTCTGTCCTTTAACCCCCAGTTTTGAGTCCAGAATGTTTGTGAAAATGTGAAGCATGATCTTAATTGTATTTGCAGCCTCATGCACAACGTGTGTGTGTGTGTGTGTGTGTGTGTGTGTGTGTGTTTTGTGTGTGTTTTGTGTGGGTGTTTGTGTGGGCACATTGATTTTTTTTATGTTTGCATATAGGCACTAAAGCATACAATATCAACATATAGCAGCATCTTAAACTTTAGAGACATACAAAACAAAAAGCCTTTGAGCTTCATACAATATTGAGTTCATAGAATTCAAAGCTCAACAAAAAGAGTGCAAATGACATTACTTTTATTAGACCCATCTGTATTTCAAGTTATTTTTCAGACATAACTTCAGAGTTGCACTAAGGTAATGTGTATTAAACTAATCCCCTGCATAAAAGGTTATGTGGCTCCAATTTTGACCGGTAATATTTCTACAGTCTTAGGAAAAGTCCACAAAAAAGCCCAATGTAACATGTTAAAAAGATTTTTCACAGGTGTTTTACCGCAATTTTGAATTATGCATTCCTTTGTGGTTAAAGGAAATGTTAGTAAACTTTAATGTAAAAATTATTTGTAATTTTCTGCATGTACATTATCTGTATTTCTGTGCTTTTTTTAAAAGTTGTACAATGCAAAAATGTTTACAATTTAGACGCGTTCAAATTGTACGCTTATACTTTATGTACAAAAAACATAGAATAAAGGATAAGATCACCATGAAATGTGGTAACCGTTGTCAGATTCATAGATGATGACTGATGTAGTCTAATGAAATAAGAAAATGTTTAGAAAATCAGTACATTCTGTCTGAGCCTGAGAAATCATAATTGGAGACACGTTGTGTGTCCTGGGCTTGTGTCCAAATGGCAGATTTGTTGTTTGTGTTTCTCCAGGTGTTCTGTCGAAACGTCTGAAGATGCAGTTAATGGTAAAATGGCAAAAGTGTGTTCTTCATTTAAAAAAAAAAATTGAAAGTGGTGCCAAAGTTACAGCTTGCAGTGATAGAGTATAACAGTGGTGGTGAGAATTAATGACACCCCTCGTAAATATGATCAAAAATGGCTGTAAAAAATAAATCTGCATTGTTTATCCTTTTGATCTTTCATTAAAAAAAATTGCAAAAATCTAGCCTTTCATTTAAGTAAGAATTGAAAGTAAATCACATTATGAAATAAATACTTTTCTCCAAAATACGCTGGCCATAATTATTGGCTCCCTGTTATTAAATACTTTTTGCAACCTCCTTTTGCCAAGATAACAGCTCTGAGTTTTCTCCTATAATGCCTGATGAGTTTGGAGAACACCTGACCTGAGATCAGAGACCATTTCTCCATACAGAATCTCTCCAGATCCTTCAGATTCCCAGATCCATGTTTGTGCTTCTTCTCTTCAGTTCAGCCCACTCATTTTCTAGGGTTCAGATCAGGGAACTGTGACGGTCATGGCAGAAGCTTCATTTTGTGCTCAGTTACCAATTTTTTTTTTGTTTTTGATGTTTGTTTTGGACCATTGTCCTGATGGAAGATCCAACCACGGCCCATTATAAGATTTCTAGCAGAGGCAGTCAGGTTTTGAGGTTTTATCTGTTGGTATTTGCTAGAATTATACAATGTGTCTGAACAAGATGTGCAGGAACTCCAGCAAAAAAAAAAAAAAAGATCCAGCGGTATATTTAAACATAGGCATGCGGTATTTTTCATCCCTGTTTGCAAGGCAAGTTTATTTATATAGCACATTTCATACACAATGGTAATTCAAAGGGCTTTACATAGAATAAATTAAAATAATCAAAATAAATCAGAATAATTAAAACAGAATAATTGCACCAAACACATCTGGTGGGTTTGCTGCTTTTTTTGTTTCATCTGACCACAGAATCCGGTCCCTTTTGAAGTTCCAGTCGTGTCTGACAACTGAATATGCGGGAGTTTGTTTTTGGAGGAGCGAGGAGGATTTTTCTTGAAACTCTCCCCAACAACATGTGGTGATGTAGAGATGTAGCGTTTGTTTGATATATATTTTTTAGGCTTTCTGACCCCAAAACTCAACTAATCTCTGCAATTCTCCATCTGTGATTCTTGAAGAGTCTTTGGCCACTCAAACTTTCCTCCTCACCGTACATTAAGACGATATAGACACACGTCCTCTTCATGGCAGATTCGTAAAATCTTTAGTTGATTGGAACTTCTTAATTATTGCCCTGATGGTCAAAATGGGGATTTTCAATTCTTTAACTATTTTCTTACATCCATTTTCTATTTTGTGAAGCTCAACAATCTTTTGATACACATCAGAACTATATTCATTGGTTTTACTCATTGTGATGGATGATTAAGGGAATTAGGCCTAAGTCATAGCTAGACTATTTCATGTTCCTAGTCACCCTGGTGTGCTACAAATGTTTTAAAGCTGCAGTCCGTAGCTTTTTCCCTTTTTGTCGCCATCTCGGTTCGAAATCTGTAACTGCAGTGATTCGTGTTATTATCATCTTTACGTGGGTTGTAAATCGGCATGAAACAGCGCGGATGAACACAGTGTTTTGAGGCGAGTGCTGCTGTCAATCACCGCGCTGTGTGGATACTGTCATTCAGAATCACAGATTCACTTTTTGAAAGCTTGGCCAACATAAGAATTTTCAGCGGAAAATGTCTTCTGAACAAGTAACATCCATTTTTGTTCTGATCAACTAAGGGGGGAAAAGCATTCGACATGACAAGCGATCGTTAGATTTAATCAGCGCGATTTACAGCAACCGTGCAAATTATACTTTGTTCTCAAATTGTTCATGTTAACAACATCAGCATTGCATGACTAACGTTACATTTAATGTGTTTTATGGTTACCTGTGTAGTTCAGAATTCATATTCTCCATAATAGCTAAACGAGAAAGGCACAACAAAGGAAACTCCATAACGTGTGAATTAAGAAAACAGTGGTACTGTTAATGTCTTACTTGTTCAGCAGAGAAAGCCGTCTCTTCTTCCGTTTCGAACCCCTTCGGGAGTTCACGCACCTTTCAAAAGCCCCACCGATGTGTATCCTTGTGTTCGCATGAGACGGTTTCTTTCTCTTTCCACCTTAAATCCGAAGTACGAAGTCTTTTGGGTTTTATAACTGGTTAATCTCCAGTTGACACTGATGATTGTTGTTTGGATCTTTCTGGATCCGCCATGAGTTTAATCATGTAAAGTGCTGCGAGAAAAGCCCATCTCTACATCTCCTCACGCGCAGTATAGCGGCTAGCCGAAACTCCTTCTTTATGTGTACGGATGTGACGTAATGACGCAAAGACATGCTCGAATTTCCCGCGAAAACCCACCAGTACCACTGGAATTAAAATCATTATTACAAGCTAACCGTTTTGAATCTAGCTATGGCAAGCAGATAGTTTTGAACACTGGCTGAAGATGTTTTTTTTTTTAAATAATTAATTTTGATTATTTTTAACTTAAAAAATTATGGACAGCAGCTTTAATAATAATGGGAATATACTTTAGAGATATTTTACTCGTAAAAAATTCTAGGGGTGACAATAATTCTGACGACAGTATGTAGGGCTGCAGATAATCAGTAATATCCATAAGCATATTTGATCAAGTTCATTAGAGTTTTTGTGCTTTCCACAAAGAAACCGTATAAGTGACGTCAATTTGTAATACTAAACAATTATTTATATGAAGCTGCAATGGAGCACTTTACATTAAACGTTTTAATGAGGATCATTAGAATAATTTTCCATGGCCAGGTTGCATCATTAAATGTTTGGATATTTAAAAGCATCTTCACAGCATGATGATGATGCCAAACAACCATGGTGTTTAGTCTGATGGCAAAAAGCCTTTTAGTCTCAGCAGACCGATAAACCTTCTTCCAGCTGCTTCGACTCTCCCACAGGCTTTCTGGCAAATCTGAGATGTCATTTGGCGTTTAATGGCGGTAGCTTCTCTTTGCTGCAGTCCAATAAGCCGATGACTGGTGACGCACTCGAGCAGCAGTTGTTGTCTCTCCAATGTGAAGCTCGTGGCTCCTTCACAGTTGTCTTTGGTGGCCTCCATAATTTTCACACATGGTCCGTTTTTGAAGATGTCCTGCATGCTCTAGGTACATTTAATGTAGGTACATCTGATTTAATTGTATAGCTATGTTTCCATCCAGACGTTTTTATCCGAATTAAGTGATATCGAATGAAAAATGCCTTATGGAAACAGTCAAATTCGATTGAATTTCATGAATATCGACTCAAATGAAATGCGTTCGGTCTCATCGGATTTTATCTTGATCGATATACGGCTTATGCGATAAACGCTGATGGAAACGTTATTTGCCGAATTGGAGCGCTGTCGTTCCCTCACCACAGGTCGCCTCCGTTGTCATCGGCATTTACGTGCGTCTGCATCATCATAGCAATGTGTTGTAGCGTCGTTGTTTTCTTATTATAGCTTGATATGTCGTTATCAGCTGGCACATAGGCACTATTACAACTTGTGCAATATTGATCATTTGTTGTCCATTTTGTCTAGCAAAACTTTGTTCGCAAATGTTTGCTTGAATGTTGTGCAATTCAGTGCGAAAATGAATGGAAACACCTTAAAATGTCTCAAATCAATTCGATATACCAATTTGATCGCAAAACAGCATGTGACGTCATTACACACAGGTTTTTATCCGCTTTAAAGCCGTTGGATGTAAACACACTTTCACCAGCTTTATTCACATGAGGTTTTTTACCGAACTTCAGATAATTCGATTGACAAGTGGATGAAAACTTGGCTATTGTATCTTGAATCGATCTTCTGTCTCTTGTTTTTCAATAATTTTTCACACATTTATGTTCAAACAGCATGTAAAAGTGAATTTTGCAAAATAGGTCCCCTTTAAACTAAACATTTGTGGTGTAATAATTAATATAGTTCATATAATATGGACACCACTTAAAATATATGAATGTCATTGCATTAGACAAAAAGTGTATATAGAGCTTTGATTTACTACAGAATTTTTTTATGCTTTGCTAAATGAAAAGTGTTTTCTTTTCCAGTGCGAGTCTCCAGCAAGCTGAACAAAGATTTAAGTTGTGTTATCTTCTTGTGCGAGAATCTCTGGTTAGCAAGGTCAAGCTATTTTTGTGAAATTGCAGTAAAAGAACTTTAATTTGACTTCATTCACTTTAGGGGTTGTCACAAGTGATGTTTCATATTTGCCATTTTGCAAAGAGGAACTCCGAATTGTACAGCCTGAAACAATAGCGTTTACATGCTCTTATTTTCTATGCATTAATGACCACATATATAACAACAAACATGCTGTGCTAACATTAGCCACTGCATAAATGTTTGGCAGATGTACTTATTATTTGTGTAAGGATTTCCACAGATGTTTAATGTTTTGGACAGATGCATTTGGCCATATTTCATTGGCAGTCACTCTTTTATCGAAGTGACTTATAAGATGGTGCTCAGGCTATATTGAACTATTAAGTCAATTACAGCCACTGCAACAAAAAACTAAAAAAAAATCAAAGAATGATGTGCTATTAGCAGCAATAGGATACAGAAACATTGACAGTTATGAAACTCAAGACAGTAATAAACCCATAATGAGTTTTTGGATTAGATTTCGGTGCTCTCTCTACTAGAGTAAGTGAGTTTGATGTGTTTAAATGTTCTGCTATAGAGAAGTGCACAAAACAGTAAGCAGCCTTTTGTATGGCAACAAAAGAAAACATTTAAAATAGTTAAAGGGATTGTTTCCCCAAAAAATGAACATTCTGTCGTATTTATTCACCCCGATCATTTCAAATGACTTACTTTCTTCTGTTGGAGATGGAGATTCTGCGAAAAAATCAGCAGAACTCAATATAATGAGAGAATCTGTCTACACTGGAAGCGACATTAACAAATCCCAGATAGTAAACTGATGTCCTGGTCTATTTCTCACGTCCTCCACGTGCTTTCGCTACTTCTGACAAGATTCCATTCCATTATTAATAACTACACAGAAACAAATGACTACTATTCTACTATTAAAGGTTGTGTAGGTAAGAAATGTATTAAAAAAAATTCAAAATTTGTTTAGACTTTCTATATATATATCAATGCATAATTAAAATCTAAGTACTCTGAAAAAGAAAGTATAAAAATCGAGTGTCTGTAGACCTCTCACGACTGTTTTAAAGACAGCTCATTATTTCCATTCACTCCACCCCCTCCCTTCTGGTCTCCTTCCAAAGCCACACCCCCAAAACACATGAACGCGCAACTCTGACAGCTGAGCTGAAGACGCATTATTTACCTGAGACGAGCGAAGAGTAGAGGAACGAGTGCATATAGTGACATCATGTCAGACACACATGTAAATAAAAAAATCTAACTTTATCATTATGAAGTTAAACAAATAAGTTGTATTTTATTACTCACTATCAAACTAGCATATTGATATTGGTAAACTTTACAATATATATTTATTGATTCGCTAACGAGCTAGTTATCTATAAGGCAAAGCTAAACACATGTTGCGTGATACACGTTGTCCCATTGCCATCATTTACACTGTGATGTAGATGAATTTCGTGTAAGATTTATAACACAAAATATTAACACACACATACAACATAGTGTGTACGACACACAAAGATACACGATAAAGACATCAGTAAACATCGGTCTAGAATATAAAAACAAAACAAAGATGAAAAAAATGATAAATCATGGTAAACATGTTAAAAGAGTTAGACAGAGGGTAAATATAATACTAAGAAAAATACCAGGATGCGGAGTAACGTTAGACCTACTATCTGTTAAACCTACATTTAGTTATCTAAACAAAATTATGCACAATTCAACACTACAGCTATCATCTTGAGCTAAGTCTATTATTTACCGTCTCTACTACGGCTCGCTGAGTAATGCTATGTAAGCTATATTAGGCAGCTACGTGTGCTAATGACGCATGCTTCTTGAAAAGATAAACAAAAAAATCTGTATGATCTAAATACAAAAAGAAAGATTTACCTGTCCAGCAGAAATAAAGCCATCAAGGCGTCACTTTTCAGCCCCTTGAGGTCCCTCAGTTCTCGCCAACGCTGGAAAGCCACGCCGATATTCACCCGAGTTTTATTTCTTTGTTTATCCAACAACTTTTTGTTCATTACCTTTTCTTGTAATGTAAATGACTTCCTTTTTTTGACTGGGTTGCCTTCGTGAACTGCAAATGTGGACTTTGGTCTTTCTCTGCCATTGTTTTGGTAATCCTAGGTTCCTGGCTCTTGAATTACACAAACCAAACGAGTGCGCGCAAAAGGGCAGGTCCTGTGTGGCGAAGGGGTGGTTGCCATGGTTGCGAGAGAGTGACAGTCGCCTAGGCCAATCCGTTGTTTCGTCCCGGTTCGAAATAATGAGCTGTGTTTAATGCAGATTAAACGGTCTAGAGTCACTCGATTTTTATACTCTTTTTTTTCAGAGTACTTAGATTTTAATTATGCATTGATATATATATAAAGTTTAAACAAATTTGGAAAAAAGTTTTTTATAAATTTCTACCTACACAACCTTTAACTAACAAGAAACTCGATTAACGAATTAGTAAGTAATAGCGCTTAGTTGAATGTGGTAGTTCACTATTAGCTAATCAGTAACTACTATTTTTCATACCTCACTGAAGACTACTAACTACCATATACAGGTTCATAATTAATATCAATAATGTATAATAAGGTCATGGTTAACCCATTAGTAATGAATCAAGTGCTACTACATCCTTCTAAAGGAACTACTAATAATTTGGATCAGTATTATAAAGTGAAAAGCATGATAACTACCTGATATACAAGTCATAAGCTTTTGAAGTTTTTGTAAGGTTTTAATGACTCAACATCCTTCAGAAGAAACTTGTCACGTCTTGTTTTGGTCATGTTTCCTGTTGTCATGTGATTCCCTGTTATAGTCATGTGACCCTGCCATGTGTTCTGATGTGTCATGTTGTCATTGGTTCATTGTTCACAGGTGTCATTTGTCTAGTCATTAGTCCTCATTGTATTTAAGCCCTCATGTTTGCCATGTGTCCTTGTCAAGTATTGTTTCACTGTAACTTCTGTGGGTAAGGTCCTGTCATGTCCATGTCCATGTTTATGTTTTGAGTTCATGTCATGTATTTGTTTTATGTTTGATCACGTTTTGAATAATAAACTGCACTTGGGTTCTTCAAACTTGCCCTCAGTGGACTTCACCAGGGTTCTAAATTAGCACCCGCCAACCCGCCAAATGCGGGTAAAAATTCGTTTTGGCGGGTGTTAATAAAAACTTACTAGCCAGTTTGGCCGGTGATGCATAAGGTTCTGTTCTCGGTCATTTATCCCCCTGGCAGTACTTCCTACATTTCCCATGAACACTGTGCCGTAATGCTACGTGATGACGTTTCATACGCCCATTGGCTGCGCAGTTTGCAGTGACACCAGCGCGAAAAATGATCATGGAAACGAACGGAGCATCCACCAGAAAACACAAGGAAGACGAAGAACGAACGAGGCCAGAGCAGGGAGCATAGACTGAAAGAGGAGGGACCAACTAAAGTAAAGTAAAAAGTTAAGATTAAACTAAATGCGGCAGTGGTTGGGAGTGAGACAGACTTCTGGGTTTAAATTTAAATGTTGTTTAACAAGAGATAGGATACGTTATTTTTTTTAAGTTTAAGGTTTTTGTCATTATTTCTGATCAAGCTTAGGCCTATACATTAGGCAATATACACAACAAGCTTACTATATATCTTAAGGTTTTCTTTTAGTTGAAAACATTAAACAATATGTGTAAACAAAAAATATAAACAAAAGCATTTAAGCTCAAGCAGCGTGGACGGGGAAAAAACGCAACAAAAAAGCAGACGCGCAATTGACCCTTCGCGTGGAGCTTGATTGACAGGTGTTCTAACCAATCATACTTCGCCATCCGTCATTTTGTCCGAAAAAGCAGCCAGTAGAGTTAGGAGGATTTTAACTTGGTAAAATGAATATACTGACGCCTTTCCGCGGTTAAAACAACATTACTACTTATGTTCGTTCATGTTAATTTGATGCTATAAATGAACTAGAAGGAAGAGATGATCGGATCACGAGCAGCTTTAACTGATGCTCTACAGCGATCTGTCACGGCACATTAAAGAGCCCCAAAACGGTATTTATTGTTTAAATTTCTTTCAAAAAATGACCACATTTGAAAGCTGAGACTTTGTTTAATATGTTTAATATCAAAAGTAACCGAAAAGTAACCTGGTCTGTCCTGTCTGTCCGCGTGTTGTCAGTCTCCTCTCTGCTCCGCGATGTATTTTTCACTGCGTGAGATAGAGTTGTGACGTTCGCGAACGAACCGATTCTTTTGAACGGCTCATAAACATGAACGATGGGAGCCGAGTCGCGGCTGGTGGGGAGCCGTTCTTTCTGTCGTTCTTTTTTTCCTATGCGTGTTTCACACAGATGCACACAAATTAGCTCCTCAGTTATAGGCGAAGGGGCGCACCTAGCGCAGGGGTGCTACTGGCTATGGTGGTGTTTCACATCGAACGCGAATAGAGCGTCAAATACGCATCTATCGCGTCTAGTTAGACGCTTGAACATTCGCTCGAATTCAAATTTTTCAACTTGCGCGGAAGACGTTCGCGGCAAACGTGTCGCCCAATTCGCGTCATTCGCGTCTTTGCATTGACTTTGTATATATGTAATCTACTCGCGCAAATAATTAAATTCGCGTTCGGTGTGAACACACCATAACAGCATGATAGTTGTGCACGCGTGCGCATCCTTTACGTGAGTACTCCAGTGGAAAAAAAACACCTACGTGCCTCTGTCATTCATGTTGTATCTACAGTATATATTTACAACTTTAAATATTTTTTGTTTTTTATCAAAATGTTCTTGTTTGATAACAATGTTCTTGTGTGGAAGTGTTAGTGTTTGTAGTAAAAGCTGTTTTGCACAGAAATTCATTGCAGCCGGCTTTGTTTTTGATGTTTATTTGTGAGTAGGTATTGTATGAATAACATAAGTCAACATAGTTTTACACATACACACACTTTGTACTAAAGGTAAATCCAAAATAGTGATGTCACTTTCTAAGCAGAGGGATGTTGTGAATGTGCAACCCTATGGAATATAGTCCACACATGAAAAATGAGGTAATAATCAATATTTCAGAATAATTCAAACTCAGATATTGGTGTGTGATATCTGAGTTTTAATTATTTGACTACAAATCTCACCTCATCATTCCTCCCAGTGATTATTTCCAAGATAAACTGAGATGCCACCAAGCTGGCTTCTTAAAACTGACTAAATATTTAAAAAGAGCCAAAAGAGCCGTTCTTTTGAACGGCTCTTTGAAAGGAACGGATCGCGAAGATCCGGATCCCCTCAAAGAGCCATAAATCCCATCACTAGCGTGAGAACATGGTGAGAGCATGAGAGCAGCATAGCTTGTCGGAACATAGCGACAGTAACTAAGGAGGGCGGGTCTTTGCGAAGGGTCAATTATCGTACAGAACGTACATACTCGAGTCAGTAGCCTATATGATTATCGTGTTTATATTGTTTCACGTTCAAGTTGAGAAAAAATATATCATGCTTGAGTGAGAAAACGCGCTGCGCTGACAGACGTTGCAGAGACGCGCGCGTGTGTTTGTGTGCAAAGTGACAGCACTTTGCGTTTTCTGTGCTTAAACCTGTCTCCCTCAAAATCATTTTGCTACCAGAAGGTATCATCTCGTATCACGATTCCATCGGGGTACAGCTGCTTACCTGCAGTCGTTAATGCAGTGAAAAGTGAAAGTGAAAGTGACACGTGATGGCCAAGTATGGTAACCCATACTTGGAATTTGACCTCTGCATTTAACCCATCCAAGTAAGTGCACACACATTAGGAGCAGAGTAGTGAGTAGTGAACACACAAACGTGAATACACACACCCGGAGCAGCGGGCAGCCCTGAGTGGCGCCCGGGGAGCGATTGGGGGTTAGGTGCCTTGCTCAAGGACACCTCAGTCATATTCCTGCCGGCACTGGAATCGAACCAGCAACCTTTGGGTCACCAGTCCAACTCTGTTACCATTAGGCCATGACTGATGGATAGCTGCTTAAAGCCCTATTATGGCATTTAAAATGTTCCTAATAATGTTCTGGGAGTCCCCAACAATAGTTTTACATGCATGCAATGACAAAAAACACTTTTGTTGTCTTATAATATGCATTTATTTTTACCTGATTTGCTCACCGACTCCCTATTCGTTTGACGACTCATTTGTCCAAACCCCTCATTTGCGTGACGCTAATCGGCGGTGATTGGTCAAATGACCCAGTCAGTTATATTTTGCGTTAGCCCAAAGCTTAAACATATTGATAAAGCACTGCAGTACTACAATACGCTTCACATAATTTCACATATTTCAAAAAACAAAAAAAATAACATTGGAGACCTAGAAGCTGCTGAGCGTAACTCTCACTCTCTCACACACACACACACACACACACACACACACACACACACACACACACACACACACACACACACACACACACACACACACACACACACACACACACACACACACACAAGCAACAATTATTAATAGTACTTACAGGTTGTGATTCGGAGGCGGAAGCTGATCCAAATAAACTTGGTATTGAACGTTCCTTCAGTATCAGGCGACTCGCGAATCATTTGATGAAATGAAAGCATTTGTGTTTGTGAAGCGATCGTCATTAAAATAACGCGAACACAGCTCAAGGTGGCTATACTTGTGTGGTATAGTTGTAAATATAAACTCTAGCCACTGATTCTTCACATGCTTGTCCCTGGGCAGTGAAAAAAAAGTTTGCTTTTGATTCGCACTTCAGAACAGAGTCTCGTCGACATGATGTCAGGTTTCTCTGTCTGCTCGGCGCGCGCACTGAGTGGGCGTGTCGAATTCAAATAACTTGTACAAGTGACGTACGAAAATGCATCGTTCGTCTATCGATTTATATCAACGACTCAGAGTCGACTCTTACTTTTGAGAGACAATAACTTTGTATACGGTGAACTTTCATATTTAAAACTTTGCAGGATGTTTTTGTTCACTTAGATCTATGTTACACACTACATGAAAGGTAATTTTCAAAATTCCATGATAGGTGCCCTTTAATCAATCGACTGCTGTTTCTTTGGATTTCATGTGATTTCTCATTGTGGTGGTGGTATTATGATAACTCAGTTTAATTAATAATTGATTAAAAGTAATTCCATTTTTAATAGGCTAAGCAAACTTTGCGAGGCAGACAACAACATTATGTGATCAAATACAAATAATCCACTTGTTAAACACAGCTCCACCAAGTGCACTTAATTATAACTGTGAAAAAAAATTAAAATTCGAATAGTATTTTATTTTTTTGAATAATAATTACAGATCGAAAATTTGAATATTCGTGCACATCCCTAATAGATAGATAGATAGATCCCAAACTTGAAATGAAATGTTTGCACTTTCTGTGTTGTATTGTATTTTATATGTGTTTTCCATGCCAACAATGTTATTAAAATGATCAAATGCATTCAGTGGCACTCATAATTTCTCTTTTTTTCACCGGAAAAAAATTTGGCTAGTGGAAATTCTGATTGCCTGGTAACTTTAGAAAGTTACCAGCCACATTGGCTGGTGATCAAAAAAGTTAATTTAGAACCCTGGACTTCACACTACAGAACTGCTAATTATTTGGATCATGTATTCTAAAGTGAACATTAAACACACTAGTAAATGACTTGAGTACCAAGGAATTACTATTTAAATGCTTACAAAGACTTCAGTCAATAGGTATCATGCTTTTCACTTGAGAATACTGATCCAAAAATAGTAGTTATGATTAGCTAATAGTGAACTACCACATTCAACTGAGCTTTTACTTACTACGGCAATTCGTTAATCAGAGTTTCTTGTTAGTAGTTACTAGAATGTTAATAGTGTGTTACTCGTTTGTTCCTGTGTAGTTACTCATTAATGATGTAACCGTATTCTAAAGTGTTAAACTTTCAACTAACTATATCTTTGCAACTACATGTCATCTAACTCTCATTAGATTATTAGTAGACGGTCTGCTTAAAATCTGCTAACAGAGGCTAAATAAAGAGCAGGTCAGTACACTTGAACTAGTGTCTGAATATTAAACCGCAAAAAAAAAACTATTTAAATATGAATCCTGCATGTTGTGTGTGAATGAATGGTGCAGACACGTGTTTTTATTTACGTTTATTTCCAAAATTTTTACAGAAAAATATTAATGTTGTACAGTAGAATACTGTAGGGACAAAAACATTTAGCAGAAATTAAATTTTTTTATGAATAAGTTGTTGTTTTATGAATTCAAATAATTAGACATGCTTTTTGATTATTAAAATTTAAATAAACCATTAAAATGGAAACAGAAAACAGAATTTGGTCAAATTAAAACAGAGTTTGAGAAAATGACCCTAAACTTGTAATTTTGTTCAACTTTTAGTAAATTGTTCAATTATATACAGTATGTTTGATGATTTCAATTTATTAGTCATGCTTTTTGATTAATAAAATGTGATTTAACCATTAAAATGGAGTCCAAAAGATGTAATCCAGAAAAATTAAAACGGATTTCATAAAGCCCTAATTCTGACTATAAGCAACTACATGTCAACTTATTATATACTAACCTGAACCCTAATATCTAACCCTAACAGTCTGCTAGTCCACTAATACTCTAATGACGCTACACTCTAAAAAAATTGGGTTGTTTTAACCCAATTTTGGGTCAAATATGGACAAACTCTTTTGGGTTAAAAATGTAATAAAAAATTGTAACCCAATGGCTGTGTAGTTGACATGTAGTTGCAAAGTTACTTTCAGTTAGTACAATGTCTAAAGTGGACCATTGAAAAAAAATCATAATGAATTATGTAACCATAATTTGTTTTTCCTTTCAATTCAACAAGCTTCACACAGATCAAATCAGGACAGACCGATGTGGAAACCTCTGAAGAATCAATACATATTGCGATAAGTATTACATACACCGAAAATGAGTTGCACCTATTTCAACAATGCACTAAAATTACATGTGCTCTCAAGACATAATTGCATAATTTTTCCATATGGATGCTCATAGACATAACTTATATTTATGCTAATTATAGCTTTCATGCCTGACTGAAGAAATCAATTGTCAGTCTTTCAAATGGCTTTTCGGCAGAATAACAGCCAACTGCTAAAAGTCTGCCATATTGTGATATGGATTGTGGGTTTGGCCGAGGGTTTCTATGGCAACTATGCAGAACATTTACCGTCCAGTTTGGAATCCAAGTTGATCAGTATGTTCTGTGCATCTGCTTCGAAAAACACTTTTAGAGAAGCTTCTGGAGTGACAGATAAAGACCGCAAAGTGACTGCAGCATTTAGGCCAGGTTAGCCTGAACCAGACTTGGTCTAGCTTTGTCTATACCTTTTGAATTGTATTATGTTTATTTACTGCCAACATACATCTTGCACGGCAAGTCTGACTTTTTACCAAAGCTTCTCAGCGTTATAATTGCCTCAGCGATAATAGGAAAGGTCAGTGGAATGATCGAGGTTGACAGACTATAGACAAAATCAAGGTTAAATGCTTTTGGCCCTGTTTACACCTGGTATTAAAGGATTAGTTCACCTCAAAATGAAAATTTCCTAATAATTACTCACCCCAATGCCATCCAAGATATCCATGTCTTTCTTTCCTCAGTAGAAGAGAAATTAAGTTTTTTGAGGAAAACATTTCTGGATTTTATTTCGAATAATGGACTTCAATGGCAACCAACCCTTTGAAGTCCAAATCAATGCAGTTTCAAAGGTCTTGGAGTTCAACGGGCTGTGCCGATCAGCTGAGGAAGAGGGTCTTATCTAGCCAAACGATAGGTCATTTTCAAAAAATATATATATAGTATACTTTTTAACTACAATTTTTGATTGAGCTGATCTGCAACGCGCCGGGAACTACGTCATCATGTTGAGTCACGCTGATGTGGCGCCGGCGGAAGTACCACCCACTGTTTACAAATGCACAGTGCGAAGGAGGATAGTTCAAATTGTATTGTATGTTGAATGACATATTTATGTCTTTTGTGTCATATTATTGTTTAAAATGGTCCTTACGTGTGGGTATCCTGGGTGTTTTAAATCTTTAACCTAAACTTTTTCGAGCGAGACCTTCAACGATACAGTTCCGGGATGTTAGATAGCTCAATCTGAACAATGTAGTTAAAAGTATATATATATATATTTTTTTTTTTTTTAAATGACCATTGTTTGGCTAGATAAGACCCTCTCTCCTCAGCTGATCGTGCTGAAACTGCATTGATTTGGACTTCAAAATGTTGGTTGCCATTGAAGTCCATTATTCGAAGAAAAATCCAGAAATGTTTTCCTCAAAAAACTTATTTTCCATTCCACTTGGATGGCATTGGGGTGAGTAAATTATTAGGACATTTTCATTTTGAGGTGAACTAATCCTTTAAGATGCGTTTTGGTCGATCGTATCAAAGTGGTCGACACTAAATATACAGTTGTAAACGGGGGTCTAAAATCTTTTAAGCTCGTCCACTTTAAACCACTACCAGGCGTAGTTGAAAATGCATTCAACCCGATTGCTTTTGTAGTGCAGACGCTCAATTGGTCAAATGTGTTCAAACAGCCACAAAAGACCGTCTACTGAACTAATGCGTAACATTATAGGAAGTGCTCTATAGCCAGACGGGGTTTAAACTATCAGCTGGAGACCCAAGTTTAGTTTGAAGATGAAAAATGTGCCAAGCTAGGGATGCACAATATATCGACGACCATATCGGTATCGGCCGATATACAGTATGTTCATATTTAATGTTATCGTTATCAGCCCAATAAGAACATGTTGCTGATATATTAAAGCCGATAAATTATGGATTGTTTCCTTCAGGTGAGACACTCTAGATGTGAACTTTTCAACATGATTGTTTTGAATTGCTTGAAATATGATTGAAATCACTTCAAATTGAAAATACAGTTAAGTGCAACGAGTGCAGCGTCTGTCATATGGCTACATAAAATTATAATGAGAACATCATTATAATTGTGGGCTTCGCTTGGGGCATGGTGAGACTTTTGTTTCTGTAGTCAGGTTCTCAAAAATTATGTAAAAGTTTGGATTTCGATTTATCGGCCAATTATATCGGTTATCGGCTTTCAAATATTAAGAATTATCGGTTATCGGTATCGGTCAAAATGTTCATATTGGTGCATCCCTATACCACGCACACTGTTCTCTCATCATTCCTGATTACTAACACACACACACACACACACACACACACACACACACACACACACACACACACACACACACACACACACACACACACACACACACACACACACACACACACACAC
Source organism: Chrosomus eos (assembly GCA_036326025.1). Taxonomy (NCBI): domain Eukaryota; kingdom Metazoa; phylum Chordata; class Actinopteri; order Cypriniformes; family Leuciscidae; genus Chrosomus; species Chrosomus eos. The sequence goes on from CM070823.1 coordinate 6,128,825, forward strand.
ACACCTCTCTTGTACATCTATCTTTATGAGAACATTCATTGACACAATGCAATCTCTAGCCGCTTACCCTAACCTTACTCATCACAACTAAGTGCTTAACCCGAACCCTTACCCTAAACCTACCCATAACCTAATTATAACCTTATCCCTAAAACCAAGTCTTGACCCTCAAACAGGCCTTTAAATGGGTCTCAATGCCAAAACGGCCAAAATGTCCTCACTTTACTCTCTTTGTCCTCACTCCAATGGTCTAAAAAATTTCTCACAAAATGTTGTCATCAACACAACAAACCTGACACACAACACACACACACACACACACACACACACACACACACACACACACACACACACACACACACACCCCAGCATTCGGCTGGTCTTGCGGCTGTCAAAGCTGATGCTCTCCATGTGTTTTTCTATTTTCTCCGGTCACGTTCATATGTAAATTGTGCAAGCTTATTTCATCCATTAGATCGAAAGATCTGAAAAAGCCCACACATTTACCCGTCCATAGACTCTCCCCTTGAAGAAATCAGGACAGGTTGAAAGTGGACAGAAGAGACACCAGGTGTAAACGGGAATGTGTCTCCCTTTTCCACTTGTGATCCAATCGACCAAAACTCATCTTAATGACAGCTGCAAACAGAGCCTTTGAAAAACTGTTTAATATTTGTAAGACACTGCAAAAATACATTTCTTGAGAAGCAAGATTAAGATTGTCTTAAAAATGTAAGATTTTAAGGACACAATAATATATAAAAATTAAAGACACAATATCTTCCAATAGGGTAAAAAAAAAATCGTATTTTCTCTTTGAATTACCTTAAGTTTATTTTTCTGACACCGTCAGCAGATTTTTGTTCTTGTTTTAAGAATTATTATTTTTTCAGAGAACAAGGCTTAATATCTCAAGATAGTGTGGGATATTTTTAGCTATTTATACATAAGGCTATTTCAGAAATAATCTAAAATATGATAATGAATATTATAATGCATTTTCTATCTGCTGTCCTCTATAGTCTCTGTTACGAGGCTGTGGAAACATAGTATCAACTTTTTTATAGACGCAAGAATACCAAGTAGAAAATGTTGCTATGGCAACAAAGGAACCATTGTCTCCTGATTTCAAAGGCTGAATGTTCAGAGAGTGGCCATATTTCATCAGATCACATGAGCCATAAAAGTTCAGAGTAACTCATAGAAGTTTAGGAAATGTTTCCTCTAAGGCTTGTTTTATGGTAATAAAACAGGCGCTGTGATCTTTCACCGGTTTTCTCAGACAACTGTTAACAATTCCATGGTTATTCTCTACTGGCAGTTGCTTTCAGAGTCAAAACAAAGGAGTATCAAAGCAGAGTAAATGGCTCTGAGAGAAGCGAAACTGCAGTTTGATGTCAACAGGTACATTTAATACAAGCAAACTAACAATGAAGCTGAATTGGGAGCCTTCAAAGAGAGTTCAACTTTTTTTTATGAGTTTGACTGCAATGACTGAACTTAAACCATGATTGAATAAAATTGGGGTGAAATGCTGTTTCATGCATAGTGAGTTTTTTACACTGTTAAAGAGTTGGAATTTCCAAAGAACCCAGAGTTAAGGGACCTGTGGATGGATTTTGTTTTTCCAGAGCAGCAACGGAGTTGTGCAAGTGTTCTTGTTTGTTCCCTTCATTTCGACAGTTATAGTTATAGGCCCAGTTCGACGCCGGATTTGCAGATCGCCTAATACTTAAAGATGGAGCAGTCCCAACGATAAAGGTTCACGGTCGTGCGTTGGAACCGCAGGCGGTGAGTAAAACTGCTTCAAATGTCTGTGTGTTGTTAACTATCGGCGTGTAAGTTAAGCACAGCAAGTAAACAACATGATGACGTACAGTTAATGTATCGATGGAGCATGCGATGTATGGTGTGTGTATGTGTGTGTGTGTGTTTAAATACAGTTGTTTAGCTGGCCACTGTAGGTGTCAGTTTGTTTATTGTAAAACTAAATCATGTCCTCATAAACCACGAGTCTGTCTGTTTACAACACACGCAAAAGCTTGCGCGCTCCCGCCCACACGGCACGCCTCCACCCGCTCGGGTTTTTCCGGAAAGACTCGATACAGCCTATCTTTCTTTTATAAATATAATAAAACTAAAGACTTTTTGGAGATATGAAGGATTCAATACTACTCTATAGGTACTCAAGATTAACATGAGATTGACTGAAACTGAGTGTTTCACCCCCCCTTTAACTAGTTTATGTAACAAGGCAGAATTTTGTTGAATTGAAGTGCTTTAATGACATTGAGTGGATAAGAATACATTTGATTAGACTAACACAATACAAACATTTTGATTCAATGCGTTGTAAAGAAGTTACATTGACATATTACAATCATGTTGAATCTACAAATGTATATTGTGTTCATATAAAATATTCAAAGTAGTTCAAGTTTACTTGATTTGATTAGATGCATAATGGGTGCTACGATTAAATCACGTTCATTTAACAATTTATTTTTTTGAGTCTCGTGCTCACTAACATAAGGCCTACAAGAAACAACTTGATTCGTAGCCAAGATAAACTAATGGTGAATTTCTTTTTTGTTCTTTGCTTAGAATTTAAAAAGAAGTTGGAAATGTCTTTGCAGATATATAAGATACTGCTAACGACCGTCCTGACGTCTTCCACGATGCTGAAAGTGACATTTAGATGAATATGTAAACATGTGCTGCACGCTTTCCTCTCAACAAAACACACAACAAAAATGACAGCAATGAAAACAGCAGTTAAAGAAAGTATCTGATCATAGAGATGTGTGTGCACCATTCCTGCGATTCTCCGGCATCATGTCAACAGATGAGGTAATTAAAATTACTGTTATTATAGTAGGATTATATTGTATATTTGAGACTATAGACTATAGATCTAGCTATGAGAGAGTATTTAAATTAATCCCTGTCTTTGCCTGACAGTGACACAATGGCACACAATGGCTATTTCGGCATTATCCTAAACATTGTTGCACTGATTTCATGTGTCATCGAACAGAAGAGGCTCCCGTGAGCTCGTGTGACGTCACATCCTATTGATTTTCCCGGCAAAAGTCCTTCACATAAAAATCTGTCAGTCTTTACTTCGACAAACTAGGAAGTCGGGGAAGATCTTCTTTAAGTTGCATTACAAGCTCACACATTTCATTAGTTCACACATTGGCAAAAATGAAAATGTTTGCACAATAGCCCCTTTTAAGAATAAGTCAGTTATTGTGTGTAATTAGGTTTTGTTAAGGCATTATTCAAGATAAGATATAATTCATGAAACAGATTCAGATTTTAATAGTTAATTTTATTTTAAAATATAAAAGCTAAATTTGATTTTAATATTATGTGATCATTTTGAAATTGTCAAGTTGATTTTTAAGCCTATATTTGTATGTTAAAGGGCTGCATAAACATTTCCTATTCCATGGAGAAAATTACACCATATAGGTTTTGTTATTTATTTATATAGTATTTATTTACATTTTGAATCAGCTTTTATTTGTATATTTATATTTTCAGTTTAATTTTTAGTCATTTTATGTGCTTTTGTCATTTTAATTATTTTTTTAAAGCTAAATAATTTCCATTGAGCTTTAATTTATTTTTTAGTGTCAGTAATTTAACATTTAAATTTCAGCTTTTTTTTTGTAATTAAGTTGAAGTTTTTCCACCTAATATTTAATTGAATTTATTTTTGTTTAATTACAGAAAAGTTTAAGCTAACAATAACAACACTGGTTTGGAATAACATGAGGGTAATATAAATAATAATGAGATCATTTTGAAAAAACATCTGAATCTAAAAAGGTGGCTGGTTTGTTTCCAATTTCAAACCAAGCTAACAATACAAGCAAAATCAGGCCATCATTTAGTCTGAATTTGTGCACTAATGTAAAACGCAGGGTCCTTTACTCACCCTACTGTGGAGAAGTAACTGGTGCAGACTGGGAGCTTGCGTTTGATTGGTTGCTGTCCTCCCCCCTATACGGCTTTGAGTGTGTAGATGAAAGCTGGCGTGGTGAGTTTTGATGATTGCGAGGCAATGGTGAATAAAGGAGCCAAAACGCTGCCGCACACCAATCACAGCCTAATCAACATGAGCAGAATGCTATGTGCTCAAAAGGCACAGGACTGTGTATTCAACTGCTATTTATAAAAGATCAAATGCTGCTGGCCGCTCAGTGATATTTCGGTCAAAGCACAGCGCTGAGTTGTTTATTAGATGGCAATTTAGATTCGACCCCAGAGTTTTTGTGTCCAGCTTTTTTTGGCTGCTTATGACCCACTTTACATCCTTAAGTGCACACACACATAAACACATACAGTAGCTGCACATATTGTGACACACTGATTATTTGTATTCAAAAAATTAATCAGAATGCACATGGGAGGATTCTGGTCATGAGATTCCACTCATTAAGCCTCAAAACACAATTGTGTTGCTGCCATATAAAAACATGAGAAGAAATAAGTTAGAAAGAGTAGAAGAAAAATAGTTCTGTCATGAAACTCTAGATGGCGCAGGCTAATAGGTCATTAAAGGATAATTCCGGTATTTAGCACTTTGAGTCTATTTTCTAGTTTGTTTTGGATGAACTAGAGTGGTGGACACAGAAATTTTGACAATGGGTCCTGTCTCGACTTTTTGACTCTTTTAGAATCGCCTCTGATCGCTTCAGAGTGTCTGTCTATGGGCATGCACAAACATGTCCTTAAAACAACCCTTAACGTTCGTTTTCAAAACTGTGACACTCACCGAGTGGTTAGTGGTTTTCCTTATTCACCTACGTCACCAGCTTAAACCAAAACGAGGCTGTGGGGTACGGAAGTAACGTTGGCTCTCTGTAGGCTACAGTAATAATGTTATCTTAAACGCCCGTGACAGGCCTCTATGGAACAACATCACACTAACATTTCACCAACAAACGGAAGTTTTATCAGTAAGCGAATCAAAAAGAATTCACTGGAAACGACTGAAAAGCGACCGTTTGCTGGCATTTTTGTTGTTTACTTGAATAGGCTATTTAAAACCCAAGCATCGATGTTTTACCACAGGTTTACAATAAAAAGTGATACATTGATCATGAATTAATGTATGTCAAAATTGACATTAGTCACACAGAAATAAATTACCGTTATAAGAAAGAGGACACACTTCTTCAGTCGCATCTGTTTCTGTTTATTTGGTAGTTAACGTTACAAGACATACATCACATTTAGAAAGAATGATAATTTCTACAAATATATGCCACCAAAAATAAAACCTGATGAGCTTTAGCACTCTCTCGACTCCCAGTAACTTAGGCTAACGTTACAGATATTTTCAGTCAGAGAAACAGAGTAAGCTCCCCAAAAAAAGTTGCTTTATTTTATGATAGTCCGCTATAAAGAGACGAGACGTAGGCTACTGACAGATAAAATAAAAACTGATTGTGATCGCCTTTATTATTGGTCTGATCAATCGTTCACCATGTTTTTTTACTTTGCGTAACGTTATCTTCAAGTGTTTACTATGGTAATGCTTAGTGTGCATAGTCTTTTGCATCGCGTAACGTTATAAATATTTCTACCTTATACGGTGATCAGAATCCACATCGATCACAACGGCATTCAAACATGAAAGTGAGTTAATTATTTCGCCTCTGTTCGTAACCACTCCCCTAGCCCGAGCTTGCTTGGTAACGTTAAGCAAGTTGTAGCTCTTTAGACTAGCCTGATCAGCTAATGTCCTGCCGTGACTAGCCATGTCTTTTCAGCAAAACAGCCCGGGGAATCTTGCAGTCGTTATTTTGCCCATTTTTTTAACATAGTCCACTGTTAATGCGGAAGAGATGAAATGTTTGTTGTCCACACAGGTACTGCTTGATGACAATGCCGCCGCTCTGACTGATTCGGTAGGTGTCCCCAGCTCGTTTGGGTTAATAGCGCGTGATAGGGAATGAGCTTGCGTGCTCAACCTTTAAATACGTGGTTAGCATTTGCCTTAGCAGTGCAGCGTGCTTTCAGAAACCCTCCACCTTCCCAGCTCCACCTGTATAGATCTGCTATGGGTCATTTGTGTACGTTATATATTTAGGAAATGAAATAATGGAAATATTTAGCTTTAAAAAACTAATAAAATGACAAAAGCACATAAAATACAATACACATAATGACTAAATATATAAATAATATAAAAAAAAAACCATATGGTGTTATTTTGTCTTTGGAAGAGATGTTTATGCAGCCATTTTACATACAAAGATAGTTCAAAATCAACTTGACAATTTTAAAATGATCACATAATATCAAATCAAAATTAGCGTTTATATTTTAAAATAAAATTAACTATGAAAATCTGAAACATGAAACTGAAAAAAGTGTTTCATGCATGATATCTTATCTTGAATAATACAGCAGCTGCAACCGGTTTGGAGTCAATGTTTGAACTTTACCGTTAATTAAATGGCTTCTTTTAAACAAATGACATTGAGTTTTTCGGATCTCTTGGATGTAGAGCAGTTAAGCAGTCATTTCAGTGTGTGAGTTTCTAAATCTCGGCTATGTAAACAATATTTCATAATTCACAGATATGTGTGGGATGGCACTTTTTGCTGGCAGGCTCCCCGCTTTAAAGTGAAGTGTGTGGTTTCTTTGCAACTAGCATCGCTGTTGATCGAGCCAATGTTTCTGTGGCAGGCGCTTAAACAGATCAATGTTTTGATTGTGCCACAGTGTTTATTTCTTTCAGGAAATCAACTTACACATTCACTCTGCATATTAAGCTGAAAAAGGAGAAAATTACACACATCACCTTTAACATGATTCATGGTGATCCAAGCGAAACATTCATCAGATATCAGTAAAGCTTGAATAGCAAGCAATTATACTCTCTGAACGTCTGTATCTGGGAGACAAAGTTTGTTTTGATATGAAACAAGAATAAAAAAAATGCTTTAGTTGAACATGTTGTAGTTACATCTTTTGAAGGCAAGCAGCCATACTAACTTAATACATTTCTGGTCATATTGTGAATGATTCATTGATTTTTCCAAAGATATCTTTGCACATTTGATATGAAGACCACCCTCTTTTACCATCCAATTAACTTATGATGCAGTGTGATTTATGAAATATAATATATTCATCCTTGAGATTCTGTTAATTCATACTGTATCAGTAAAAAAATACCTTTTATGACGTAAAGGGCTACAGTATAGGTCGAATTCAGAAACTCTTGTTATTAGCGACACCGGTGGCTGTTAAATGAACTGCACGTAATTCAATGACCCGATATAATCACGGTGAAGTTATTTTTTGTTCTTTGCTTTAAAGTAAAAAGTTGGAGATACCTTTGCAGCGATATACTGTTAACGAACCTCCAGAGCTGCTAAGAATGATGTTTAGATGAATCGGCCTATGTAAATATGTCCTCTCAAAAAAGCATCTTGGTAAAAGCATCTGATCGGTTGGTAGTGGATGTTTGCATGAGATCTGCGATTCACCGGCCTCATTTTGACAGATGAGGTCTTTAAAATGACACTGTTATGATAGTTTGAATTAATCCTTTTTTTTGCATGACACATTGACAATACAGTACAAAATGACTCTTTCATTATTGCCCTGAACATTGTGGGCAACTAAGCATTCATGTCATTTAACGGAAGAGAGGCTCTCGGGAGCGCGTGTAACCGTCACATCCTTTTGATTTTCCTGGCAAAAACAACCCGAGACCTTCAATATTCAGTCGACAGTGCTAGACAAACTGAAAGTTGGGGAAGGTCTCGTTTTTTTATGTTTTTTACACTTTGTTCACACATTGACAATAAAAAAAGCAATTCATAAATGACATTTGTTACATTATAGCCTATTTTAATTTAATTCAGTCTGTTCTTTACTCAATGACATCTTATATGTCTAAGACTTCAAATGTAGTGCAAGTCTTGGTCTGTTTGTAGTTTTCTGTAATTTTCTGAACCTTATGGCTCTTGTTGTTTCAGTACATGTAAAAGAACAGCATGAACATTCTTCAAAACATCTCAGAAGAAACAAGTTCAAGTTTGGACTGACATAAGGGTGGGTATTATATTTTGGGTGAAATAACCGTCTAAAAAGAGCCTATGCCTGTACAATATTTTCAGTGTTTTCTCTCTAAACTAGCACTCATCTGCATTTAAAGTGGGCTTATTCCACTTCTGCTCAGTCAACATGGCAATGAAGAGGTGTTTGGCAGTTGAACACAGCACTTACAGTTCATGAGTGAATGATTATGTGATATTGATTCGTTCAGTGTGCTGGAAATGATACTGAGTATCTGTCCTCATGTTTCAGTTTAAAATATATAGCCCTTTCTTTCAAATTTGAATATGGTCAAAATAAATAAGATAACAATATATAGCATTTCTTAAAAATATTGTTGTGCAAATAAAAAAAAAAAAAAAAATTTGGTGTGTGGAAAAGGGCAGTTTGAACACCAGTCAGTAAATAATCTCAGGATTTTCTTTTTGAGTGAAGATATGGATATAGTGGGAAAAGTCTGAATTTGAGTCCCAGCAATTTGGGGAATGAAATTAGATGCCAGGAGCAGTTGTGAGCTTTCAAGCTTTTATTTTCTTGCTATTGACCTTTGAAAGTTGCCATTTTTTGACATAAATAGCTCACAGTTAAATGTGGCATCTCTGCATGGGTCTAATAATCCACATTCTGGCACTGAGAACATTTACAGCTGGTATTAAACTGTGTTGACCAGGATTAGGAGTGAAACTCGTTCAGTTTTGCCTTCTGTTATGAACAGAGTTATTCTAGTATCATTGATATACTATTATATATTTTGCTTCTATTTTAAACAAGATTTTATTTCCATTTTTTTCCATTTTCATTTTATTCTTTTTTTTGTAATTTTGTATTTTTATTTTAGATATGTATGCAGTTTTTATTAATTTAGTTTTCATTTATTTACTTAAACTAAACAAAAATGAGAAATATTCCCTTAAAGGGATAGTTCACTTTGAACTTAATTTTTGAATGTTTTAGCTTACCTCAAGGTCATCCAACGATGTAGGTGTCTTTGTTTCCGCAGTAGTTTCAATTTTGATATTTTTAGGTCAAACCGTTCTTGTCTGTCAGTCATATAATGCAGGTCTATGGGGTCCACCTCAAAGAGCATGCACAGAGAAGTCCAAATTAAACATGATTTAATGACTCGTAAATGTAATAACATTGATGGCCTAAGACACGAAACGAGCGGTTTGTGTGAGAAAACGAACAGTATTATATCGTTTTTACCTCTTGTAAACACAGCCACGTCCAAGTGTTCTAAGGACGCGGGCGGCAAGCGCAAAGCGCCGGAAGTGATCTCTCGCGCGTGTCTCGGCGCTTTCCGGAAAAGACCGAAGCGCCCGCGACCTCAGATCACTTGGACGTGGCTGTGGTTACAAGAGGTAAAAACGATATAAATACTGTTCGTTTTCTCACACAAACCGCTTGTTTCGTGTCTTAGGCCATCAATGTGTACTTACATTTATGAGTCATTAAATCATGTTTAATTTGGACTTCTCTGTGTATGCTCTTTGAGGTGGACCCCATAGACCTGCATTATATGACTGACAGACAAGAACGGTTTGTATAAAAATATCTAAAATTATCTAATACCTAAAAATATCAAAATTGAAAATACTGCGGAAACAAAGACACCTACATTTTTGGATGCCCTTGAGGTAAGCTAAAACATACCAAAAATTTAGTTCAAAGTGAACTATCCCTTTAACAACTATATATATATATATAAAAAAATCAGTTAATGTTTATTTTATGAGTAATGTAAATATATTTTTGAGTCTTAGTTTTAGTTTATCATAATAGCCCTGGTTATGAAATTATGGTTAATGGATGCCACTTTTTCTTCCACTACTCTATATAAAAGTATAGAATAACTCAACATATGGCATTCATATTCATTATGCAGCCTTTGTATGCATTGTAACTGAGACATGCAAGAAATTGAAAGAAGACTATATACGACTGTGTTTCTTTCTTTCTCAGAAGGGAAAATGGCATAGTAAATCATACAATGTTAACATTCATGGGATGGAATGGGATTCCGCCAGGTTGTCACGGCAACCCACAGAAGCAAACACCTGTGAATTAGAAGTGCACCCCCCCCCCCCCCCCTCCTTTAATTAGAGCCAGAACAGGAGAGCGGAGGAGACAATGCGCTTTGTTTCTTCAACCCACCAATTAACACAAGCCTTCTATCAAACCACATAGAATTAGTTCTCAGCTCAACAATTCTGACTCGTGCTGGGAAATTATGCTTAATATTCCTATCAAAACTCGTCTTTTCTAAGGCAGTCTCTATTATGTCTCTTTCTCATGATTATGGGTTTCTCTGCAGATGCAGATGTACTTTTCCTGACGGGATCGGAGTTCACAGCAGACGGACTAGTAAACATTATAATGGGTTATGCTATGAACAGACAATAAAGGATAAATTTAAAAAACTTTATTGACGTCACAACGTGCTTTTCAGAGAGGAAGCTATTTTGAAGGTGAAAATTAAAGGTGCTCTAAGCGATGTCACGCGTTTTTTAGGCCAAAAAATTTTTTTGTCACATACAGCAAACATCTCCTCACTATCCGCTAGCTGCCTGTCCCTGACACACTGTAAAAAGACGCGGTCCTGCGACACACCCCAGGCTCCACAAACGGCAACAAAAACAAACTGGGCTAACCCGCTCCACGAAACATAACAAACTGTTCCAGCCAATAACCGACAAGAAGGGTTTGGGGGGTTAGTGCGCGGATGAGAAGGAGGGAGGGTCTAGCTACTCCGTTTTGTTTGACAATACTTTAAACGTCAACAAGAAGTGACGTCACCCAGGATCGCTTAGAGAACCGTTAATGTTACTAGAGTAATGGTCCTAAAACTTCAGCTTTACATCACAGGAATAAATGACATTTTAAAAAGACTGTAATAGACTGTTCTTTTAAATTGTAATAATTTTTCACAATATTACTATTTTTACTAAATAAATGCAGCCTTTTAAGAATAAGAGACTTCTTTCAAAAACATGAAAAATTATTCTAAACTTTAAACATGCAGTATACATGTCATAAATCTGGCATGATGTTTAAAATTAACTTTAGCCATGCACTCATTTGGAAGTCAATTATGAGATGATGTGTATATGTGATATGTGGATGTGTCTATGTCTGTCTATGTAAAATTATTGTATAAAGTGAGAAAAAACTGCAGATCGAGTCATTTTTGCAGCCTACTATCAATGAACAATGATTTAGGACTGTGAAGAAGTGTAAATGTTTTCACAGGCTACTTGTTTGCAAAATAAATTGAAGCATCTGTGAGATATGCATTACACTATATTGAGTGTGACCAGGAATATGCATTGCTGCAAATTATACTTTGGTACACCTCCATGAGTTTAAATGGATTGCTTTCAATAATCACGAACAGTACCAGAGTTCACATGATCTGAACCTTTTGAAACTTTTCAGCTTTCGCACCACCAACCAAACGAATCCATGAAGTCTAAGGCCCTGTGTACACCATAAGATGCGTTCTGGTCGATCGGATCACAAGTGGTCGACACTAAATACAGGCGTGAACGGGGTCTAAAACATTTTGAGCTTGTCCACTTTAGACCACTTCCAAGTTGAAAACTTATTCGACCGGATTGCTTTCATAGTGTAGAAATGTGTTCGAACAGCCACAAAAGACCATCTACTTTCCATCTACTGACCTAATGCATAAACATTAGGCTATAGGAAACACGCTCCAGACGAGATTTAAACTTTCAGCTGAAGATCCAAGTTTAGTTTGAAGACAAAAAACATACAAAGCACAATGTTCTCTCATCACTCCTGATTTCTAACACACACTCACAGCGTTCGGCTGGTCTTGAGCAGAAACTAAAGCTGATGCTCTTTTCTATTTTCTCCGGTCACGTTCATATGTAAATTGCGAGAGCTATTTCATCCATTAGATCGAAAGATCTGAAAAAGCCCATACATTTACCCACCCATTGCGTATCAATACAACAAATGTTTGTCACAGTGTCTGGTTTGTGTTCCCTGGGTTTTCACTAGAGGTCCTTTTTCCTGATCGTCACCATTATCATGAACTGCATTTCCCATAACCCTTTGCCTGAACTAATCACTGATCATTGCACACAGCTGTTCCCACTCACATTGTTTGCACGTGTCTATTTATACCCTGTCTGTTTCTGTGTTTATTGTCGAGTCCTTGTTTTATGTCATTACGCTTCGGAGTGCTGTTCTCGTTTTGTTTCCTGTTCCTGATCTGCCTTGTATGATATTGAACCTTTTGCCTGTGACTACGATTGGATTACCCCTATAATAAACTGCACTTGGACCTACCTTTTGTGTGCGTGCCGTGACAATGTTATTTCTCGCGCCATTTTTCCGCCAAAAATAGTTTTCGCGTGCATATGATACGCACTTCATGGCGTGTAATACGCACGAACCCCTCCCCCTAATCCCACCCAAGGGGTTTTCAGTGCGTAGCATATGCACGCAAAAACCATTTTTGGCGTATAAATGGCACGAGAAATAACATTCCTGGTATAGATACGCACTTTCATGAGACTGTGTTGCCCTTTCCTTGAAGAAATCAGGACAGAAGTGGTTGAAAGTGGAAAAAAGAGATGGATAAAAACACCAGGTGTAAACGGGAATGAGTCTCCCTCGTCTACTTGTGATCCGATCGACTGAAACATCTATATACCCGCTGTAAACAGAGTCTAACTGACCACAAAAGGTGGGAAAGTGTCCTAAAACTCAATCACTCCGACTTTGAAATCAGAGTTTGTCTTTCTGCAAGAGTCATACTTGTGTAGTGACAGAGCGCATTACAAAAATGAAAATGTTCTGTGTCTTCAGCGCAGAAGTGTCTCCTAATGAACATGCTGTGCTGAATGCGACTGCTTCACTTAGACAGGTTGATAAATAAACACACGTCCATCCGTCCTTACAGCACCTCAGCTTTGATATTTGCATGTCATCTGAACTTATAATTTGAAATTTAGAAAAGACGGATACAGAGGGAAAAAAATCTCTTGGAAAGCAATGAGACTAAATTGAAGTCCCCCTCTTTTGGATGTTTCTCTTACAAAATGTCCACATATTTATGAAGGCACAATGCATGGGAAGAATTCTGCATATGTCATTATTATCTTTTGCTGTGTAATTTGAAATATTTTAACAATTGAGTTGTGACGCACATGTGTATTTATACTGTATGCATATATACAACAGAACACAGTGTCCTGATCGAAGACAATAAAATCATTAGGCTTAGAGATTGTAAGTTTTCAAAGCTTATCGGAGGAGTCCGGAACACAAAACTTTACCCGAACCGGCTCATACAGTCATTTGTTCACGAATCAGAATCTTATTTGCTCTGTATGTTTTTTAATTCACCAAACGGAACTGGTTCATGATAAGAGTAATTTTTCATGAATCGGACTACACTAATTATGAAGTAATTGTAAAAACTGCAGTCCGTAGTTTTTCCTCTTTGTCGCCATCTCTGTTCGAAATCTGCAATTGCAGTTATTCGCGGAATTATCAACTTTACGTCAGTTGTCAGTCGGTGCGGATTCTGTCTTTCAGAATCACAGATTCTACTTTTTGGAAGTATGACCAACATAATAATTTAATTTTCACCGGAACACGTAAGAAACATCCACTTTTATTCTGACCAACTAAGGGGGAATCGTTTTGAACACTTGCTGGTTATGTACTTGCTCAAAAAATTATTTTGGATAATTTTTATCCCAAAAAAGTTACAGACTGCAGCTTAAAAAAAAAAAAAACTTACATAAACTTGCATTAGTTTAAACTTACATAAACAATTGAAACTTCATTAACTTTCCCAAACTTTGAGAGACAAAATATCTCTTCATCTATGACTTAAAACTTGTTGCATGCTGGTTACATTATTTCACAGACTCGCTTTTGGAAAACTGGCTTTCGTCATTAGCATTCGGTGACCTCTCATTATTTGCCGTAACCTCTTGAACACTCATGGTTTTTAAGGTGATGTGTGCAATTTTTTGGATGTTAAAATACTTTCTCCTATGCCGGTTTAATAAGACAAAGACAGCTATAAGTAAGACATTCGTTTAACTACCTGAAGAGTGTGAACACTGTGGCACTTTTAAAACATTGCTCTGTTTTACATGTCAGTTTGGCCCAGGACTATCTGTTGCTTGTTTAATTGGTCTCGCAACTGTCTAGAAACCATCCAGAGCCCTGCAATACGTTTTTACTGCACAGTAAGTTTTAAGCTAGTGTTCTATTCCGAACATTATGAGTCCAGTGTCTAGTATTTACAAGGGAATATTCTGTTTTATTCCAGTCATAAGCACTACATCCTCCCAAATCAACTCACTAGCTCACCGGTTGCTGAACAAAAAGCACCAAATTAACCCACACAGACAGCAGTAATTACTCTAGTGTGTGTGTGTGTGTGTGTGTGTGTGTGTGTGTGTGTGTGTGTGTGTGTGTGTGTGTGTGTGTGTGTTGTGTGTGTGTGTGTGTGTGTGTGTGTGTGTGTGTGTGTGTGTGTGGTTTGTGTGTGTTGGCGCGCTGTTTGGAATCAGAGGTTGTTTTTTGTTGTTGTTGTTGTGAAGCCATGTGGACACTTTCTCCTTATCCTTAAAGTTTATCCGGGTGTTATTTTGGTGACATGAACAGGAATGGTCAGTAAATTGCATGTAAAGTACAGTATAATAACATGTGTTTTTATTATCATGTCATTTTAATGTTAGTCAAGGTTTCTTGTGTCAAAATAGTTTAGTTTTCGTGACTATTTTTCATCTTCTCTCTGACCCTCAGAATCTCAGGCTATTTTTTGAGGACTGCATGTAATCATCCTGTTTTCTTGCTCTTTGCTGCTCTTCCACATGAACTGTGTGTTGAAAAAAGTCTGAATAAATTAGTCATCCTCACTAATTGACTAGTCATTCAAGTTTTTATGAAATGGTTCTTTTAATGTTTTGGTTTAATGCATTCATTTGGCACACATTAAGAGTTATGAATCATTTTTGCAGCTTACATTATTTTTCATTTTACAAACCCCTTAAACACCTGTTTATCAACACTATCTTGGGGGTTCACTTAATTATAGTTTGGCTAATTTGATTATGATTTCATCTGTCAATAACTGTGTACTTTCATGTGTTATTTTGGCATTATGCTTATACTGTTATAGTTTTTTATTGATATTTTGAATTTGATTTTTAAATGTATCTTTTTGTTTAGTTTTGTTAATAAATTAAGGTTTAATTTATTTTTAGTTCTGCTTTAGTTTTAGTAGCTGCCAAGACAACATTTAAAAATGTTGATTAGTTTAAGGTTTTTAACCGAATATTTAAACTTTATTTTATTTCATCATTTAATATTTTTTTAAAAAAGTTTTTCTTTTAATTAACAATAATAACTACAGTACTTTAAACTCCATTTACTATTTCACCGTTTTTAAAGGTAGGGTAGGCACTTTTTTAGAGAGGCTAGCAATAGCAAGCTAGCTTTGAAAGCATACGATCCCGCCCTCCCTTCAGAGCGTCTCTAAAGCCACAAATCCTTCAAAACACACAAACTTGTACAGCAGGGAGCGAACAAAAGCTCACGAGAGACGGCATTAAACTAACTCATGTCTCAAAGCCTCAAAGCACATAACATTATAATAATGAACATAAACAACTTATAGAGCGCTGGCCTGTACCACCCGACTGCTGCGGGTTAATTTTAGCATTGATAGTGTTGCTACTGAAAAGCATTAATCCAAGTCACAATCCACTCTGAGTATATCGTCACGGGTTATCAATCTCTTTCAAATTACAGTAGCCTAGTTATGTGTATGAATGCAGCATAAGCTGGTTGTTTTGGTTTAGGAGGAACTGTAAAAGCGACTGCTGTTTCGTTTGTGGTGCTCAGTGACTGACTTCTGTCTAAATCTGCAGATCATGGATCACGCTGATGAGTTTGTGACGTCTGCGCGAGCAGATGCGCGGAGGTATGAAAATACATATGTGACCCGTTACAGAAACCAGGGACGCAAGTCGGCAGCACAACTTGCGAGAAAAATGAGAAACAAGCGTTTTTTTCCAAAATTTGTGATTTCCGCTTTTTTGCAGATTCTGTTAGTTGAAATCACGAAGAAGCCTCTCCATGTTTGAGATAGCAGTATTGGTATATTTAAAAGCTTACATTTTGAGGTTGAAATCTGCTTGTTTTCGTAGATTCTAGCACGCAGTAGGGGCGTGGTGTGTTATTGTCTGTGTGTATTTCTATAC
Organism: Chrosomus eos; assembly: GCA_036326025.1. Taxonomy (NCBI): domain Eukaryota; kingdom Metazoa; phylum Chordata; class Actinopteri; order Cypriniformes; family Leuciscidae; genus Chrosomus; species Chrosomus eos. Next base: position 6,145,171 of record CM070823.1, read on the forward strand.
TGAATATGGCGCTTTTGTCCCCGCCCTCCAAATACGCGGAAAAATACGCGGAACCAGTTTAGTAATTGCTTCCGGCCGGAGCAAAAGTGCCGTGATGCGGAGGTGACGCACGTCTGTTGTACAGCGGTGGACAGGTCTGAACTTTGTAAATAGTACATTGTGTTTAATTTGTCGTTTAATGAGATCTAATATATGTTGCTAGTAGCGAGAATAGACCCAACTGTTACACGCATGCACTTAAATGGTCCAGTAGCAGAACTTTTGCCAAGCATGTCAGAGGTTTTGGGTTCTAATCCGCAGTAAGAAGTATACATTTTTCCCCTCGTCAAAACCGATTGTTTATCAGTGGTTGTATATCAAGCAATGACATGTTTGTGTGCATTGTTTTGTGATTTCACCGTAACAAAAAGAGAGTCTCTCCGCAACGAATTGAAGCGCGCGTCTGAGAGAAGAAGTGTTGTGCACGAGCCGCAACAGAACGCAGGCAAACAACGTGTTCCTCTATACTCTTAGACGCAGGGCTCTCAAGTGTCACGCATTGAGCGTGACAGTCACTCGTTTCGGTCTTTTGTCACGCTCACATTGTATTTCTCACGCTGAAAAACTATTTATAATATATTGAATATGCCGCAGCGCCCCAAATGTCTCTGGCCGCGCCGCTCTCACTATGAAACCGACAGGAATCAAGCGCGTCTCCCCTGCAGTTCTTACTATTCAAGCCTGCCACTTATCAGCCAATCAAAAAAAAAGAAAGGGTCTACACATTAGCCAATTAGAAAATAGCACTATTGTATCTGGGTAAGATTCAAGATAAGTCATGATCTCCTGTTTTAATGTTACAAAAAATTCACAACTTGTTTGACACAATGGCAACTTGACTGCTGTTAGAGAAACGTTTCCCAGATAATTATCATCAGTTTTAATGAGTGTCTGTAACTTAGTCAACAGTTTTACAGCCTGTTCCCTAACCCTAACCCAGCCTGTTCACTGACAACACCTGCTCAGAACAAGTAGTCTAGGCCTAGTCATATTTTCGTCATCGCACGATGACTGACATATTGTCACATTATAAACATTTCTCTCTCCAAATAGGCTTAATAATTTTGCATATTCGATGTTATAGGTCACTTTTAAAATCATGTCATATTTTATAATTATATCCGGGCCATGGATGCATTAATCATTGCATCTGTCTTTCAAAGATGTCTGGTAATAAGCAATTAATCATGCTCTCATCCGCCCTGAGAGGAAAGCCCCCTAAAAAGGCCAGGTTAGAGGATGCTGGCCCAGAGAAGGTGGAGAAACGGGCCCATTAGAGGAGGAGACGGTGCCGGTAGAAGAGGAAGAGAATAAATACTTTGTATTTGGTTGAATTGTCAGTGCCATGTGTCAAATCTTCTCTTTTGCAAGTGTGAGCAATTATTAATAACAACAACAAAAACACTAATAATAATATTACTAATGAAACACCACCATTCCTGCAACCCGTCCTATACGCCGCGAGATGTTTAAAAAATGGTGGGGACAATCGACATGTCCCACCCGCAAATTACACCTATATGTTCCAGAAAAAAAAGAGAAAAAAAAAAACATTTTATACATATATATATATATATATATATATATATATAATATATATATATATATATATATATATTATATATGCATATACATGGTTAGTCATGGGTCGTATATGGCATTAAAAATTTTTAAAATGGCATTAAAAAGGCATTAAATTTCATTTGAAGATACCTGTAGGTAACTTCAGGGTTCAGGTAGTAACCCGAGCACAAAAAGAACTACAAAATTCGACTGCTTTATGGCATACCTCACTTCCCCCACTTCCTCAAATTCTGACGTGAGAGCCCAACTAGTGTTTGTTTCCCGTCTGTATGTTGTTGTCATGGCCGAAGCAGCAACTAAAACGAAGAAGGCAAAGGTTTTGTTGAAGGAGACTAGAAAGAGAAAAAGGGAGAGTGACAAAATAAAAGGCCGGATGAGGATCAATATTGATCTAGCGTTCGCTCGCTGACGAGAGCTAGAGGAGGAGGAGGAGGTGCCCGACCGATGCTAACCTGGCCGTCATGCTGTTGGACTAGTAAATGTATTGCCACAGAAACATTGAATTGAATTAGCATATCCATTATGTAAAACAATTGGCTACTATATTGACGCTGGCTTGTAAACGTAAGCTACGCGATCTTTTGGCGTTTGAAAAAATAAAACCCATGAAATTATATTCATATGACATGCTAAAATGCTAATGTACCTGGGATGAAGACATTTCACACGCAACGCTGGCAGTCTGCCCAAGACGTGTGAACTAAAGACGGTATCGGCTTGTCAACAAAATGCATGTGTATCCCCTGGTGTAACCATGACAGATTTTACTACAGTAGTAGAAGACAATACTACTACTGGCCTGAGGGAAGAAGCTCCTCCTAAGTCCTCAGATTTGGTCATCAGGCTACAGAAGCGCTTACCAGATGGCATCAGGATGAAAAGACCGTTACCAGGGCGGTTGGAGTCCTTGATGATTTTAGCAGTCTGCTTTTGCAGCGTTTGAGATAGATGTCCTGCAGAGACGGGAGAGACGGGAGGGCTTTGCAATCTGACTAGAGCTGTTCCCATACCACACTGCAATGCACTGAGTTAGTACACTTTTTATGGCTGAATAGAAAGTTTCCAGTGTTGCTGGTGAAACCCTGAATTTCAATTCAGCTGTCGCAGATGGTACAGTCTTTGCCTGGCTTTATTCACCTTTTGTGAGTTTGAATTTGTGAAGTCAAGTCCTCAGAGATGTTCACACCAAGATATTTGTTCCACTCAGGTCTCACCCTCAGACCACTTAAAGGTACAATATGTAGGATTTTTCGCCACCAGGGGTCGCTAACCTCTTACAATAACAAGGCGTATATTGATGACGCAAAGCATTAAGCTGAATTATGGATCTTGTCGTCAAGCTGATGGATCTGTTATGGATGAGTGAATACATTGATGTTTTTAACACGACTGTGGACTGAAGAAGGGCGCGATTGCTAGACGTATACCAGCGCCACACGCAACGCCAGTCCCGCGGATATAAAGGAATAAGGACATTTCATTCTACCGAACTACACGCAAGTGCTGAATTAATACTCACAGGTAGTTTATTACGAATGAACCTTGAGGTAACGCAGCGCTGTTTCACTCGCTCTAACAGTAACACTATCACACTAAACGGCATTTGAGTGTGTTGAATGTTGTTAGTTGGGTTGTTTATTGGCTGTATGAGACTAGCAGTAAGCTAGATCAACATTAGAATAATATATTGATCATATTCTAACATTTCATCATGTTGAACTAAATAACATTGATCCGTTTTATGTACATTTGCTCACCTATCTAATAAAGTACATGCAACACTCGCGTCTCTGTCAAGTCGAAGTTAGTCGTGGACGTGGAGCTCTCGGCATCTCGAAAGATGTTGATCTTCGTTTTAGTCCTCAAAGTCTGCTTGCCATGGTCCATAATATTTAAACAAAACAACAACAGCCTGAGCGTCCTGCTAGGCATAACCCAGTTGTCCACGTCTGTCGCCATGGTTACTAGCGGAAACCGAGGGTAACGCGGATATGACGCATTCACTGGCGACTCCTCACCCCTGCTCACACGCCCCGTTTCCTTGGTTAAAATCGCAATTCTCTCACGATTTACAAATAGTTGGAAACATTTGGGATATTGTAAGTAATCAACTAAACAAAACATAAAACATTGGCCTAGTGGTTTTTGGATTTTTTACTGCAAAAATCCTGCATATTGTACCTTTAACTTAGTGATTGTTATCAGGATGTGTCTCTTAAGCATAACAAAAAAAATGTTTCTGGAACAAATCACCTACCCTGCCTTTAAATGCATTATGCAGAATTCCACAGATTTTTCCCTCTAACAATCACACTTCATCAACACACTCTTTCTTCTCAATCAATCTCTTTCCCCCCGACACAATTAAGTTGCTCTCTTTATTGTGTTTACTGAAATTGCTCAAATAATCATTCGGGGAATGTTTTGTCCTCCTCATTAGGAGACGTGTGAATGTCGTTTACTCACTCGTGCAGAAGACGAGTGGGCCATTTTCTGCGACTGTCACTAACCTTCCCAGCCCTTTTTAATGAGCGTGTGGCACATCAAAACACCTCCGTCTCCTTCTACATACGAGATCTTTTCCCAGAGATGCGAACTGGAGTTATGAATAATCAGCTGTTATTGCTCCGAGGGAGAACAGAACGCTAGAGCCGCGTCTGGTAAATCGACCACCAAACTATCTAATGTTTTCCAGGAAAATAGAGATAAAAGATGACAGGAAGGAAAATGGTTGTGTTATTATACGTTCCCCTCCCTTCCCTGCAATAATGCTTGGAAATGTAAGGCAAGTGTTTGGGAAACTACGTCAGGACACATGCTATGTCTGCTAGAGGAATAGTTCTCCTGTATTTTATTTTATTTCAATCAAACATATCAACTGATACAATCTGAATGTGATTTATAAACAAGCAAACTCATTTAGTTTGTTCTTCAGCTTCCTTACTTTTTCTGTTCATACGACCACAGCTCTGAGAAAGCAAACTGCAGATTAATAAGGAATGATATCCTGTAGTGAGAATAATATGCAATTGAGACAATGCAACGTTATGTATGTGTGCATGTGATAACACATTATGAAGTATGACTACTTCACTTACATGATAAAATAACAAGGAGCCCTATAGTGGATTTGTGTTTTCTCTGTAAATGTAGATTTTAATTGAAATAATAATGTTATTTTTGAAATGCACTACTCTTATTCCTATTTTTATTTTAGACAAGTAACTCTCAAGCCTAACGATCTCTAACACACCGTGATAAAAACATTTTGCATTATTATTAATAATATTATGTTTTATTTATTTTTTTAATTATGAATGAGTGCTATAGTGAATATTGTGTTTTTAGAATGTATAATGTATTTTATAATTTTCCTTTTATTTTATTTATCAATAAGTGCTAGAGTCGATATTAGAGTAAACAGCTTATCTATTAGGGATGCACCGATATTACAATTTTGACAGATACCGATAACCGAACCGATATATTGGCCGATAAATCGAAATCCAAATTTTTACATAATTTTTGAGAACCTGATTACAAAAACAAAAGTCTCATAATTAGAGTTCATGTCCCAAGCACACAATTACAATGTTCTCATTAAAATAATGTGTAGCCTATATGACAGCTGCACTTTTGAAGTGATTCCAATCATATTTCAAGCATTTCAAAACCATGATGTTGAACAGTTCGCATCTGTCTCACCTGAAGGAAATAATCCATAATTTATCTGCTTTAATATATCAGCCACATTTTCTTATCGGGCCGATAACGATAACATTAATATATCTGCTGATATACCTGTATGGTGGCCGATATATCATGCATCCCTATTATCTACAGTTATTTTTCTCTCTCAGATCAGCTGTCATGAATCTTGAATAGCCTAGGTTAACGTAAATTAAACTCTTGACATGTTAATAACCTGTCTACCTGAATAATACTTCTGTTTTAGTGACAAACATTTGCAGGAAACTATCACCATCAATACTGCCACAATAACAGTAAATGCATGTGCAGTGAGTTGCGCGCTTTCAATGCACTGAGCAAGTATATTAATTATCATACTTGCATAGAATATATATCTTCCTTAACTACAAATAATGAGGTTAAGAGAAGCAAGTAAGATCATTAGATGAATACCTCTCTTCTGTGCCTGTTAAATCAGCTCTGCGTTTCTGATTGAGTCTTATTTGTGTGTGTGTATTTCTGTCTGTTTGCTCGCTGACTGTAGCGACTCAATAGAGCTTTGTAATGTGCTGTATTATAAAAAACAGCAGGAGGACTTTATCAGCAGAGCTGCGTTTCTAACAACTCTCTGCAAACGCAAAGTATCAAGACGTTGTATGTGTGAGTTTTCAAGAACGCGGCCCTCTGCTGCAGCTGGCAATGTATTATTATAGCATTGTTTTTGTGTAGTGTATATACAGTACTGTAGTAAGGACCAAAATACCATTTGCAAGATCATACTTGTGTAGCAGGCTCTTGCATATTCAGAGTGAAACAGATATTAAACAATAAAATGTTGGGTGGCACAGGCACTTGACTTTATCCATCGGGAAATAATTCAATCATGTAAGAGTGTGTTATGTACCAGAATGAAGGGGTTGCAAAAGTGTCAGCAGAAAGTTGTTGTATTCTTTTTAATAATATGCACCAAATAATCACTCATAGTAATATATATTTTTATTTTATATCACATGGAAACTTGTTTTTGTAGCATATAAAGGAAATAGACTGCTGTAAGTTTAAGATTTTTGAAAGAAATTAATACTTTTATTAAGCAAGGATGCATTAAATGGATCAAAAGTAACAGTAAAGATGCTATAATGATACAAAAGATTTCTATTTAAAATAAATGCTGTCCTTTTGAACTTTCTGTTCATCAAAGAATCCTGAAAAATGCATGACGATCTCCAAAAATATGAAGCAGACACTGTTTTCAACATTGATAATAATCATACATTTTTCTTGAGCATCAAATCAACATATTATAGTGATTTCTGAAGGATCATGTGACACTGAAGACTGGAGTAATGACGCTGAAAATTCAGCTTTGATCACAGGAATAAATTGCATTTTACAAAGTATTTAAATAGAAAACAGTTCTGTTAAATTGTAATAATATTTCACAATATTACTGTTTTTAATGTATTTTTAATCAAATAAATGCAGCCCTAGAACAGACTTCTTTAAAAACATTTAAAAATCTTTCCGACCCCAAACGTTTCTGTAAAGGTTCTGTATAAAGTGAGAGAATCACATTGACTTGTTTTTCTCAGTGCAGGAGATTTTACACAAGATTTAACGCAATAATGAAAATAAAGATGCAGAGGCGTATAGGCAAAGCATTAAAACTAGACAATTTACCGCCCTCATTTTTGTGCAGATAATCAAAACCCCTGTGTTAAATGTGTCCCCACACTTGTCAAATCATATGCGCTCCGGGTTTTGGGTGGTGAAAGCATGCTGGGAGAAATATTAAAACAGGGAAGCTCTTCATACACACGTTTGATGGAAAGAAATGAGCATATTCCTCCTGAACTTAGCTTTCAAACTGCATTAAATACATCAATATTTCATAGTCAAAAGATGTGTTTGACTGGTGCTTTATTTTCTAAGTTGAACTTTGTGTCGTGAATAGGGATAAATCAAGATCCGTCAGAGAATATGAAGGGTTTGCCTTGGGATTGTTGCTGTTTGCATAAGAAGTGAATGAAGGTTGAATATCAAATTATGCGAGGCTCAAAGGGTGTAAGGTTTTCATATATTCATATTTGAGAGTAATCCAGAGATAAACAATTCCAGACAACAAGACGTATAATATAGTGTATTTATTATGATATTGAGCTGGAGCTACTGTCAGACTGAGAGCATCAGTTGATCACTGGCTGCGTCCCGTATCGCTATCGTCTCTGGTTCTCAACTGGGAAAAGCTGTTTCTTTGCCATTGCAAGTTGATTTGCTGTTATACACTCTCAGAAAAAAGGTACAAAAGCTGTCGCTGTGCGTACCTTTTCAAAAGGTACACGTTTGTAACTAAAGAGTGCATATTAGTCCCTCAAAGGTACATATTGGTACCAAATAAATACATATTAGTACCTAAACGTTACATATTACAACCCTTTTAAAGGGTACTGTCCCAGTGATAGCTTTTGTATACTTTTTTCTGAGAGTGACTTTTAGCTATAACTGGCTAAGTTGGAGAAATGCTTGTTCAGTGTTTCATTTTATTAATCAAGGAGTGCTCTAGTGGATATTATTTGTTTTCACTGTAAATGTCCATTTTAATTTATAATATTATTTTTGAATTACCGGTCACTACTGTTATTCCTATATTTTATTTTAGATATGGGTGCATGGGTAACTCTAAAGGCTAAAAAATCTGGTAAAATTAATTATTTTATGTATTTTTTATTTATCTTATTTATTTTTTATTTATCTTATTTATCAAGGAGCTCTCTAGTAGGGTGGATGGGTAGCTCTTGTGATAAAATGCCTAAAAATCTACTAAACAAGGTAAAGTTGATTTATTTATTTTTATTTTATGAATTATTTTTAATTAGAAATATATTTTTTTTTAATAAATAAATTATTATTATTTTTTCTTCCACCAAGTAGTTCATTAGCCTAACTGTGGGCAGTGAGGAACGTACAATTATTAATTACAATCACACTTTTACCCAAATAGCTTAGGCCTGCAGTGCATTCTGGGTATATATTTGATTAATTCACAAATTCCCTGGGAATCGAAACCATGACTTCAAATTTAGCTTTAAATCTAAAACATTATTATTGAATGTGCATTGATAAATTGCTCTATAGCACTCTTTAAATTCCTTGCCATTTTCAACATCTGAAATAGTCTATTGAGAAATTCCTCCTTTCTTAGTCGTCAAGTCACTTTATAAAGCGCTTTTTATAATAGATCGTTTCAAAGCAGTTTTACAGTGATAACAGGAAAACAATGCAATACATTTTGTTTCGGCTGTACCGCAAAATAGAGTCACATTTCACCAAATAAGTTCAGTGATGGTTCATTTTTATTGTAAAATAAGTTATTAATTTAGTATATTTATCTATACAACCGCTCTGGAAAAAACAGTGATGTCATCGTCTCAGTTCAGTTCTCATTTAATGGTGTCAATGCAGACAGATCAATATTTTTGTTGATGTCCCCAACTAAGCAATACATTTGTGAAAATGGTTGTGCAATATTAGAATGCACTTAAAAACAGCTCAAAACTAAACGTGCATGATAGTATGTACTGTAAACATTGGATACATATCATCTTTCAACTTCTCCATGCAGTCAGATCTCTTATCAATACTCTTCTGTCCGATTGAATCTGAATGCCACAACAGAAGCAGAACAAGCCATTTTGCATCAACTTCTTTTTATTTCTCCTCACGCAGTCAAACTGCCAGCGTTGATTGAGTCGTTCCCCACGCTCTCCTGCTCTCACACTGACATTTCCTTTGAAGCGGAGTATTGAGAACATTGTGACGGTGTTTGTCAGATTCATAATTTCTCTTTCATGTCTCCCCACTGGCAGCCACTCAGGACAAGCTTTAATAACAATACGAGGAGGACGTGACGAACTGATTGATTTGTCACAAAAGCACAGAGACATAATATTTATTTATTCCTGTATCAAGACAGTCGTTTAAAATCCCAGTGTACTGGACTGAATCAAGGCCTTTTGGTTTAGCTTTAACCAGTTAAATAGAAGTCGATGGGCTGAAATAGAGAGGTTTTGGTTGTAAAGTGCCCTTAAATGTGTCCTGGAAGGTTATAACGTACAGCTGGGATTGAAGCAGCCTTGTACGGTCTTGTCACATCCAACTTTGGCTTTGTTTTCTTTCATCTGTGCACCATCACACGCTCCTTTTTTTCTCTTGCTGTCACAGTCTCTTTTTCATCACAACCCCTTTGTTTCTTCCTCTTCGTTCTTTTGCCTTTGTCACATTAAAGCCAGGGATGTCGGTATCCAAAAACACATTTCCTTAACCTGCCACCTTTGACAAACATGCACTGCTGAAAGATGAGCGTGTGTGTGTGTGTGTGTGTGTGTGTGTGTGTGTGTGTGTGTGTGTGTGTGTGTGTGTGTGTGTGTGTGTGTGTGTGTGTGTGTGTGTGTGTGTGTGTGTGTGTGTGTGTGTGTGTGTGTTATAATTTCCCAGTACATTAAGACAATTGTTTTGTATTATGAAATTGTTATGTTTATGTATGTAAATATATCATAATCAAAAATGCACTAATTGAAATCTGAACATTGGATAAAGCTAGGTTCAAAATTTGTGTTTCATTTTGTTAAAGTAACACCAAGTAGCTTTTCCTCTTCGGTCGCCCTACTGGTTGGAAACGAAATTGTCCATTGCCGCTGTCGTAAATAATTTAGCCTACCGTCGCACGCACGCTCGCTGTTTACCCAGCACCGGCTTTAGAATGAACGATGTCCACAGACAAGGTAGAGTATGTTACATGATTTCATGAAAGGATGATGTATTGCGACATCAGAAACGAAGAAAAACGAAATAATGACTATTGTAGCGCTTGACGTAAAGCAGTCGAATTTTGTAGTTCTTTTTGTGCACGGGTTCCTACCCGAAACCCGAAGTTACATAGTGCCAGTAAAAGCGATACAGACCCCGTCAGGCGATGGCAGACGAGTCATTTAACTTATTTTAAGTCGATGTACCATCACAAGGGTCTTGGAAATATATTATGAAGGTTGAAAAACTACTTAGTGTTACTTTAAAGGTGCTAAATGTAACTTTTCTTCTAAAATGAATCATTTTTTTTATTGCCTGTGTGTGAAGGGGTTGTAATCACACATTACAATGATCCACTTGTCGGGTTTTGCTATTACCTCTGAAGGCCAATATTCATATTTATATGTGAAGTCTCCGGGTCGGATTTACCACGAAATCCATCGGATGTGACGTGCATGCGCGCTCCCGAGCCTCTCTCCTATTTATATACAGTCTATGCGACCGACGGGCGGCACTTCAGCGAACTACATGAGTCTGATAACACCCCAAAACGACCTGCCTCCAGCACAACACACACTCCAACACAACACACACTCCAGCACAACACAGACTCCAACACAAACTCCACATAAATATAAAAAACAAAAACAAAGTTTTATCTGCTGAAGCTCGTCAGGCCAAACGTGAATCGGATCGACTCAGGACGAAAACACGGATCAACATCGGCAGAGCTTTTGAATTATTAGTAAACTCTAATGAAATAGCAAGGTAAGAGACATGAAATGAATACAAAAGACTGTTCCAGGATAACAAAAAGTAGCTAGGTGTAACTTATTTTTTGTACTAGATCTAATGTTACTGTCTAACGTCACTCATCCCACTACTAGCATATTGTTTATAAACATTTCCAGACACGTTCAGTACAGTAATGCTACTTCCTACTGTCTTACTGTTACACTGACATTGTTCAGTCTAGATCACCGTTTTTGTTATCATATTATACATTCACCTGTTGACATTGCTGATTGTGAAAGACACGAATAGTTAGTGAAATGCCGTATGCTAGATAACATCACATGTCGGCTAAATGCAGTCAATGTAATGTTATCATGGTACGAGCATGGAGCATTAGTTCAACGTAAAGCTGATAAAAGTAGCCTATTATTGTAACGTTGCAGTGGGAGTTTACATGAGTTCCAGTATGTCAGTGTTGCCAGGTCCGTATGCCTGCACTGTTTCCACGGGTTGTTTGTGTAGTGCACGGGTTGACGCGATTGTTTTACCCACTGGAACATGATTGTTATTGGGGAAACACCCGGGAACGCTATTTGACTATTTTTGGCCGTGATTGGGTTAGTTTTGATGAGCAATTGGGCTGGCTTTGTTGTGCAGACCTGGCAACCTTCTGTGTGATGCTTTCGCCGTTGCGTTGAAAGTCTCCGTGTGGCCGGTAGTGAATGATTATATATATATATTATTGCAAAATATGCGTATATATTCAAATGTTTAAATATTTTGAGAGTGCACATTCGCAATGCTTCATTGGAGTGGGCGGAGCTAAAGAGATCTAAATTCTCTGATTGGTGGAATTTTCTACACAGCATCATGCAGTGTAGTTTTTCACTATGAATTCAACTGTGAAACTTTACTTCTGGAACCTGACTGTTGCACTCTATTACAACATACAAAGTATGATAATCCTAGGTACTTTTGTACTGGGTACAAAAGTCTAATGTAAGTTTGAATATCATATTGACCTTTATAGCCACACTGAAAGCGACAATGGATAATTCACCTCAGATCTTGAAAATAAATGAAAGTTTAAACTGTGAATAAATAAGTGTATTCTATGACAAAGATTATATCAGTCACTTGTGTATTTGGGATCAGTCACATCAGTATGTATTTGTAATAATGTTAAAATGAATTTGATTATGTATCCCTTTGGTTGTGAGTGCACAGTGCAGAGAGGCTCCGCCCACACACTCTGATGATTGGCTGTGATTAGGGGTTCAAGGGCGTATCGCTAAAACCCTATTGTAATTGTTGTAATTTCCAAGGATCAGCATTCTCCCCTAAAAGTGATCAGGCAGACCAAACCGTTTTGAAACTTTGAGGGATGGTAGTACCCCAATCGGCCTGATGGTGGCGCTACAGTGATCAAAAGTATGTAATGGCTCATAACTCCTAAACCGTTTGTTACAATTTTCGGGTATATGGGATTTTTTTAAACATACTTTTGCAAACTAGTCCTAGGTTTTTCACCCGATCAGAACCAAACCAGTCCAGAATGATTGTCTTATATCGGATTGTCAATAATTATCTAAAACATTTTTCAAGTCTATATTTCGATTGATGTCAATGACTGGACGTCGCTTTTACTAAAACGACTAACCCTCTTGAATAGAATTAGATCATTTCACCAAACTCGGTACACTTATGTACAGGCTCGGTCTGTCGTCGCATGAAAAAGGACACAGCGACTGGCCACTTGGTGGCGCAATAAAATACGAAAACGGCTACAGCTACACATTAGTCAGTCCGATTGACTTGAAAACTGGCACGACGTCTTTGTCCAAGGTGCCGTGATTATTTACGAGGACATTCGCGTATCTCGAAAAACACGGCCGCCGTTGGCCAATGAAATTTGAGCGGCTGTCAGACAAGGTTAACGGAGGCCGATCGGAACGAAACTTGCTGGGACTGTGTTTCTCACGGCCTGTGTGAAATTACGAAGAACTAGGCCTCCTGGGGGGCGCCTTCATGTTTTTCATGTGCGTAAAGGCTTGTCACGCGATTTTTCGCACATACCCACGACACTCATGCCACATGGTGGACCTCCTCATTCTGCGCAACTTTGCTTCTATGACCACTGCTGTTAATCGAAACGTTCATTTAATATTGGAGATTATTTTAAAAACTAGTTCTAGGTTTTTGCCTCAACCTCGATAACAGTTAAAAAGCTTTAAAACCTCAATAATTGCTGCTTGCAGCTGTAAGGCAAAAACCTACAGAATATAGATGGGAATAAAACTGTAAAGTTCAGTGTATGTAAGTGATGCTGAAATGGAGATACTGACTTAGTTCATCTCAATTTGAAAAAAAAAAAGCTTTTAAAAATATGCAAGTAATAAAAAATAAAAAAGCCACAAAACAAGGGTTTGTCTGTAGTGACTTGCCTTAAGTGGCGTTTTTTATTCACCCAGGTTGTTTATCTCTGGAGGGATATTCAGGTTCAATGGAGTGTTATAATTACACTTGGCATCAAGAGGCTTTTCGATCCGTTAGCTTTTTGCTAACGGCACTCAGCATCAAACAGATGAATGTGACCCTTCACTCATGTGTGCTAAAGCACTATAAATAATCATCCCCGCCTTTTAACTAGGAGATATCTGCCTCAATTGCAACTTTTGTGAGGGTGTTAATTCTAAACAAAATATTGAAAATTACACAAACTGTCACAAGATAAGATGGCATCTAGCTAATCTTGGCATTCTTTTGATCATAGCATTGCAATGCTAAAAAGCAACAATGTTTAAAAAATATATGTTTTTTATTAAAATAATGGTTTTTTTTTATTATTATTATTTTTTTAATCTAAAATCTGTTAACATTACTCTGGCAACATCTTATTTAAAATTTTATTCTGAGAGCAAGTATCAAATACCAGACTACACATGCCTAAAGCTCTGGTGTACAGATAGATAGATGGATGGATGGATGAATGGGTGGGTGATAGACGGAAAGATAGATAGATAGATAGATAGATAGATAGATAGATAGATAGATAGATAGATAGATAGATAGATAGATAGATAGATAGATAGATAGATGATAGATAAATGATAGACAGACAGATAGGTAGATAGATGCTATAGATACACAGACAGACTTCTACAGGTGAACAATTAGCGTTTATTATAGAGAGAAAAAATGCATTGGTTGATTTTAGTTAAACTGACATGTACCTTGAAACAATGTTCTTGTTACTATGACAATAGGATGGGAGCCATATTATTTTCCATTTCAGAGAACTATCTAATTAGCTGTTGAGTGCTGTTGGTACAAGTTAGCTGCATGAAAACAATAATGGGCTTCACTATTAAAATACTTTATTTATTCTAAATCTGGATGGCTGATGACTCTGAAGACAACAACATTCACTGTTTAGACAGGTTAGAGCAGAAGCTTACAATCAACATTACATATTTATTTGCATTAACATTTACGGTATTCATTTAGCTGACACTTTTATCCATTGGATTTACAAACAAGTCAGTATTCACAACTCATTTATTTCTGTAACCTATTCGGTATTTCAAACTCATTTCTAACATGACGTTCAGGTAGGGTTGCTTTTGATTTCATGTTGGCTTTACATTGCCTAAAAAAAAAGAAGAGCAGCGCAGGATTGTCTGTTAGTGGTACGGGCTGGTTAAACTGGTTATTGCCACAGCCAAGTAGACTGACCAGAAAGAAAGTGCCTTATATTGAATCCAGCAATATAACTGGAAACAATATAACTAGTGACCAGCTCAAGCAGTTTAAATTTGGTCTTTTAGCAGAGCAGTGCAATATCGCAAGCCATAAGTAAGGCCAACATACAGTAAACCCATTAAACATCATTTGCAGATTGACCAGAATTACCGCAGTATGAATCAACAGTGAAGAAACAGTCCGGGTGAAGTGGCTAATCAAACGAGTGTGTTTCTGAAGCCACCAGCCCTCGGCAGCAGGCTAACGCTATTAAAAGATCTCAGTGAGTCAGAAGAGAGCCGCGCTGCTGAAGGGTGTTTATGATGGAGCTCCAGTATTTATAGTCATCCATCACGGGAAATCTGCTGGGGCCTCAGCGCTAGGTGATCGGACACGAGCCGAGCCGAATGCCTGCCAGATCAGAGCACTTCTAAACCATTCTGCTTAATGGTTTATTGCATTAAGGGTGGAAACCTATGGTCATTTGCATGTGGCGGGACAACCTGTCACTCACATGAGATTGACCAATAACCATGCAGTAAATTCCTCATGGACAAAATCAAGCCCCACCTTTTTTTATCATTGATTAACTCTGATATATGTCACAATTGAGAAGAAAAGGCTATCACAACTTCTGTTTAATGCCGGCTATTGAGAGTGAGGAGTCACGTGCCGATTTGGGCAGGGTCTGAGCCGGTCGGCCATGATGGTAGGAGACGCTATCGGTTTCAGAACCTCACAGAGACGCGACTAAACATTCCAGAGCTCTTTAATTTCCGTGCATTTATTATTTTCGCGCATTTATTATTTTGGCAGGACAGAGACGGATCTACAAATACGAGAAAAAAAGGAAGAAAGTAAAGCATTGCAAAAAGATAAGGCGAAAGAAAAGGGACCTTACAGGAACAAGCTCACACCAAGCGCAAAACACCGGTATTTGGAGAAGCAGCATCAAGAAATTTGTTCTTTTGCACTAATAACAGTATTATTATTTTATTATTATTACTTATGTTGTCCATGAAACTTATGTTGTCCAAAAAAAAAAAAAAATATAAGTATATGTGTTTCAAGCCATTATTTCAAAGAAATAAAAAAGTAATGAACAAGGCACGTTTGCACATGTTCGTTAAGGCACAGCAAACAGTGACAATCTTATCAAAGGCATCAGCAAACCAAGCAATCCGGCGTCTCCTCGTCAGATCAGAGACTTGCTCTCCTGATGCTGTGTCCATTTCGGTAACTTAAAAAACTGTATTCCATTGTTCCTATGTTTTCCATATGTATCGTGTAAGGTACTGGAGCACTTTTTAACGCAGCAGTGACTTCCAGGCATGGTAAAACAGTGCGGAATTGCGAGAAGCTCCTCTACTACCGAATTAACAACACATGTAAACAATCATGTTCTGCCACGGGAATCCTACCAACATGGCGGAGAGGAGAGGGGCTCTGTACTATGACGATAACTCCTCACTCTCATATTGAGGTCCACTGGAGGCGAGTATTACTGAACACAAGTGCAGTTTCTTTATTACCATAAATGTGAACTTGATCAAAGACTTGATCAAAAACCAAAAATAAGAAACTCATCAACAGCAGGTTACATTGACAAAACTAGAGAAGATACAATGGAAACATTAGGGCTATTTAGACAACAAGACTATTGAGTAACAAGACTAACACCTGTGAACAATAAAGACGATCAACCAATCATAACATGACACATAAGACAAGGGAAGCACAATGATCACATGAGGGCTAGGAAGTCACATGATAAGAAACTAGGAAACATGACTTTTCTAGTTTTTCAAAGGCATGAAACATAAATGTGAAACCAAAACCAAACATGACACCATCTCTAATAATATACATTTTAATGATAACATTTATTTTTTATATCTTCAAAAAAAATTGCATGACTTGTTGACTGTTTAGTATAATTTATATACTGTGCTATTTCCAATTAATGTTTATTTTATTTCAATTGATTAAATTTTTTTTATGGATGTAGTTTTAGTTAACGATAATAACCCCTTATATTAACTAGTTAAAGCAGCTTGTACCAGCAGCTGGAATCACTGAACTGGATGCAGATGGTGTGTGTTTTTACACACTGAGATCTGTCTGGTTTCTGCCCTGACCTGCGGGTTAACTCCTCTCCGATGAAAGCTGTCCTCTGTCTCTCACTCTGCAGAAGCTTCGGCCCGCAGGGAGACCTGTCCTCCACACTAACAGCTGTTCCTGAGGGGACGTCCACATATGAGGATTTCAGGGGAACGTGGAGTAGAAACAGGGCGTTTATTGGCTTATAGTCGGTGTTCTGTCTGTAAAAAAGCTGCCGGTGGTAAATTCAACGTAAAAGTCAAGCACGTTTACTGAACAAAATGTGGGATTTCCATGCAAAATGTAGAAAGGGCAAACACCATTAATTAGCCTATGGTATATACTTATACTTCTGTATTTCTGCAGTATATGGTGTAAGAAAACAACACAGTGGGATGTGCAGCAAGGAAACGGGTAAAGATTCAAAAATGTGAAAAATTCACAAACAACTCAAGATTACATGTGGGAGTTTCTTCAACTATGTGCACTTTTTAAATTTAACCTTGCCTAAAGCACACTTTCACATTCTGACTAGTTTCATTGGTAGCACTTTATTTTAAGGTTACACTTTACTACTTGTTCCTACTATAGTAATAACAGTGAATTATGCATAATTACTAGTAACTGACCCTAACCCTAAAACAAACCCTAACCGTAACTCTACTACATGTAGTTAATTCATATTACTCAATACTTATTTGAGCGAGTAACTACGTCACTTTAAAATAAAGTGTAACTGTTTTATTTGTTTAATAATTATTAACTATTTATACGATAGCAAAAGTTCAGTAATAATACCCAAAATGTACAGTTCTTGGTACCAATTTCGTTATTATAGCAAACGCTATTGTAACTGTTTTATTTTAATAGTTTTTTAACGATTAAGCTATTGTTAACCTATTTGAAAATTAAAAATATGAAATAAATGTGGCCTTCAGATATCATTCATTTAAGTATATATTATATTAAAAGGATCAAATGAACAGTTAGTAATAAAAAAAAGAAACAAATGTACACTGCACAAAATGCACGAATCTATTTTAGCATATCAGAATATTTTGTCCCGTCCATTACCGTGGTTATAAAACAATGTTAAAAATTTCAATTTCAGATCAGTCCCACATTTGAATATGCTTGTCACTTCTGATACTTTGCAGTGTGTACTTAGCACCATGAAAAATACAACTTTATTCAAATTAGAAATGGTTTACATACAAAAAGCAAGTGAAGTTATGTAAAGAAAGCAAAAACTGAAGCTAGTGTGCGGAAAACTAGTCAAAGCTTTGAAATACATATTGATCTACTTAGTCATATTATTATTATTTGGCAATAAATAGCTGCAGCTTTATTGATAATCACTTCATGAACAATTTCAGGCCGTTTTCCATAATCCTTTTTTGCAGCCGTTTAAAATTGATTTTATCCACTTTCTGGATGTGAAAAGGCATACCACAGTATAAATAACAGCATGAATATTGATAAATAATATGAACTGCTTGATACCAAGAGCTTGATAATCAATTGCACAAGGTCAGTCAGTTGTTATATCTGAACAGTGGAGTAAACGTTCCTTGTTGGCAGGAAACAATATTTGTATCCTGAAGCTGAAGGTCAGAGGTCACCTGAACCCTACGGTGTGTGGGTGAGGTCAAATGCTTTCTATTCTTGCCGCTTTGGTATTTGTGCTGTATATTTTACAAGCATCTTTCATTTTAGAGTCTATCGTTCTGGCAGAGACGCTGCTGTGACTTCAGTGAGTTTCTATAGTTGATGCAAAACCAACTCAAAAGTGCATCTTAAAAATAAAGTTTCCACAAATGTTCATTATTGGTTCCCCAACTATCTTTCAGTCAATGGCTCTAAAAAAGAGAACATTTTAATAATCTAAAAAGAACCTTTTTTTCAATGCAAAGAGCCTTTTGTGCAATGGAAAGGTACCATGGGTCTTAAAGGTTCTTTATGGAACCATTGATGCAAATAAAGATACTTAATTTTTAAGAGTGATACTGGTTTGTTTAATTATTTGCTAGATGTGTCAGTTTTCCTCAGTCAATTGTTATAGAACAATGCAAATTCTACACATAAAGTTTTCATCCTGATAGATTAAAAATATTTTAAGTGCTTTCAGATGCTTTCTTTGTATATTTCTGCTTGTTGCCACTTTGTATTTAAAGGGACAGTGACTGGGAGAAAAATGTGAAAGCATATATTTTTCTCCCAGTCACTGTCCCAGTTTAGAAGCATTAGGAAAGAATAAATTCACCCAATAAAACTACAATTGTCATTTTACTTGTTCCAAACCCATATGACAATCTTTCTGCCAACACAAAGGGGTATTATTATGAATATTAACAATATTTTTCCCATACAACACATGCATATAGTGAAAATTAAACTGTGGAATAGTCTCGATGATGAACTGAAACATGTTAATCCAGAGCTTTAAGAAATATTTTTTTTTTAAAACTTAAACTAACTAACTAAAAATTATGTCAAACACTAAAAGGACCAAAATCCCCATAAAGTGAATTTTGTGTGCTGGTTTTGTGCGAGGAACACACTGAAATTTATATCATTCACTGACAGTCTCATTTGCATGCATGTGCATATTTGAATTTGGCAAATGACATCATAGACAAATGCAATTATTTATAATACATGTCCTAACTGGTTCTAGCAAACTGAAATCCATCTAACAAAAGTGGAATAACCAGGAGAAACCAAAACTTAAAAGTGTTATTGGTTTAATTGAACTGTTGCATGTTGGGTACCAATTCACGTATTCACGTTTGAAGGACCAGAAGTTTTAGGAGATTGTGTGCGCTGAGAATCACTCAGTGTAATCATACAAATACAACAGTTCTCATGAAGTCTAAAATGACCATTTCGAGTAAAGCATCAGAGAACAGGATGTCTTATTAATGTGTCCTAATAATGAAGTGTTTACCGTACTTACAAGCATCAGGATCTTCCGTTCTAGGCAATGAAAGCACACACAGCATGTAAAAATAACCTAACACTAACAAATGTTTTGTACAGACAAATTTGTCTCTCACGATGTTTTTTGGGTTCGTTGGATTTGTTAGTGAGCTAGAAAAGAGGCTAATGAGAATGCATTTACCTGTGGCTTCGAGCCTAATGAGTCGAGATGTGCTGCCAACAGGGAAACTTGAACATTAGGATGCAGGCTGGTCAGGACCATGATCCAGCTCTACATAAATAGCTGAAGCATTAATATTACATTAGTGGTGCGGTTAATGGTGTCGAATCATTTTTGTTAACTACTTAATTCTTCCCCCCATTGGCGGAGATTTCCATCATTTATTTATGACACAACGCCATTGACAAATTTCTGGCAATTCATGTTTTCACTGGTATAAGATAGGGGGCGCTATTACGCAGAAACAAGCGATAGAAGCATTGCTTATGCACATGTAAAATAATGCGATCATCATACATCATATATTTCAAAACTGCCAAACGTTACCAAACGAAATGTCGACCCATGAAGAGGTTGGGGAGCTTTTACTTTTATACTAGGTTAATTTTATATTAGATATATAATATAATGTCACACTGGTTGATGAAGCAGACAGACGAATATTGAGAATGAGAAGGTGACGTCACGCGTATAACTCCGCGTTGCATTGTGGGAAGGATCCACCATTTTGGGAGGATACGCTATCCGTTGTCATGGTTACTTCGACCGTGAGACCGAGAGAAATAGTGACAGAGAAGGAGAGCAGCTTGATATTTATTTGCATTTTTGCGATAAGGCACAGTTTCTTGGGAATAAATGAAGCAAAAGGAAAGGGTCTCTATCGGGAGAGACCAAATAACAACACTAAGCAGCGTCATTTAGAGAACTAGTTGACATCAACATATACAGTATGGACACGTACGACCTGCTACAGAATGGACGAAAGACCCAAAGCACTGCCACCTTTCACATACCCTGACATGGTCAATTACCTGGTGTATGGTATCAGTGCCTAAAACGTTACTGCCTACACAATGCAAGAGTTCAGAAGCTTTAAGTCATTAACAAGCTTATGAACAATTCTGCTGCGGCTGGGTGCAAGAGAAACCCTTAAACCTGTAACATTAAACTGTGAGAATTCAGTCATACTTGATGTTTCAGGCCTCATTCATATGTGGAAATAAATCTGATATAAATCAGATACGTGCATTTGCAACGTCAAGCGGATAGGACATTCCCCTCTCAATGCAAATCATACGTCATTAAAAAAAGTGTCTTTTTAAAACATTTCGCGGTACAGATATATCTATAACAAATTAAACAACTCTAGTTGAATAACAGAGTATTCATTTTGTTCGTTTGTGTTCAATAAAAGGTGAACTGTGCTGAACTGCTTTTGAAATCATGCTTTGCTCGCTGTTGCTGCTGTCAGTTTATCGACAAGCAGTTTCTCTAAGCTGGCTAGCATTGTTAAACCCGATAGAACCACTTTCATTTCTCTTCCTTCTACATATCTTCCAAAGACACTGCCGTGTATCGCTGAAATGTAAACAAATACTGCGCTGCGTTGTCTCTCTCTCGCTATTTCTGGCATGTTTAGTCGCGCCTCTGTGAAGTCAAAGAGTATAGAAGCACAAGAGGCGAAACTCTGATGCTTTTCTGGTAACAGCCACTAGGTGGCGCTTCGGGAGCGCGGCCGCCATTTTGGGATGAAGATTCCAACGGGAGTTACTGGACAACAGCACAGATAACAGTTTTTTGAGGTAGTTTTTTCTTGCATTATTGAATATTTCCATTTTATGCAACTTTACACATTTACTACTATTATTAGTTACCAACTCCACTTGGCCTGAAATATATATATTTTGTACGTTTTAATCCCCTGGATCATGCTACAAACATGATGATCTTTATGATGCATTGCTGTGTCCGTTATCCTATTGCCACAATTTTGTACAGTGGTTGTGTTTTTGTTTACATACTCTTGCTTTAACGGTCATTAATATACGATATAAGAAGTTTACTGTAAAGCTATTTCTATTGCTGTTATATAGGCCTAATAGTTGTACGAAATAGAGTCTGTAGGCCTACTACTGTATACGTGTTGTTGTAGCCATTAAATAAGCGCATTTAGTTTCATATTTGTTCAAATATTATAATGTGTTTTTCCCCATGTTGATTATGAAAAGTGAACAGCATGAGTAGGATATGATATCGGGAGACATGAAGTGGGTCATACATGATTTTGACTCATTAGCCTACGTTGTGTTTTGTAGAAAGCCTTTCTTTAAAATTAATTTCGTTTTGTGTAAATTGTATCTTAATTTAAACAAATTACCTGGATTTATAAGCAAATATAGCAGACAATATAATCATGAGTATGACATACGGCGCGGTCACTTGCAGAGCTCGTGAACTTGAGCGAATCTCATCATAAATTAACCGAAATATGCCTCAGAAAAAATATAGAAAGCTTGCAACTAAATCTTTAAACGAAACTATTCCAAACGAGAAGAAATAGGCTACTCTCTGATAATGTTGCACACTCACATATTATGTATGTCGAAATAACGAGATATTATGTCGAAATAACATTATAAATAATAAATCTTTAAATATATTTGCTGAATGTTATGCTGAATGTTGTGCTTATTCGATTTAGTAAAATTAAAACTCTAGTTGTGATAATTAAAATTATTGAATATTAAATATTGAAGTTTTGCTCATTTAATAATATTAATAGTATACAATATAGGCTATAAGTGCGCAGCTCCCCCTGTCAATGATCTAGCACCCCCTCGGCACCTGCGTTAAAAATTATCTGGCGCTGCCCCCTCTTTTTACATAATTATTTCAACCTAAAAATAACCTCTGCACTGTACTAAATATATGTATAATATATGACTGCCGAGTGGCTTTCACCCCAAAATGGCGGAAGCGTAGCGCTGCTGCTGGGCGCTGGTGTTGCAATGGAATGGCTTTCACTTCTTGTAAATATACGTTCTTTGGTGAAGTTCTGAAGGCGTTGCCCCTGGCAACCGATAGCGTCTCCTCCCATCATGGCCGACCGGCTCAGACCCCGCCCAAATCGGCACGTGACTCCTCATTCTCAATAGATTATAACGATATACATCTGGGCTCTCAAGTGTCATGCATTGAGCGTGACAGTCACTCATTTCGGTCTTTTGTCACGCTCTCCCGCCACACATAGGGCTCTATTTTAACGACCTAAAACGCAAGTGTCAAGCGCAAAGCGCAAGTAACTTTGTGGGCGGATCCCGGCGCTGTTGCTATTTTACCGGCGGGATAAATGACTCTTGCGCCCGACGCAAGTTTAAAAGGGGTTGGTCTGAAGTAGCTTCATTATTCATAGGTGTGGTTTGGGCGTAACGTGAAATAAACCAATCAGAGCATCATCCAACATACCCTTTAAGAGCAGGTGCGCATGTTGCATGGCGGATTGTTATTATTATGGCGCGCGCACCAGGCGCGCTTCAGAATCGGTTCACAGCCGAGGAGATCGATGTTCTCGTCAGGGCCGTAAAAGAAAGAGAATTGACATTGGGGATGGGACAAACCCACCCAAATCAATAGAAAAAAATATGAGAAAGCTCAACTTAACTGGTAAGTTAAAGAGTAGGCTAAGGTTTTTGATGTAGCCTACTTACATTATGGTAAAGGTGATTTCGCAGTCTTCAGATTTTTTTTTTCCTGGTTCTTGACGGGCAAACTAATTTGTCAGATGTCCTTATATACATATGTGTCTTCTTGCCACTATTGGGCAAACAGCTCTGATCCGTCATTACTACAATTTGCCTGAAAAATGTGGTTAAATGTGTAAGCTAGATTTATGCCTATTTTTTCACATCTTCATGGACACCACAATGATTTCCCTCGTGCGGTAATATATTTCCTTGTTATAATGTATGATTTGCAAAAATAAAAACTGCTCCATCTGTGTTGATGAGGGAATCAAAGTGTATGCGCGTTGTGCACCCGCTACATTGTGGCCAAGCATGCGCGCTTAAACTAGCATTATGAACAATGCACCACTGACTTTAGACCAGGTTTTTTCTGGTCAGTGGTGGAATTGTTTTCTGGAAGTGCAAAATAGCACGAGGGAATGTTTGCGCCGAAACACGCCTCCTTTTTGCGCCCCGCCCAGGGAGCGCAAGTTCATTTCCTAGTTTACCGACGTGCGTCTGTGGAGGGAAAAGCCCGCTTTTTGCGCGGATGCAAAATAGGAATGATACATGCGTCGGTGTACAAAGTCATTTGCGCTGGGTGCAAGATAGAGCCCATAGTATTTTTCACGCGGAAAAAATATTTTTAATATATTTAATATGCCGCAGCGCTCAAAATTTGGCCGCGCCGCTCTCTCTGTGGACCCGGCAGGAATCAAGCGGTGTTCTTAGTCGAGCCCGCCACTTATCAGCCAATCAAAAAAAAGAAAAGGGCTACACAATAGCCAATCAGAAAATAGCATTATTGTATCTGGGTAAGATTTAACGCAACAACCAATGAAAAAAATAAATAAAAATTGTCATGAAATAACCCCATTCCCCGACCCGTCCAAAACTGTGTGAAAACTGCCAGGTGTAGTGTGTGTGTGATAGTGTGTGTGTGTGTGTGTGTGTGTGTGTGTGTGGCCTGTGATGGTGGGTTTGGTTTCTGCTGCTAATTGCATTCCGAACAAGGAGAAGCCTGTCAATTATACTCTGTTTCAGGCAGCTTGACCAGCCGTGCCACGTCTCAGAACAGAGGAACAGAACTGTGAAACATCTGCACATCTGACAAGCTGTGCAGAAAGGAAGAGGGCAGGCGGACGGGGAGATCAAAGGAGGATGGAGAGAAAGAAATGCAGATTGGAGGTAAAAGAGAAAGTAGAGAGTATCTGGGAGTGCACAGACTGGGCCTGTCCAAAGCCAGCAGGCTTTAATGTTAATGTTGGTCTGGGTGCAATTGAGAAAACACAGCGATCGCTCACCATGCCCACTGGAGAGGAAGAAGTGATTTTTTTCTAACGCAGGGAAAGTGAACTCGATAGCAGGTCAAATCAGCCATTAAACAGTGTCATCATCATCAGCTGATATCAGACACAGAGCTGGTGACTGTCCTCACACCCTTCCTCATATTCACTGCTCATTCGCCTCCATAGAATAATTGGAGGAAATGTCTATCATCGGTATAGCTCTTCTCATTTTCCACTTCTAACTGAGTGCAGCTTCTGGAGAAAGATGCTCTTAGGGAGTGCTGTGACCACCTGATGTGATCGCTTGAGCGTGTTATGAAATTATGGGATACTGACACTGATGCTTTGTTGATTTGGAGATGATTTCCATAAAATAAATGAAAACAGCTGGGCAAATTGATATGCTTTAGCACTCTAAATGCAGGTGCATTTTCTTTATAAAAATACATTGGTAATACTTTAACACAATGTTATTGTTGTGTTTTATATCTAGTCAAAAACCATTTAGGCTGGTTTTAGTGTAACAGTAAGATATAGTATTTAACTCTTGTGCATCTTTTTGTTGTTTTTTTTTTACCATTTTGCCTGTGGTAAATCCCAACTGCATAGATTTTGAATTTTGAATTTTATTATTTCACCCTCATTTTCTTTCATAAATCTATTTTACACAGTTTATGCAACCAGCCACCCAATACCATACCAACCCCATTTGCCCTTGCAACACAGAACACATCTTGGTGTCGAGGTTTGCATGGGAAAGACCACATTTTTTTTCATAAAATGTAAAAATATAGATAAGAAATGAACTGAATAATCAGGAAAACCCCTGGAGCTTGAAGGTATGAGTGGGATTTCTGAGTTTTCAGTCTGCTTTGCCACGCTCTGGCGCCGCACGATTCTGATTCAAAAGTCCAGGGATTTCTGCGTTTCTGTGGAGAGGAGAGTGGCATGATCTGCGTGAAAAACAGTCCTATTATCAACGTAATTAAGGAGACACCCCCTCACACGCCACAAGTGACTGCACACTGAGCTGGAGGATTTCAGAGACACATGATGATCTCCTAATTCTCCATTCTGGGAATCGCTCCTCTTGTCATCGAGGTGACAGCGTGAGCACTCAAAAGACCACTTCAGCTTACCAGAGCATTTATGCTGGTTTTCTGTTTTCTTATAGAGGAAGATGTGGCCGTGTCATTTGTAGTTCAACTAGATCAATTAGACTGGCACACTTTACATGCAGAGGTTTATTTAGCACTTCCATTACTTTGGAGAAATGCATTGCTTGTTGAGTCTGTACAAAGTGATGGATGTGATGCAACAAGCAATGCTTGAGCTGCAATGATTTACAGTAGTTTTCTATCGCTTAATTCAAACATAATGTTTTATATTTAGTTGTAGAGGTGTTCATATCACTGTACACACGAATAAGTTGGCAAAACTCCAAAAATATAAGGCAGTTGCCTTCATTTTTTTCAGGTAAGAAATTCAAAGTTTAAAGGATAATTCCGGTATTTAGCACTTTGATTCTATTTTCTAGTTTATTTTGGATGAACTAGAGTGGTGGACACAGAAATAGAATCGCCTCTGAGCGCTTCAGAGTGGCTGTCTATGGGCATGCACAAACATGTCCTTAAAACAACCCTTAACGTTCGTTTTCAAAACTGTGCAACTCACAAAGTGGTTAGTGGTGTTCGTTGATGATTAAAAACAAATATATCGGCGCAATGTATGATTTCAATCCGTGTTATTTGCTATAGTGGAACTATTTTTTCAGATACCTCACAACCGCTGATAAACTTATGCTCGTAATATCAACGAGCAATGAGTCCTCAGAAATCCATGTGTTTTACAAAATGCCAAATAAAACACGACAGAAACTGTATTTTGCTACGCTACTTATTTTGGAAGATCAACGAACACCACTAACCACTCGGTGAGTGTCACAGTTTTGAAAACGAACGTTAAGAGTTGTTTTAAGCACATGTTTGTGCATGCCCATAGACAGCCACTCTGAAGCGCTCAGAGGCGATTCTAAAAGTCAAAAAGTCGAGACAGGACCCATCGTCAACATTTCTGTGTCCACCACTCTAGTTCATCCAAAACAAACTAGAAAATAGACTCAAAGTGCTAAATACCAGAATTATCCTTTAAGTAAGTAGAACTGGCAGATTTTTATTTTATACATTTTATTTGTTCTTAACTTGAAATGTTTGAGTACACTATTCATACATTTAAATTAAAACGTTCATGTAATCTCAATGTGAACACTTTTATCAGTAGGCTAGCTTTGACAAGCAGTTGTCTAACTTATTATTGTTGACATGTAAATAAATTAGTATGTTATACAGTAGCACTTGCTGTATGAGTGCAGCAATGTAAAGGTTTTATTTGCTCTCAAATCAAGCTCATGCTCCACTTGTCATAAAACCAACATTAACAGAAATGCTTCTAAATTAGCATAACACAGAGCCGATCCGCCCTATACGCTCACTACGCAAGATGCGTAGGGCCCCGCAGTTTACTCAAGGCCCCGCCTCCCCCTCGTGTCGTAGCGCGTCAATTAATGTTTACAACATCAATGACAAAATTAAGCGAAACTATCCTTCTGGTCACAAAAAGAGAGAGAGAGAGAAAGAGAGTGAATTGCGGGAACAACAATCAGGTAAACTTGTGTTCTAAACTTGTGTTCACAAGTTTGATGTCAACAAAGTAAAGTTAATGTGCATTTCTGTTGTGTTTTTTAAAGTGCAACGGCTCGGAAAAGATAACCGCGTCGCGTGTGTTATCATGTGTTCATATGCGCGACTGCGCGTGCACGAAATGAAACGCGCATTTTTCAAGCAGAAATATATGTGGAGACCAGACATACTGTACAATATATGGGCGTGAATGATGGCACTCCTCATCAAAGTACACATTATACACACTTTTAAAACAAGACACTGATTATAGTCTCAGTTAATGTGTAGTAAAAACTCTAAACAACTGCACTAATTATGCAAGATGAAAAGCAATGTATTGACAATTTGACATTGATTGACTTTGATTTATAGGCTATATTGAATTTAAAATGTTGATTAGCTGGACATACTGGTCAATATGGATGCACATCCCTCAGTAAATAATAACCATAAATCAAGAATTGCTTCAACATGCATAATAAAAAAAAACTTTAACATGCTATGGCAAGCCATTTTAGCTTTTATTCATTCAAAGTTTATGCATTTTTGATATCAATAATTCATTTTTTTTTACTATTTGCAATGTGAATTCTTGATTATTTTTACTAGTAGCGCCCCTTAGTTACATTTTTATCTACCAATGTCTATTTTTGATATCAGGAATTACATGTTCACTTGTACAAAAGTTAATTCTTGATATCAATGATGTCATTCACTCACAGGGGTTATTGATATCTGCATCACAATATTCACTTGTTATCTTAATATTCTATAGAAAATACTCTATTCAGTAAATATCATTCTATTCTATATTGTTGTACTTATTCTTTGACTGTTTTGTTTAAAGGAGGGAGGATTGTATTGGGAGCACTGAAGTGTCAGGTGTGACTGTGGCAATGGCAAATGGTTTACATATCTCACGGCGTCACGGGTCAGGTAGAGGGCCCCTTAGCAGAATTTTGCTTAGGGCCCCAGGGAGGTCAGGATCGGCACTGGCATAACAAAACATTAATCATTCCTAAATCACCCACTTAACATTAATCTTGCACAAAAAAACATTATATTACACTTCATTTTAGCATTAGTCTCCCTTTCGAGTGCCATCGGCAAATCATGCTGAGAAAAGACATCCCAACCGTCTCAGTTTAAACTTAAGTTCTTCTAAATTAAAAGAAATAATTTCATAAAACTCAAACCAATTAAACAGTTCAGTGTACTTAAAATATATCAGTTCTGTGAACTTGAAAGAAAAAGAAAGTGCTAAATACTCATAAAAGTTAATTTGACTGAACTAATTAGTTTAATTTAAGTTTGTCCTAACCAATTAATTATTTTGAGTGTTAGGGTTTACAGTGAACACCACTAAGCATCAACCCTGTAAAGCCTGATAGTCAGAAAAATCTAATTTTGAATTGAAACGTTTGACAAAATATAAAAAGAAATCTACTAAAAATGTTTGCATGCTTTTTTTGTTAGTTTGTTTTTTGAGTATCATATTTGATAAATCAGGAGATATGATAATCTAGAGAGCTCATGCTTGAGGAGAAAAAATTATTTATTCAGAGGCCGAAACATAATTGTAATATATGGCCAAAAAGTAAGATGAAATTCGGATGCTTGTAATGTAAATCAATGAGATCTTTATAACAGAAAAGCAGACTGCTGACATAAAATGAATTTAAATATCAGTTGTCACTTTATATTTCAGAATAACATGTCTTAGTAAGATGATATTTAAATGCTTAGTTTTATGATCAAAGCTTTGTAGTTTTAAAACATAATCCAATGCAATTCAATACAATGATGATTGAGGGATGAACAAAATAAACCTTCCTCGATTATTTGACACCCACATTTTAACATTATTTTCCTAAAAAATTATGTATTGATAATTGCTGCTTTAGTTCAGTAAATGTTTATCTTGCAATATTATTAACAAAATAAAAGTAATTTGTTTACTTTATAAAAATCAGTAAAGATTTCACAGCTAAAAGACACGTGAACCACGAGCTGAAGGTGAACGTTTAAAGGCCTTTTACTTGCTAAAAAAGTATGAAGTGTCAATCAGTGTTTTTTCAGCAAAGCTTTGATCATGTTGATAATTTAGAGGCCATACAGAAGGCTTTAAAGGGTTAAACTTTGGCGCATAACTCATTCATCATGTTCTTATGTCACTCGGCTTGTTGATTGATGTGATTTTGATGGTTTTAATTGGATATTTATTTGCAACCAAACAACCTACCTTTTTCTCTGGCCCTTGATGGTCAGTGGTTTTATTTATTGTGGTCTTGTTATGATAAAGACAGATGGGGTTTCACTCCTCCCAAACACATTTGCTGTCATCAGTGTGGAAAAAATAGATCTTGTAGGCATTAAAGATGATGAATCGCGTTGCCCACACACATCGCATGTTTCACATGTTCTTGTTCTCTATCCCTTTTCTCACTTTCATTCTCTCTTTCTCCATTCTGTTTCTTTTCTTTTACTTTCTTTTGTCTTGTATGGTACATAGTTTTTGCCAAAATGCGATAGTTATGAAAATTTCTGGGGCTCAGTGAGCAATAATAAAAGTGATGATTGCTTCATAAAGCACCAAATTTTGACTAGACACCCTAACAAAACCATCCGTTTGGATTCGTTTTGAAATGCAACCTCTCGGAAAAAGGTGAAATATTCTGATTTAGTTTCTTCTAAGA
Organism: Chrosomus eos; assembly: GCA_036326025.1. Lineage (NCBI taxonomy): Eukaryota > Metazoa > Chordata > Actinopteri > Cypriniformes > Leuciscidae > Chrosomus > Chrosomus eos. The sequence goes on from CM070823.1 coordinate 6,175,195, forward strand.
AATTATCATTCCAACCAGACTGCAAAACCCCAGGAGCTCAAGAGATATTGTTGGAGAGGTGGTATTTTTTATAATGACAGATTAATGGAAACATGCGGGCCTGTGAAAACGTGAGCAATGACTTGAAACGACCTGCTCAATATCACCAGACCTTCTCATACTGCCATTATAACTCTCTCTCTCTCTCTTGAAGTCACAGGTATTAGAAAGAGCAAAAAGGCCTTTCAGCTTTAATGAGATATCACAGCCACTTATGGGAGTTGAGCAACTTTTTCCAAGGGATAAAAATTCTTTTCAAATGAACATGACTTTATGATCTCAGTTTGCTGTCAGATATCTGAGCTGGGACATAAATGCATGTGTGAGAAATCAAAATCCTAATGCAACTTGTGAACTCGACAATTACTGTGAGAATCCATTACTGCACCAATGAGCAATGCAAAACCAGAACTCAGGCTGTGATTTTGTCACAGATATTCAAAATAAAAAAGGGACATGGGAGAAATAAAACAATGCCAAATGACTCCATACTGAATTCTAGTTGTTTGCTTCTGTGTGTGGGATTACTTTAGCTTACCATTGAAAAGTATTATACTCATTGCATATTAATTCGTGTGATTGCAATAGTTACTTTATTTATTTTATGTGCAGTACATTAGCATTATATGGTCATGATATCTCACAAATACAGTGTTGTAGTTTTGACTAAACATTTCTACTTCATATTAAACATACAATATGTAGGATTTTTCGCCAGCAGGGGTCGCTAACCTCTTACAATAACAAAGGCGTATATTGATGACGTATATTCCGCATTAAGCTGAATTATGGATCTTGTCGTCAAGCTGATGGATCTTTTATGGATGAGTGAATACATTGATGTTTTTAACATGACTGTGGTGTGAAGCAGGAGCGATTGCTAGACGTACACCAGCGCCACACGCAACGCGAGTCCCGCGGATATAAAAGAACAAGGACATTTCATTCTACCGAACTACACGCAAGTGCTGAATTAATACTCACACAGGTCAGTTTATTAGACGAATGAACCTTGAGGTAACGCAGCGCTGTTTCACTCGCTCTAACAGTTACACTATCACCAGGGGCGTAGCAAGCTTTTCAAAAGTGTGGGGGATGGATGTGAAATTAAAATTTTGGCATTAACAGCTATTAATGACTAAAAGCTTAAAAGGAACTTTGTTGTATATGCTGGGGCACAATTTATAAATGATTGTTCTTTCCCACTTGATTTTGTAAAACTATGTTGTGTGGACCTCTGTCCCTGTATGGGGGGTTCGGGGGCATGCTCCCCCGCAATTTTTTTTGTACATTTTAAGGTTAAATGCTCAATCTGATGCACTTTGAGAGCTCAAAATTAAGAGCTTCAACCGGGTTCGACCCTTGACCTGTGCACATTGAACAAAGAAAAAGCATTGACTTGTACCTAAAGAGGGCTCAAACATCTTTTTAGTTATGATATAGACTAGAGTCTCAGTCTACATTACATTATCACTGGTGTTTTAGAATGCCAAACATTTATTATAAAAATATAATAATTTCTATAATTATTCCTATGATGGAAAATCCATATAGCGCATAAATGTATGCTACTGTATGAAAATGAATATTTCAAAAGTATATTTTATATTACGCTATAGAATAGGAAAATTACAATACTTTTGTCCTAATTTCTTCACTTAAACCCTTGAGCTTTTATTTTGGAGAAAAGTGTGAGCAAAGTGCACACTTTTCTTTAAATCACGCAACACAAACAGAATGCCTTAATTAATTAAAGTCTTGTGCTGTTTAGTAGTCTAAAAAACGAAATATAATACCGAAAACACTCGACATGTCAACAAAACATAAACATAACATCTTCCCAGACACATATCAAGCTTATTTAAAAACATCGAAAGCATACAGACTCATTCAAAGTACCTGGAAAAGGGAGATGTAAATAACCATAAGTTCCCGCCTCCTCAGCACGAGCTGACAGATAAATCTAACACACCGAGAGGCGGGACTTAAGGCAGAAGAGCCAATCATCAGACGGTCTCACTGAAAGCCGGTGTCATTTTTAAGAGGGAGGGGGAGAGGAGGCAGCCGCAGCGAGCGCACACACAGAGCGGCCAGAGAAATGACTGAACAATAGCGACTGTAAGGCGTTTGTGCAAAACTGCAGAAAAAGTGCGGGTGTTGAACCCTCTCACCGGGAAAAGTGTGAGTGTTAAAACCCCCACATCCCCCACGGGTGCGACGCCCCTGACTATCACACTAAACGCCATTTGAGTGTGTTGAATGTTGTTAGTTGGTTTGTTTGTTGGCTGTATGAGACTAAGTAAGCTAGATTAACATTAGAATAACATACAGATCATATTCTAACATTTCATCATGTTGAACTAAATAACATTGATTAGTTTTATGTACATTTGCTCACCTGTCTAATAAAGTACATGCAACACTCGCGTCTCTCAAGTCGAAGTTAGTCGTGGACGTGGAGCTCTCGGCATCTCGAAAGATGTTGATCTTCGTTTTAGTCCTCAAAGTCTGCTTGCCATGGTCCATGATGTTTGAACAAAACAACAACAGCGTGAGCGTCCTGCTAGGCATAATCCAGTTGTCAACGTCTGTCGCCATTGTTACTATTGCAGTACGAGGTCAAACCTGGCGGAAACCGAGGGTAACGCGGATATGACGCCATTGACTGGCGACTCCTCACCCCTGCTCACACGCCCCGTGTCCTTGTTAAAATCGCAATTTTATCACGATTTACAAATATATTGGATATTGTAAGTAATCAACTAAACAAAATATATAACATTGGCCTAGTGGTTTTTGGATATTTCACTGCAAACAAATCCTACATATTGTACCTTTAAGGGGTGTCAAACAGGCTTCTATATTGCATGTTGCCCAGATGGGCATTAAATACAAAAAAATCCAATAAATACAGTATATGGTAATGTATATTGTAGTACTTCCATCCAAAATCCAGTTTCAACAAATGACCTTACCAAACGTCGAGAAATGCCCCCCTCCCTCCCCCAATTCACAAGACCATCCATCCATCCATCAGGGGGCAAGGTTAGTGTCTAGTAATTATAATTTGCCTTATTAAATCAATACGTCTTGTTTTAGCTAGAGAGGCAGATGTGTGCGTGCTTTAATTGCTCAGACAGGTGTGAAACAGACACCAGCTGTGATGTGGAAGTGAAACAGAAAGAGGTGTCGGGGTGCAGGAACAGCAGTCACACGCACTGAGACAATAACTCCGCATCCACACGCTTCCCCTCCATCTAATTAATGTTTTCTTAAAGTTCATAGTTTTAAAAGTCTTTGATTTTAGTGTTACATTTGAAAGTCACCCAATGTATGGTGCACAATGTTGTTTGGAGCAGAAATCACGATAACAAGACACATACTGAGAGTAAGAAGCGGTTTTACAATATCGGTGATGCAAGTAATTAAGAAAGATAAAATTACAGCTATCTCACAATAACATTTTCTTTCTGTGTATTCTTTGTCAGTCTCTTTGCTACCAAAACATTTGCCTTGGTTACACAGAAATCCCTATGGTAACCATAGATTCTGCCAAAGTGCCATAGTTACTATCCACCTTATTTTCAATATGGAAGTGTTTTCTGTGAATGTGTGAGACTTCCGATTTATTAGCCGCCCGCTATGCAGGGAGATAAGGAGAAGTGCAGTAAACTGTAAAACAAGCGTGTTTGTTTATAATTAAGACACTTCATTAAAATAATATGCTAAGAAATACTAGTTCGCAATATCAAGCGGCATAACGAGCTGATTTGTACAGCTAAAAATAACTGGAAGAGAATGACACCAGAAGAAATAAAGTGGATAGATTTATACTGAATATAAACCAGTCTTAGGTGGTTTAAGATGGTTTAGTTGGTCTTAAAACCTTTCTAAATCATCAAACTAGACCAATCTGAGCTGGTCAGGGAAAACCAGCAAACAACTGAGACTGGTTTAAGATGTTTTACTATTGAAAATGTTGGTAACGCTTCCTTTTACAGTCCAGTTACCCATGTACATACTCAGTCCTTATTTTAGTAATTACAATTACTGGGTATTAACTAGGTACTAACCCTGAACCTACCCCTAAACCTACCCCTAACCCATGTACTTACCTTATATTAGCCAGTAATTTCTAGGTAAGTACACTGTAAGTACTGTGCTGTAAAAGGAAGCAGGGATCTGCACATCACAACTTTTTAAATAATATTTTCTTTAAAGGTATACTACACAGCTTTTGACCCTCTAGACTAGAGGTTACAGAACAAAACTGCATGCATTTTGCAGAAGAACATTGTTTTGGTTGTGCTTCGGCTCTGCGTGACTGCGGATGAATTTCCTTCTGCTTATAAAACATTCACTGCCAGGCTTCAGAGATATAACCAGTTTCAAAGGAAAGGATCTCAAGCTGACTAACTAAAGACGTTACTGTACCTTTAATAGACACGGTACTTCCTTGAAGATACATTCCAGCATAGCACTACAATGAAACCATAATGAGAAAATGCTATAATAATACATTTTATTTGTAAGCGCTTTTCTGAATACTCAAAGACAGTTTACATAGAATCACAAAAGCAACAAAAACAACATCAAATATTAAAAACACACCGGACTAAGCTAAACGTTAAATGTAGTTTTTACAATGAACTCTCATCTGTTGGGTAATAAAAAAACCCTCTCCCTCATTTTTACAAAATCCCTCAGTTCTCACCATCTCCGAAAAGCCAAGCCAATGTTGATTCTTGTTTTATTACGAGGTCTGTCTCGTTCTGTTTTTGCCAGTACTCTCCTCTGTTTGGCATTTCTTTAAACAGGTGATTCCCGGAAGTTGGTGATTTAGCAGATCAATTTCAACACACACACACACACACACACACACACACACACACACACACACACACACACACACACACACACACACACACACACACACACACACACACACACACACACACACACACACACTAACAATTAACCTCTGCCACTCCCACACCAGACACACATCAAAGTAGCCGAAGCAAGTATTTTCTATTTACGTACATTACAAGAAACGCATGGGCGAGTACTCAGGTCTAAAATATAAACACTTATTACGGGTTTACCATAGTGAATCAGGGTAAAAAAAAACATATTTTGGGGGAAGGATTGATGGTCTATTGACTAATTAATTTTTTGTTAATATTGAACAAAAAAAGTTATGGTCACATTTTAGATTAGTGTCCAATTCTCACTATTAACTAATTATTCAACCGTGTATCACATGAAATACGTTCTGAGGAAACTATTTTGCAAATCGCAATTACGTTACATGCCAACATATAAGCAGTGCTATTACGTTGGTCCTTAACCTAATCTATTGCAGTGCTATTACGTTTGTCCTGAACATAATACATCCAAAGCAGGTTTCTTTTCACACGTAGCAGCACAACGTAATTTATTTACGTATGAAGAAATCTACCGACGTAGAAATTTATACGTATTACTATTAAATGCATAATCGTGGTATTAATGTTTTGACTATATTGCATCCAAGTGTCTTATCAATTAAGTTTTCATTCGCATTTATTAATATAATAGGCCTACGTTACTTATAAATATTAACATTTCGCTCTGTGCCTTCTGCAGCAAACTCGTTTCGGAGGACTAGCCTGCGTGGTTAAAAAGGAATACACTTTTAACCTTAAAAATACCTTGTTTAATCGTTTAACAATTTTGTAGTATTTATAGTGTATTTACACAAAAAGCATTTTCTCCAATAAAACACAACATACTACTACTGATACATTCACAAAAGACATACATTTTATTAGCTTGATGTAATCCAAATCCTAGAATCCATACGTTGTTTGCAAGAAACAGATCCAAATTCAGCCTTTTATCCAGCGATCTTCATCTTCATTTCTCAGCAGCGACCGCAAACGTCAAATCTATCCGGCGCTGGTGATGAATTCAAATTCAAAAATTGCGCCTTCAAGAAGCGTTACGACATGTTTTACGGCCGTGATATCAAACGCTCATTGGCTCTCGCCTGCTTCGTCAAAGATTGCGACATGCCGTGTTTCAGTCGGTGTAGTACATTTGAAATGGAGAAGCGCGCGCGTCTTCAGAGAGCGAACCGAAATCGGGTTAAGATTTTCATGGATTAACGTTAATAACTTAAATTCTGATCTGTACCTCATATCATACACAACTACTATAATACTGCCAGAGAGGACTGCGACTGCAACGCATCATGTGGACTTTTGGTAATGTTAACGTTACCGGTTTTGACATTTTCGCAATAAATAAAATATTGTGAAATGTATAACTTGTCTCTGTTATGTTTTTTTTCTTCATAATTGTGTTAGCCTACGTAGTTTTAAGGAATGGTTATGGGTAGGTTTAGGGGTAGGAGCAGGTTAGTGGCTCAAAATATAATGATATTGTTAATAAAACTGCCATTTACGTACATCTCTGTCCAATTGTTTTATCCTTTTTATATTCTGTATAAAATGGATATGTTTAGGTTTTCTGTCTTTGAAAATAACGTATTAATACCTACATATTAACAATGAGACCAGGCTGCTATATTAGGTTAAGGACCAACGTAATCAATAATGCTATATTACGTTAAGGACCAACGTAATAGCACTGCTTATATGTTGGCATGTAACGTAATTTCGATTTGCAAAATAGTTTCCTCAGAACGTATTTCATGTGATACAGGGTTGAATTATTAACTTCTACTTTTGCCTCAATAAACTCCTAATCACTGCTTATTAATAGTTAGTAAGGTAGTTGTTAAGTTTAGATATTGAGCAAGATGGTGAGAAATGGAGTGTTACAAAAGTTACATAATGCACCTTTAATGATGGTGTTGCTGTTGGCTAACATCAAGTTCTAAAGGGTAACTATTTTAAGTAAATATTTGATTTGTTTTGTAAAATGTACAGAAATGCATGTCATTGTCTTGAAATGTAATGATATACGTCACCTAGGCTACTGAACATGCATTGATCATTGAAGCCTTTTCATTTCTGGCCCCTATCTAAATGGCTTAAATTCTCAATGCATTGGGTTATTTTATAGAGAGTGAGTCACAGTCCTAGTTTAAATGATCTTCGTTAGCCTTCTACATTCAGATGCGTCATTAAACTTGTACATGTACATATGATAAAAGCGTATCGGTGCAGAAAGCTAATCCCCTGCTTTCAAGACCCCTCTCTGGAGTTCAGATGTGTTGTTGTAATGTATTCTTTTGGTTTTACGGCTGTTGTACCGGTGCATGTGAGCGCTACACACACGCTAAGAGACTGTTCTCGGCGGGGGGCTCGTCTCTCCGGTTCATACCCGCTCTAATTGGCTACTGTTTGCATGTAGCCATATTTCTCAGCACTAATAATGAAAATAGCTCAGAAGCATCAAGTCAGAGTCTGATTAGTAGCAAAAAATGAAGAAAATAAACCATGCTATCATTTTGCTTATTGTTCTACCTAATATCTTACTTCTAAAATGCCTTTGAAGAAATAGAAACAAATGAGCCTGTTGTTTGCGGATAGCATTATATTATTTGGTGAGAAATATTTGAGTTCATATTGAGATCTCTGACCCTTATTTGCAAACTTGGTTTGTGTGAGCACAGTTTGAGACAATAACATCATCAGGAGGAACATCATTCAAACTCATGCAGAAACAATTGAGATATTAAAGAGATCTCAATTCTTTCACTTGTTTTGCTGGCCATCTTTATTAGCTTCATCAGTTTGGCTTTTAAAAATGTTTCTGGTGTAATCATTTTCCGTGCCTTTTTCTCATTATTCTCAGATCATTTGGATGATTTGTTAATTAAAAAATGTCCTAGAATTACACTTTAACATACTGTACATATTACTAATGTTAACTTCTATCATCCTGATTTCCTTGTATCTGACATTGAGTCCTTTTTATGATGACATGTAGCCCTTTTTGCAAATGTTGAAGAGGCACTTGACGCTGGTTTCATCATCACATAATGTCAGGACGAACAACGTGTTCAAAAGGTCAATAGATTATTATAAGAATTAGTATTACTCCATTATTTTATTTCCTCTTAAGATTTCCCTTTGGAAATCCAATTTTCCCCTTGGTGGTGGCGAATTAAACGTGAAGTGTGTAATTTCTCGGCCATAAACTCTCCAAATGGAATTGCAAAAGTAATTGCCGTGTTCCAATTCACAGGGTCCCTACACAGTGTAGACTGGCATGTCATCAAACGCAGACTACACTTGAGGTGAGCAGATTAGAGGTTTTGAGTAGGATGATATCTCTCATATTTACAGACGTATGTTGGGTAACTTTTGACCCACTGACACTTATAATGCCTATTATCTGACCTTGGATAGTTCACTTTGAAATACATTTTTGGTATGTTTTGGCATCCAAGATGTAGGTGTCTTTGTTTCCGCAGTAGTTTTAATTTTGATATTTTTAGGTCAAACCGTTCTTGTCTGTCAGTCATATAATGCAGGTCTATGGGGTCCACCTCAAAGAGCATGCACAGAGAAGTCCAAATTAAACATGATTTAATGACTCGTAAATGTAAGTACACATTGATGGCCTAAGACACGAAATGAGCGGTTTGTGTGAGAAAACAAACAGTATTATATCGTTTTTACCTCTTGTAAACACAGCCACGTCCAAGTGATCTGAGGACGCGGGCGCTTCGGTCTGTGACTGACAGACAAGAACGGATTGACCTAAAAATATCAAAATTGAAAATACTGCGGAAACAAAGACACCTACATCTTGGATGCCCTTGAGGTAAGCTAAAACATACCAAAAAATTATTTTAAAGTGAACTATCCCTTTAAGGGTCGTTCACACCAATAACGATATGGGTAAAGATATAGTTCGAAATATCGTTCTAAATAAAAGAATAGCGCACACCACACCTTTAACGATAACGGCACAGGGGAATTTTATTGTTAGAATCAGTTTTTTTAGCAGCTGATGAATGATAAAAACACTGACAGCCAATCAGAATCCATCCTGCTTTAAAGAGCTTTAGCATTTAAAGCGACAGATGCAGTGCATGCATAAACAGAATGGTATGGATGGACCTTTATTTCTGTCAATTAATTGTAACATAATTTTTAAACATACATTAAAAAAAAATTGGCAAAGAACATCATGCATTTTGCATCGTGTTCATTTAGGTGTGTGTGTGTGTGTGTGTGTGTGTGTGTGTGTGTGTGTGTGGGTTGGTTTATGTGATTTATGAGGACACAAATTTGTATAATGACATGTGTATTACACTGGTATTACAACTTATGGGTGGTTTATGAGGACATTTCAAAAGTCCTCATAAATCAAATTGCTTAAAAAACATAAAAAACAATGTTTTATTAAAAATTTTAAAATGCAGCATGTCTCCTGTGATGGGTAGGTTTAGGAATAGGGGCAGTGTAAGGGGATAGAATACATAGTTTGTCCAGTATAAAAACCATTACGCCTATGGAGAGTCCTCATAATGTGTGTGTGTGTGTGTGTGTGTGTGTGTGTGTGTGTGTGTGTGTGTGTGTGTGTGTGTGTGTGTGTGTGTGTGTGTGTGTGTGTGTGTGTGTGTGTGTACAGTATATACTTGTATATTGATTAATCACATCTAGCAAAAGTTTGTTTATATAATATATATATATACACAAACACACCTAAATGAAATGCAAAAAAAGCATGATAATCAGGAATCCAACTGAAAAATTGATGATGTTGACTTCGCTTGGCTGATTGGAACATGTTTTTTTTATTATTATTTTTAAGTCCCCTCATCTTCCATTATTCAATTAAACTGGGATATATGAAAGCATTTTAACATCTAAAACAAATCATATTTATGAAGTTTATTGCACCTTCTGGCTGCATTTCATATTGGAGCAAACAAATGATTCTTCCTACTGTTTCTGTGTGACTTTCATGCCATCTGGAAATGGCTGTCAGCGCCCTTGATAAAGCCAAGAAATCTCAACTTTTTGGCTCTAACAATATTTTTTAATGAGAATATTTGGCAGAAGTGTGAAAGGTCTTTAGAGTGAGTTGATTCAAAGTCCCGTTGATTCAGGCTCACTCTCATTACCTTTCCTCCTACATCTCTCTCACCGCAATGAGCGTTTCATGATCAAAGGATGCCTCCGCAGTTAACACACTCTTTCCACAAAGCTGGGATTAATGAACAGATTTACCCAACATAGTTCACCTAAAAAACCCAACCAGCGGCGGTGCTGGAGCATGTGGCGTGTGTGTACGGTTGTCAGTGCACATGTTGCACATGATTAAAACCTCTGCGATGGATTGCTTCAGCTCATGGGACTCTCTTATATAATACCATCTCAATAATGTGGCTCTTTCTTTCACGCCCGACTTACAGAGGGATCAATCCATCTAAATGCCACCTCACAAAGGAATAGCACTGGTTAAAACCAATGAACTTGGCTCTGTAAGGCTGAAGCGCGTAATCGATATTTCCTCTCCTTTGATAAGTTCTGGTTGGTCAATGGCGCATTGACTATCTAATACCGACCCCGGTACCGGAGACGGCAGGTGACGCTGCTCTCCAGCATTGAAGTCAATTACGGGAACAAAAGCCACTCTGAAATGCCATGACTGATTCACTCAGAGTACAGAGCACAGCTGTTGCGTTCCCATTTACAGGCGCACGGTTGAGAAGAGTCAACACCAGCGGTTTGAGCTGCAGAATCAGCCGCTGGGGAAACTTTCAATTTTACTGCTCAGCGTGCGAATGACTGGGAAATAACAAAATATATCACATTTCTCAAACTCACACAGTACAATTTGCTCACGGAGTCATTTGCAGTAATGATTATTTATGATGGAAGGAAGCTGTAAAAATTTCTTTTCAGTCTCTCGAATCAGCCGGTGGAAAAAAGCTGAACGTTTACAGGCTATTACCAGCCATAATGGTTGAATGCTGTTTCCTGCAGAAACATAATAAATAGCTTCAGTTCCAGGCAGGCGCTGAGGCTTTTTTCCCCGAGATTTGGGATGGCAGTATGGAGCGAACGATAATGTGTTTTGGAGGTGCAGTCCTGAACGCCGACGGCTTGACATGGCTCATCGCATCACCTTCAACATCTCACACACGGTAGGTGAACTCCCACACTAGTCAACAACACCTACAGGAGCGAAAAAACACGGTCACTTTAATATCTTAACTGTTGGATCCGTAGAGCGAATGGAGACTTTTACCTAAAGCACCATCAAAACAAAATTGACAATTCTTGTTTTTGTTTTCTTATGCAATATTGGAGTATTTATTATAAATAATTGATCTGTGCATATCATTATTGTTTTAAATTCATGTGCCTTATGATTTTTAATCAAAATAACTCCCCCTCTTGCAGGGACATCTCTTCTCTGATGATGTGGGCGGGGCAACCTGTCACTCACACCAGATCCACCAATAGCAAACCACAACCATCCAATCAATTCCCAAAGGACAAAAGGAAGCCCCGCCCTACATTCAATCGAAAAGACTTCCGTTTCATGCTGACTTTAAATCTCCTGTTTAGATTTTTGTTGTTGTTGAAAAAGACACGAGTAATGCCACTAAAACTGTCTAGTTTCAGAAGAGATCTCAAATTGTGCTCAGATTAGTACTCATTTTAAAAGATTAGTACTCTATTTCACCACAGTAACTTACATTTTTTGTAGCCTAATGTTTCTTTTAGTTGTTTTGAAATACAAATCTCTATGTACTTTATAAATACATACAAATAACAAGTCTGCAATAAAACGTCTTCATTATGAATTCAAATTTTCCCAAAACCAAATAATCTGAGCTGCTGTCTACATTTTTATTTTTTTATGGATGTGTTGCCATGAAAAAAACATGGTAATACCATAAAAGTAAACACAACTGAGAGAAGAAGAAGGCATGTATCCGAAATGCGTTGGAGTTTTTTAGATGGTTAATTTGACCAAGCCATAATAATAAAGGCTTTTTAACTTTTTCAATTGAGAGTGCCTTGGAGTTCTCTTTTTTGATTTTTCATATTTAGTTTCCCAGCCAAAAAGCACCTCTATCTTTAATCTAATTTTGGAGTCGCTCGCTCCTCTACCCCTCCGGTTTTCTTAAAACTGAGACATATTTGGACATTGTTTGTGAAAAGCAATTGTATTTGTTTTGCTTATTTATTCACAGAGGAACCATCGAGCATTGAAGAATCTCCTGGAAAAAAAAAACATGCATGGTGAAACTGCGGTAAAAAACAGTATAGCATTTTAAAGGTAAGCATGATGAGTATGTGTTCTCTTTCTTTTGAGTAAGCATGTACTAGTTTTTTAATTCACTCTTTCTTTTATTCGCTGTCTTTCTCCTGCTTTGCCCCGATCTCTATGTATTTATGGTGTTTCTATTTGCAGGAATGACTTATCTGTCTGGATAATCAACTCCATGGTGATGGTGACACACAACTCTGACATTACATCTCACATCCTGATTTCTAACATAACCCATTACGCTTGTTTTTGCTAAGGCTAGGATCATTATTACTATTGCTTATACTTGGAGTCAGTGATTTGCCCCCTAAATATGTGTTATGTATTATGAACAAGAACAAGAACACTGAAAGATAGTCGTTTATTCAGTCACCCAGTATGACAAACTTCTTCCAGCTTAATGGTACATCGAGTCTTATTCTCATTGTCAGAATAAAAGAACTCAAGCTGAAGATGAGGTGAAGAGCAACTTTACTTTAACGTGTTATGTTCAGGTCATATTGACCCAGAGAGGATTTTCTTTTTCCCGAAAAAATGTTAATGTTATCGCATTGGACTAAAACTTACTGACTTCACTCACACAGTTTAAATACTTCCCAAATTGTTTTGGAAAATTTTTGTGGATTTTTTCCACTTTGTTACACTTGTGGTGTTCCCGGTGTTCAAAAATGACCAGTCTACATAAAAACAAACAAACAAAAAAGCTTTAAAATCTCTCTGTATGCTATATTATTATCAAATACCGGATTCAATCTTTTGTCTATGTTTTGTATTTATTTTTCAAACAGTCTGATAGTAGGCCTCATTGATCGAAAATAAGAGAAATATTTAGTTAACAGGAGCATGTTTATCATGTTCACATATTTACATGTGTGTTTGCAAAGATAAAGGCCTCAGACCTGTGCATGCATACGGTGCACACACACACACGCACGCACACACACACACACACACACACACACACACACACACACACACACACACACACACACACACACACACACACACACACACACACACACACACACACACACACACACACACACACACAAACAAACTATTTTGAGTATTACAGGCTTTCTTTGTCACAGAGATCAGTGAGGTCAAGATCAATGAGGCCTATGATCAATCAGTTTAAAAAATAAATACAAAACCTGTCCTAATTGAAAGAAAAAAAGTGGACAAAAAGATTAATTCCAATATTTGGTGTATAATGTGACTTAGAAGCAATTATTTTGTAGGTCAGTAATTTTTGACCCAGAAATTTGAGTATACAATTTTGTTCAAGATAAAAGCATTTCAAAACAAACTTCCTGATTAGACATTAAAGCACTAGTGTGATAAACAGTGCAAATTTTTCCAATATTTTGTTGAATATTGACAAAATTATCCACAAATGCTGCTTTTTTTCACTTGAAAGGCCTATGATCAAAAAGAAATACAAAACCTATCCTAATTTAAAAAAAACCAAGTTGACAAAAAGATTCAATCCAATATTTGGTGATAATATAACATAACAAACGATTTACAAGCAATTTCTTTAAAAAAAAAGGCCGGTCATTTTTGACCCGGGAACAACACGGTGTATAAAGTCGACATGAAATACAATTTGCAATAGTATTTTCTTCTCTATTGTGACATATATCTTAGTTAAACAGCTTAGAAATAGATGAGACTTGATTTTGTCCATCAGGAATTAATTAAATGGTCGTGGTTTGCTATTGGTGGATCTGGTGACAGGTTGCCCCGCCCTCGTCATCAGAGAAAGAGAAGAGAAGAGAAGAGAAGAGAAGAGAAGAGAAGAGAAGAGAGAGAAGAAAGAGAAGATAAGACGGAGGGGAAGTTATTTGGATTAAAGATTACGAGGCACATTCATTTAAATCAATAATGATGTGCACAGATAAATCATTTATAATAAACACTGCAATATTGCAAAAACAAAAAACAAGAATTGTCAATTTTGATTTCATGGCGACTTTGAAGAAAAAGATTTAGGGAAACGCACATTTTCTGACATATTGAGCTGTGGTGCTCATATGGCTGATACAGGTTCAAGTCCAGTTTCTGTGTTTAAAGTACTTTTTTCCACAATATTATGAATATAAAAAGAATAAAAATAGAAGATCATACTATTCAGTACAAGTATGAATACTGATGTGTCCAGTTTTATATAATAAATGCAGAACAGGTCATTATTTTCTCTCATTTATATATTAAATTCATGCAAATAATGAAGTATCAGTCAGTATTTATAAACACAAGTGTCCTGTGTGTCTAAAATAGCCTCCTACTATAAGTATATTTATATTTTATGGAAGCTCATGAGACTAATTTGCCGTATCAGCTTTGTGTTGGATGCTTCTTCTAAAATTCATGGGCAGAATTAAAAATAGACATGACAATAGTTGACATACATTAAAGAGTATGGAGCTATAAAGTTAATGTGGCATAGCTCATTTGTTCTTGGAAGAATTTGATGAGAAACGCTTGTGTTCGTTCCTGCAAGGCTACAAGATTTGAGTCAAAAAGGAAGATTAAATCATTTTAGCGGACTGAATGGTTTTACGTGGTCGTCCTTTATAGCTCTGATTCAAACTGTAACCTTTCAGCCTCCTGTTGCTGGACAATTATTCCCTTGATTTCTCCTCCTCGCCGACGGCGAACCTGTTTCAGGACCGACCGCTGTGCCTTCGTTTGCAGCCGTTCCTATTTAAATTCCCTCCCTGGCAATTAATCACTCTCTTAATTGGATCTGTGCATCTTAATTGCAAAAGGCCTCTTGGTTAGTTTCAATTTGTGACTCTGATGTCGAAGGAAGGATGTTTTAATTAATGACTTGGGTTTGCAAAAGGCAAGATACCAGAGACAACACACTGTTTTGGTTCACCGCGGGACCCCGGCTACCCTGCGCTCTCTGTGATAGATAACTGGGAACTTGTCAAAAAGACGCAGTCAGGGATTTGGTGGAACCGTGTGTTTTGTAAGCGTGCGCTACCGACTGTTTTTCTGCAGGGATGAAAAGTTGTTTGGCAAGTGATTTGTGCTATGAAAGTAGAAGAGTTTGGGTCTTTGTGCAGATACTGTCCCTGATGTGGGAACCGTCTTAGTAATCCTGATATCAGGAACAGAAGTCGTTGAGCACTCTGGGTATTTATGTGGCCATTTCAATGCAGCAGCATTTGGGAATATTCCTAATCCTGATGAATGCTATGGCAAAACACTGAGCTGGCACTGCAACTGCATACAAATACTCTTTATTATGCAACTATGGTCTTTTAATCTCATATGCTCACCAAGCATGCATTTATTTGATTAAAAAACAGCAATATTGAGAAATATTATTGCAATAAGTGTTTTCTATATGAAAATATATTAAAATAAAATGGCATTCATTCCTGTGATCAAAGCTGAATTTTCAGCATCATTCCTCAGTCTTCAGTGTCACATGATCCTTCAGAAATCATTATAATATGCTGATTTCATGCTCAAGAAACATTTGTTGAAAACTGTTGTGCTGCTTAAATTTTTGGTGAAAACCATGATAATTTTTTTTTCAGGATTCTTTGATGAATAAAAAGTTCAAAAGAACAACATTTATTTGAAATAGAAATGTAATGTGATTAACTTTTGTAACAATATAAATGGTTTTACTGTGACTTTTGATAAATGTGTACTTTGTATTATTATTATTGTTGTTTTACATTTAATTTCACTTAACAGGCCCCACAACAAAAATGAGAAATATTTATTTTAGCAAAGTATTTTCATATTTGTTAGAGTTAGAGTTTAAACATAATTATGATGCAAAACATTATGATACTGATTTGCTATACCAAAACAGCATATTCTCAAATCAAAATTTGCAACATCATCACATAGATCCAGCCCAGACTAGAAAACGTCTCGGTTACGTCTGTAACCCTCGTTCCCTGAGTAGGGAACGGAGACGTCTCGTCAGAGGCCTAGGCCCAGGGAGCGTGCGGTGACTTTCGTCACCCGGAGGGCAAGGTCCGTCGCCGTACGCAGCTCTTGGAGCACCCCTGGGTCGGTACCACTCTCCTGCATGTCACAGAGCGCCCTGGCCTGATGGACGTGGAGGAGCGCCATAGCATGCAGGGTAGAAGCAGCTTCTCCACACGCACTGTAGGCCTTCCCAGTCAGACTGGAGGAGAACCTACAGGCGCGAGAGGAGAGAGTATGGTCACCCCTCCAGGTGGACGCGGTCTTTGGACAAAGTTGCATAGCAACTGACCGTTCCACTGGGGGAATCCCCTCGTATCCCTTCACTGCCCCGCCATCGAGAGTGGTGAGGGAGGAGGAGTGAGTTGATCTGTGTCGGGCCACCAGAGGGGCCTTCCACGATCTCGTCACCTCATCATGCACTTCCGGAAAGAAAGGTACCGGGGCGGGGCGCTAAAAAAACAGCACGGGCCGCCCCAAGAAACCAATCGTCGAGCCGCGAAGGTTCGGGACACGGTTGAGGGTTCCACACGAGCCCGACACCTCCGGCCGCCCGGGAAAGCATAGTGGCCATTTCCGGGTCCGGCTCGGACAACGCTGCCACACCCGAAGGGGGCAACGCAGCCGAGTCGTCATCCCCAGAAGATGACCGCTCTCCCTCCGATGCAGCGATCGACATCTGGTCCTCCGGCGGAGCCCCGAAGGAGACGACTGGGACCATCCGGGACGGCCCAGCGCGCTCCCCCAGGAACTACAATGGCAGCGGTGCAGAGAGTGAGGGGTCCGAGGGGGTCTTTCACCGGTGGATTGTTCCTCACTGTAACCCTCAGACCACCAATGGGATTAGCCGAAGTAGCCTTCTTCTGAAATGAACCAGAAGAAGAACTAGATCGGGGAATCTCCAAAGGGACTCCCCTCGACTGAGGAATCTTAGTCTAGATCTCAACACCACGACGGTCATGTTCCCGCATGACTCGTTCATGAACGCAGCCTCAGCGTGCGCGAGGCCCAAGCACGAGAGACAGCGATCATGACATCAACCGGAGGCAGAATCTGACCGCACCCAGAAACACACGGATGAAACGTCATCCTGAAAAGGACGCGATCTTCACCCGTGTTGAGAAAAAGAGAAAAAAAACTCTCTTAGTTGTGCTGAAGCACACAGGGATCAACGCGGCAACACAGCAGGGAAACTGCAAACCCGCTGCGTGCACTCAACTGAATACCAGCCGTTAAAACAGCTCTTTGTAAACACAGCGCGTGTAGTAACAAACAGGCAGACGGGAGATCGCGAAGACCGCTGAAGCGCCGTCACACCAGCACAGAGAGCTCTCAGGAAACAGCAGACTCGTTGAGCGTAAGAAAACACAATCTTTGAAGCTCATCCACTCAGAGGACACAACTGGTCGGCTCCGAAGCTAAAAGCATTGTGTATGCGTTTGCTTCCGCCCTTTAGTTCACTCGAAGTCGATTGGTCTCCCTAGAGTGATCCCAATTCGTTGGAAACTCCTCCGACAAGACCTAGGAGTTCCCACGAAAGGGAACTAGAAAAACATAAGATCATACACACAACATAGTTTGCGCGACATTGCGAGATTCACTGGTAATGTCTTAAACGCTCTTACACAGCAAGCATCCTTATTGTTGAACCCTGGTAAAGTGTTTATGCTCATATATTCCTACAATCTTACATTTGTTGATCATGTACATGTGTTTTTATGCTGTGCAGCTTGAGCATTGTGGTTTTGCCAATTCTGTAGCCAAGGTAAATCTATTAAGCTGGCCGACATAGATTTTCCAGCAAAAAGGTTGAAGTTTATAGCTGTCACAGAGTTACATTACAACTTTACATTTCCTGCTAATAAAACATCAATTATTTGATGTTATGTGCCTTTTCAGTGATAATTAAAGGCCGTGTTACAGGGTTAATTTTTCAACGAATTTGTGCAATTTGCTTGTTGGTAATAAGCATTTAAACTGTTATCCATTGTATTTTAAGTTGTTGGGTATCACAAAACGGAATATAATACGAAAAAGTAGGTACTATCTTACAGCGGTTTGCAACGATTCTCCTTTCCACCACAATGCATTGGATGACGTCACCTTGGGGAGAGAATTTACCAAAGGCCGCTGCCCGCCTTGAGAGCATTGAGAGCGAGGAGAGACGAGTAGTAGACGAGAGTATTCAGATAGCGCATATTATAGATAAATACATAAATACATATAGATAGACTAGATATATAGATAGACAGACAGACAGACAGACAGACAGACAGACAGACAGATAGATAGATAGATAGATAGATAGATAGATAGATAGATAGATAGATAGATAGATAGATAGATAGATAGATAGGCTAGTATATGCGGCAACTGCACATCCAATGTGGCGGGCGCCTCCAATGGTGCGTTGTTAACCTACTATATTTCTATCTATTTATCTATCTAGCTGCTAGCTATCTATGCTAACGTTATACTATCTGGATGTCTGCCTATCTCTCTCTATACTGCCCACACAAGCACCTGCCAAACACAGCGACAGACACGCGGCGGCTACGTTTGCAAAAACATTTTCACCGGAGGAAGATAGAAACGCTTAGAAAGGCCAATATAGCTTGCATGATGCCTTCTATTTCTAGATGACAAAGACCAAGTTTACCAGTACTACGACACTATGACAAAGGTTACCGGTACTTATCTGAACTAACGTCATGATCACTGCCACTAGATATAAAGAAAACGTTGATTTTTCACTCGGTCCTATTCAATGACAGTAAAAAAAATATGTGTCGTTATTGTGCAACTGCTGCTCGTAGACTAGCTCCAGTGCTCATTGCTGTGGTGCTAAATGATAGCAACTCACCAGGACACTTCACCAACTCTTCCTCATCCCAGTCAGTCGCCATAGTTCTAATACTAGGCTGAGAATGTCTAATATTAGACGGGCTCTGATACTAGGCTGAGGCTGCCTTTCCTCCACTTCTCCCAATGTGACGTCATCGCCGAATCGCGTAAAAAAAAAACGTTAATACCAAAAACGTAAAACATTTTAAAAACGATATGCATATCTTGAGTGATTTATGTACCCATTAATCGACAGTGGTGGTTAAAGCTGCAACATGTTCTTTAAAATATAGTTATCGAAATATAGTTTTCTGACACTGTTGCTATTTATTTATGTTGGTGAGCCCAGTGAAAATGCAAAGAAATAACTTCTGGGCACACAGAAAAAGCAATCCTTATTGTTACTAAGGCCCTGATTCCAATGGTGTACTCGATTAGCCGATATTTGCATTAATTAAAGGGAAAGTCCCTGGGGAAGAGCCGGGATTAAGTGCCCTAATCAAGTGTACACTGGCTAGAAAGCATGATTGACGTCTAAAAAAAATACTTCAATACCTCATGGGTCACCCCTTTTCACAAATGATCCCGTGACCTTTATAGCAGAAGCATTATCGTATGCGTCCACATACGTACAGAGAGTGGAGCTTTCCAAATCATTGTCTTCGAGAGCTGGACTGTATAGGGATTGTGGGGTTCACAATAGAGAGGACCAAGTGCGGGGGGGGAAACAGATCAATCTCTGTGAGGTGAAGACAAGCCAAGGTTGTGATGTTTGGGACAAATCACAAGCTAAATCAACAAATGAAATTTCTGTCGTTATTTGATCACCCTCTTGTTATTACTAATGTTGCTGTGGTTTTCTCTATGCAACACAACAGAAACAATTCAGAGCCCATGTTTGTCGAGCTCCCAAACGTACAGATAAACTCCTGAAAATGAGGAATGCAGGATGAGATTTGAGAGCTGCAGCAGAGAGGAAGATTTTCAGCGAATCACAGCATACATTTCACACAGTAAATGCATTTTGCACGACTTGAGGGTGAGTAAATGATGACAGTTCTCATTTCTGTGTACAGCAGGTTGTTGCCAGGTCTGTGTAATAAAACCAGCACAAATGCCAGGGGTGTCCAATCCTGCTCCTGGAGGGCCACTAGCCACGTTTCCATTACAGATCTTCGCAAAACCTTTGCAATATTTCTAAATTGTTGATAAAAAAAATATTTCGAAATGACGGCGTTTCTATTCAAGGATAATTCCGGTATTTAGCACTTTGAGTCTATTTTCTAGTTTGTTTTGGATGAACTAGAGTGGTGGACACAGAAATGTTGACGATGGGTCCTGTCTCGACTTTTTGACTCTTTTATAATCGCCTCTGAGCGCTTCAGAGTGGCTGTCTATGGGCATGCACAAACGTGTCCTTAAAACAACCCTTAACGTTCGTTTTCAAAACTGTGACACTCACCGAGTGGTTAGTGGTGTTCGTTGATGATTAAAAACAAATATATCGGCGCAATGTATGATTTCAATCCGTTTTATTTGCTATAGTGGAACTATTTTTTCAGATACCTCACAACCGCGTAGAAACTTCCGCTCGATATTTGAGTCTGAAGCGTTAGCACACTCCCGACCACTTGATGGCGACAACCACTTTGCCGTAGTTGCTCTGCTCACGCTAGCCTACTGAGAGACGGAGAACCGAGTGAAAAGACTACAACCAAATGTAAACAGACACCTTTTCCGTTTCCGGTAGCGCAGTAATTTCAACGAGCAATGATTCCTCCAACAGAAAATTACCACCACTCTAGTTCATCCAAAACAAACTAGAAAATAGACTCAAAGTGCTAAATACCGGAATTATCCTTTAACCGTTGTTATAGGCTATGACTAAAATGTAATTTTTTCCTCTTGCAATAAGTCAATTAAAAATCATGGCGATGGATGTTGGTGTACGTATATCGCAGCCACCGCACTAGCCTTTAATTTTAATGGAAGGAGACGTGTGTGTATCCAAGCATTAATGTCAAGGAAAAGCCCTTATTCTGGGAGCTGCTGCTTATGAGCTGTTTCTCCCTCATATCTGCTTCAAGCTCTTGATAAATTGTGGCATTTCTTTGTTGTTTAGAATCCAGTATTCCCAAATACTGGATACCATTCAAGGCAAAGCCACTTGAAAGCAAGCCTGCAATGTTAATAGAAAGTGTAACGCCTGCTAACGCTGCGTTATGCATTAAGGAGACCAGATGCTATTTTTTTTAATGGATGTCAATGGAGGTGAGGCTTCATTACACTGAATAAACTGCTTTTGTGGGAAAACGGCTTATCATTTAATGAATTGACAGCCCAATGGCTAATCTTCAACATGTTTGCTCTTAAACATTTTTTTTGGATTATTCTATTTTTAGAGTTTACACTGAAAAAAAGGCTGAACTCAGGGACAATTGTATGACAGGTTTCAGTTTGCGGCACTTCTCATTCATTTCTATGGTATCTGCAAACAGTGATTGCCTGTAACACAACTCTGAACGAATTTCAATGACGTCAAGGCTGTTTAAAGAAAATTAAAATGACACACACGAAAAAAAATATATCAATAAACTTTGACTGTGAACATATAGCTACAAGTATTAGGCATATGTGATTAAATCTCAACATAATTAATATACTATACAATTGTGCAATTAATTCTCAAAATGATTAATATATAAGCGAGATCTGCTCTGACATCACAATCGATTTGAATTGTGGGATATTGCTGCTTAAGAGACTCGCTCCATCGGTCAAAATCGAGGGGATGATCTCTGTGAATTGAACAAGTATGTTTTTACCTGATCTTTGATCAGTTTTATACATTTGTAGATGTTTTAATTAGACATTCTATAAGGAATTATAGTATTATCTCTTATTGGCCTGTTAAGTTGAGGCAAGCCATTGATCAGTTTTATACATTTGCAGATTTTTAATTAGACATTATATAAGGCATTATAGTAGTTAACTCTTATTGGCCTGTTTAGTTGAGGCAAGCCATCGAACAAACAAAACTGATAAAAGAACACATAGCACGCCACAGGCACTTGATATTTAATCTTATCAGATAATTAGTCAATTGAATTTGATAGATTTTACGTTCAATAAAACATTTGCAATGGGTTTGTAAAAGGTGTTTTTATTTGGCCTGCGGTTTTGTTGCATTTACACTGTTCTGACCAGCAGAACTCCCAGCTTTGGAACGCTTAGTTTCATAATTTTTGTTCAATCATTGCAAAAACTCTGCGAAGCAATTGGTTCAAAGCTTTGTTTCTCCCATGCATTACTATAGGCAGGTGTGTTGAGGCAAACTGGAGCTAACTGTGCTGGACAGTGTTTGGACACCCCTGCCAAAGGCCAATCAAAAACAGCCAGAATTAACCCAGTTGCCCTTTCCAAATATTAAAACTCAACATATGCCATAGCCTACATAATTTTACAGTCTGGCATTATACGCAATTTCAACTTAAAAATCACTATAGCCTATAGTTATAGTCACTTTTCATCAAGGAGCTCAAAGGCCTCTCCCTCACAAAACTCATAGCACAGTTTATCATTGGTATGGTATTAACAGTGGTGGGCCGTCAGGGCCAGCAAGGCCTTCTCTGCTGGCCTAAACACTTACCAGAATCACTGACTTGCACAATATATTATTTACATGAATGAGTATTAAATTATTCTCAATAGTTCGTTCTCATAATGTCATAGCTTTTCTCTTGGTTACGCTGCTTCAGTAGTGTGTTTTTATGTTAGAGCTTTTATCCAATCATATTTCAGCCTTCATGCGTTGCCGGGTCAAATAAATCTGCCTGGAGGCCTTCAGAATCGACAGTGCGGGCGTCTGTAACTTAAAATGAATGGCAATGAAACTGTTGCTTTAACCAATCAGATAATCAGTCAGATTTAATCAGCCAATCAGATTTCGCTTTGACTGCAGCGGGGCCATCTAGCAGGCATTCAATAACGTCGGCATTTTCTCGTTCTTTGATTGGATGCTCAGAGCGCGTACTATTACTGGTAGTATCCGCATCTGTAGCAAACTGCGTAAACTAAAATATATTCCTGTAGATTTAATAGTTTTTCAACCCACAAATTAATGTTTCTTTCCCTCCTCGACCCCCAGCAAGTTCAAACCTACCGGAAAAATCCCTTATTCAGCCTGAGTTTAACGTCACGGAACACTGCTCGATCTCTCCGGGTAAAAACAGAACTGACTAATGTAAGTTATGCCACGAATGATTTTGAAGGCAAAAGTCCCGCTGATCTCATTGATTTCGTTCAAAACTCAGTGTGAGAGCATGGGGCAGCTGTACACATCGTCATGTTTTGCGGTGACTGTGTCCACTGCTTCTGTCGTGCAGACACTAAAGCGAAGTAGGCTAGCCTACAACTTATGCTAGAAATATGACGGGACAGACACATTGTTGGAAATGAAACGCAGTTAGATAACCTGTACAACAGTAACTGAAGTCTTATTGAGGAAAGAAATAAGGATGGATTTTGTGTAAAAAAAATAATCAGTAGTTTTGGTGAGTATGCTTTTCCCCCCGTGGTGAATATGATTTTCTTCCTAATTTTTATTTTAAATTTATGATCGAAACTCACTTTTTTTAAAACATTCATACTTTTGTAACGTCTGAATAGGGAGTATTGTAACCCTTGAACGACAAGATAAGGGAGGCTCCGTTTCTGAATTTATAATCGGATTCGGGACGCAAGAACAACACAAAACGCACCAGCCGAACTCACGCGCTCGTTTCTCTCTACCGGCCTTTCCCGAACTCACCGCATTAACCCTATAACTGCCGGTGCAAAATAAAAACAACAATTATAGAGAGTTTTTGCGCTGCTACACTATTAAAAGTTATTAATTCAGGTAGGACAGAAGGCCTAGGTGTGAAATGCACGTCCCGCCACTGGGTATTAAAGTAACACTAAGTAGTTTTTCAACCTTCATAATATATTTCCAAGACCCTTGTGATGGTACATCGACTTAAAATAAGTTAAATGACTCGTCTACCATAGCCTGACGGGGTCTGTATCGCTTTTACTGGCACTATGTAACTTCGGGTTTCGGGTAGGAACCCGTGCACAAAAGGAACTACAAAATTCGACTGCTTTACGCACTACAATAGACATTATTTCGTTTTTCTTCGTTTCTGATGTCGCAATACATCATCCTTTCATGAAATCATGTAACATACTCTACCTTGTCTGTGGACATCGTTCATTCTAAAGCCGGTGCTGGATAAACAGCGAGCGTGCGTGCGACGGTAGGCTAAATTATTTACGACAGCGGCAATGGACAATTTCGTTTCTAACCAGTAGGGCGACCGAAGAGGAAAATTTACTTAATGTTACTTTAAGTATTTCAGACAAAAACTAGACTACTAATGCAATGTGCCAAACCCTTTTAGCGGGGAGGAAAATAACTAAACGTAGCCCAGTTTAGCGGGAAGACCCGAGATATGCCGACCCTGGAGGTGTACAGAGAGTTCTGGCATTCGGAACGTTCCATGACTGGCCGGGTGAAGATCGCAAACATCCCGCGGTGAAAGCAGATGACGAGAGAACGCTCTGCGTTCCACATGGAACTCTCTCTAGTGAGTCTCTGCTGTGCGCTGAGCTGCACATATATGGTTGCCATTGGAAACAGGCTTGGAGCTCTGGCGGGAGAAGTGATCTCTGCCGCTCCCAGATCAGATCCAGTAAAGCACGTAAATCCAGGGCGAGACCTTCACTATCAAACATCAAGAAAAAATCAATACTGCATTAATTCTAAACTACTATATGAAAGGCACTTTTTTCTGTGTTTATACGTTGCAGAGGGTTTGTGTTTGTTGTAAATTGTGACATTAAAAGAAGTTCGAAGCCATCGAGAACTTTTTTTTATATGTGTCTCGTGATGTCATGTTACTGACAGCTTCTTTGCGTGTTGGCAGCTA
>CM070823.1:6205258-6365518 GCA_036326025.1 Chrosomus eos
ATTACTACTGTCAGGTTACACTATTCAAATTTTATGGAAATTATGCTGAGGTTTGGGAGATTGTCAGCTGAACGTTTACAGCTTTAGTGATTTGAGGTGTATAAATGGACGTAGTTTTGGTTTGAAGATTGTGTGTGGGTGTGTGGTGTGTGTGTGGGGTGGTGTGTGGTGTGTGTGTGTGTGGGGGGGGGGGGTCATTGAGGTGTGAAGTGAACCATTTGGGTGAGATTTATTTGTTTATTTATTTTTTGCTAAATTGTCTTTTGTGGTATCACCCACATGCAAAGTAGGTTGATAACATAACTGCAATAAAGTAATAGTCTAGTAGTTACCAATTACTTGTTTACATAGGATATATGATGTATTTTATATTATTTAAGGACCGAAAACGTTTTCAGTTTGACTGAATTTTACTTAAAGAACTTAAAGATATTGAAGAATATCTGAAATCCAGTTTTTTTCTAATACCTGTCATTTAGCAGAACACATTTTACACAATTGTTTAGACAATAATTCAAGAACACTTTAAAGCTTTTGCACTTGGACATTATGAAAAAGTAGCCTAACATAGTTATTGTAATTGTTTAACTATACTATACCATTTGTTAAAATAAGAATATAATTAGGTAAGAGTCAAGACCATTGATGGCGCTTCATTACCATGCTAAGGCCAATTTTAACGTATTTCTTTCTTTTCATCTATAGCATTTGTTATGAAAAATAGCAGCCTACACATAGAAACTATATCTACAACATGCCACAGTTGTAATTAGGGCTGCAACTAACGATCATAACCGATTATTATCGATTAGTTTTTGCAGCCCTAGTTGTAGTATAAATCTTTAGTGAAAAATCTATTTCCTTAACAGGTAATTTATTAATTTAGTCAAAATTTACATCAATAGAACGTGAAAAATTCTAGTAAAGGTGGTGATGAGTAGTTTAAAAAGCTTTCTAATTTATGTTGGTGCAGGATGATTTTCTCTCGTCTTTTCATCAGTCTTTTTTAGTTTATGTGGCTGTTTTAGATCACGTTTTACTTTCTTTTAAATAAAATTTAAATGGGTCGCACATTTTATCATCAGCGTCGCGAAAGTAACTGGTGAACCCAGTTCTGTGGGCCTTGGATGCTAGTGAACGTGCGTAGGCATGCACAATTGAATAAACCTGGCTTCAGACATATTGCTCAAGTAATTGGTTCGTATGGGAACTTGGTGCTTAAAAAGCTCTGAATCCACGATGTAGCCTATATAATTCATTGATAGCCTGATTCAATGTTTCTATTAACTATTGGGTGGTTATAACCTCTCCCCATCCTCTAGCAAACTACGCCCCTGAGTATACACACTTTTCTGTATAGCTGCAAAGGATGTTTTTCCCTTGATAATCTTCAAATGAATGAGAAAAAAAAAAACAATTAGTTTGTAGATATCAGCCTTGAGCACTAAACATCAATCAATTTACCATGTCCGTCTGTGCCACCTGTCACATTTGGGTCGCTGTTGCACTTTTAACATTAATTCTTGGGTCAAATTATCTGAAAATGGTGGACAGTTATTTCCTTATGAGGGCGTGAGTGCTCTGCACACTGGACTCTGGTTACTCCCAAGGAAGGAGAATTGGATGCTTTATCAAGCTGTGAAGTTTGGTTGCTGTTCTGTCTATGACTCAGTGAATTGGTAAGCGGTGATATCTGACACGGACAACCATCATTCATTTCCTATTAGTCAGGACTGTTTTTCCGCTTGAAACCACAAAATGAGCTGCTAGTATGGATCATAAAATACTATGAAACTGAGCTGATGATAAAGACAGATAGGTAGAGATAGACAGAAGTATGAGTTTTGGTGACATCATGTGTTAAAATTATGTTTAATTGACGCTTATGTTTAAACTCCGCCCACTTTGGTTATGGTTGACAAGCTTTACACAACATTGGAATGAACTTGAAATTTGCTCTTTTTGCAAAATATGTCACAATTTACTCATCGTCATTGTTTTTCCCCCAAATATCATCATATGTCATATTATCAACCTATTGCTCTTTTTTTGATGTTACAGGCATCCCAACGAGGATGAACAAGTTTGATACCTGATACAGTACCTGTAGAAACATTTAAGAAGCATTATGTTCAATTAAACTTAAGATATCTGTTGATATATCATTTTCAAAGACCTAAAGGGATAGTTCACCCAAAAATGAAAATTCTGTCAGAATTACTAACCTCGTAAGACTTTTGTTCATCTTCGGGACACAAATTAAGATATTTTTGATTAAATCTGAGAGCTGGATCACTCCTCCATAGGCTTCTAAGGGATTGAAACTTGCCAGCCCAGAAAAGTTATTAAAGACATCGTTAAAATAGTCCAAGTAACTACAGTGACTCAATCTTAAAGGGCATATTGCAGGTTAGAGGTCCCAACGAGTCAATGTATAGAAAAACAATGTAGTAACTAGATTTCCTTTAAAATATACTTATAAATATGCTACATTGGCTTCTGGAGTCGTTTTTGTGAGAGAATTTTACTTCCGCATCTGAAAATGGGCGTGACGGGCGCGACGTAACGGGCGGGGAGAGCGGTCGATTCAAACCATTCAAACAACAGGAAAACAATGGATCGCAATGACATTTCGGACTTACTCCTATGACGGACCACGGACCACAGCCATTCAATTATGAGCCTGCTATGCTGCCGAGAGAGCAGGGTCAGGCCAGGATTAATGTTAGACAGAACTACTGTCAGAGGAGACACGCATTATTGCAGAAGTATTATTATAAAAAAAACGTGTGTGGAGTGAGTGTGCCCAGCCGCAGTTTATTGCATCACTTAATCGCGTGTCTTTTTGATTAGCCTAGCTGTCAGATACTGAGTTAAACATTAAAAGAAAGAGCCTATTCAGTCTTCCCTGGATGTTTTTTAACGAAGAAATTAAATAATAGCAGCATAAATAATAGAAGCAGCAATAAAAAAATGCTGACTGAAAAAAGGACTGTATGCTGTCGGCAAAACATTAGACCAATAAAAACTGCACTGCAACAAAAAGGTAAGGCATGTGTTTTTATATTTAATACTGTTCACTGTGAGTTTTAATTAATAGTCAAAAAAAATAATCACTCAAAAAAAAAAAAAACACTCAAAAAAATAATTCATTGGATGAACATGATTTAATCATGCCACCTATATTCATCTAAACAAACCAAGTTAAGTCAACCAACCTTTATCATGTTATTTGAACACAAAATAGATGCATTGGTTAAACATGATATTAACATTTCCATTAAACTCAATTGCATCTTTTTTGTGAGTTATTTAGTGAGATTACTTATGAATGTATAGCTATTATAATAGCTAATATATAATATGTGCTGCTAGCAGCAGCACATATTAGCATCTTAAATGCTACTCCTTTAACCAAAGCGGTAGAAAAACTTGATATCAGTCCACAGCCAAACAAAATGCTCCACTCTTCTCCACCATGGTAAGCCACTGTAATTTAAAAGGTTCTAATAATTCCAATGTTATTGAACATTAAACACAATTACACACTATCAAGTCTTCCCCTTTTCTCATTTTCTCAAAAAAATATAAAATAACACTTAATTTTAACATTTATTCTCTCTTAATTCAACCATATGCAAAGCATGCTGGGAACTAACAAGCACCGCCCAGTTTCAGTCAATGCAACACAAGTCAATCATGTAATCACATGTAATAGATATAGTTAAACAGATTGAACACAATCAAATTAAGTTAGGGCAAAATGGCAGTTGGCGTCGCACTATACTGCCACCATCTGGATGTAAGAATTTTTTACTTAACATAAATAGTTTGTGTTTAGACAACGCATTAGGATTTTGTACTGTTAAGTTGAGACATAATTATGTTGACCTTAATAGAGTCATAGTGCATCGTTCATTCTGTTCTATTCTGTAAAATGTGAGGTGTATATCGTTCGGTAATGTAGTTGTTCTATACATTGTGCTCACAATATTGTACAGATTATTACCGTCGTATATCAGTTAATAGCAAAGCTATGATTGGTCATAGGAGGAATTTACCAATAACAGAAACTATAAGCTTTGATCAGGCGCGTATGTCATGCTCATTAATATCCGTCCCAATTACGTGATATAGCGGTTTCTCATCGAGAGACAGAGATATTTTTATTCCTGATATACTTGTTCCTCCGATCTGGTGTACACTACACTACACACGACCGCGATTCTCGAAGCCGATGTGGAAGAGAGATCCCGTCTCTTCAGCTGCACAAACCGCACACAGCACGATAGATACACCGTCCTTTTTCCTGTTAGGAAACCTGTGGACTAGATGTCCTGACAGCAACCCTTTTTGCAACCTCCACAAACACAATAATTTACCCTGACGATGATAAATTAAAATACAAAAACTACCGAAAACACTGATTCACGACGGCTCTTACTGACTGTTTTAATTCAATGCCACGAGAACAAGAGGTTTTACATATTCACAATATCACATTAACATTAGCTGCCAGGAAATAAAAAATACAAAAAAAAGTTTTACATAAAATCCAGTGCTTTTAAATCATTAGGCTACATGTTTTCATTGCTTTTTTGTTTTTAGTTTGTTCCAAAAGATGCACATATAAAGTCATTTATAAAATGTGAAAAAAAAGGCCAATTCTTTTGATGTATATGGTATTTTCCTAATAAAACAAATAACTGTATAATATGTTGTTCTTTACATTCCAAACTTTCATTCTGAGTATAAAAAGCACATTTACCCGCTCTTACTGAATACAAACCTATCTGCCCTGCTGAGGCTCCCTTCCTCTCGTGATGTAAAATGACGCGATGTTGAAAAAAAAGCGTTTTTTACAAGCAAAGAAACGCTCGCTTTATCTACTAAATTTGTGCCCTTATGTCGTTTTAAAACTATTTAAATCCTGCATTACCTTTTCATATTGTATTTTCATACAAGGTTATATATTAATTTAGATTTTTTTTTTTACCTGCAATATGCTCTTTAAGTTTATCAAGCGACGAGAATACTTTTTGTGCGCAAAACCCCCCAAAAATAACGACTTTATTTCAACTATATATTTCCTTCTCTGTGGGCCTCGAGTCAGTTCACGTAGTGTAATAGCACGTCACACGTACACTCAAAAAAATGATTTTAGCTCTTTGTTCAATTTCATTAATTAAAATGAGCATATACGACACAATCCTTCATAGAAATGATTCCAGCTTAATTTCATTAAATGTAATCAATGTAATTTAAAAAAAATTTGGTTTACCAAATTTATTTAAATTGAGTCAACATGAATATTTTTCGTTCGTCTTAACCGGATGTCACTCAAAAAATGAATTTTGGCCTCTTGTTAAAATAATTATTTAAAATAAGCAAAAGTAACACGATTGTTTAATATGGTCACAACTTAATTTAATTGTGTTCAATCAACCTAATTCATTTGTGTGAAAACTACATGAATCATTGTTGTTGACATCTAACTGGGCAGTGGATCTGTAGTTCCCAGCATGCTTTGCAAGGGACTGCATTAAGAGGGTCAATTTAGGGAAAAAGTGTTATTTTATGTGTTTTGCAGTAAATGGAAAGATGTTGTTAGTTAATGTTACTGTTTAATGTTCAGTTATGTTAGAAACTTAGAGAACTTTCTGTAATGTTTTTGAATTTTGTGGTTAAGAGTGGCGACTGTGTTTAGGCTGTGGGCTCAATATTATGCAATATTTGCTTCAAACCTCCTGTTCAGGCTGTGGGTACTCAGTTTACACTATGTGTAAACCTCACTCGCAGTCTTGCAAAAGTAATGTTAAATTACTATGTAAAAGTTGGTTTTAATTCAATTGAACACTAGTAGTGTCTATCATTAGAAGTGACCGTAGAGTCAAATTAACTAAAATTATAATGTTGGTGATTTAAGGCAGGACAAAAACTAATGCCCCGTTTCCACTGAGCGGTACGGTACGGTACAGTTCGGTACGGTACACAATTATTTGCGTTTCCACTGTCAAAAGTTGTGAATGGTACCAAAAAGCCGAACCGTACCGTACCACTTTTTGGGTACCCTTCCGTTGGGGTACCTAGCACAGTGGTACGGTACTAAAGGGTGGAGCTAGACTCACTGCAGAACGTTGATTGGTTGACAGAGTATCGTCACTTGCGCGTGCTAAGAAGCGCCATTTTTTAATATACAGTTGGAATAAAATACTACGGTTATTCTTTCACGAAATCTAGTTTTAAGAGTTTTTCAGGCGAGAATGTAGTTGTTTAAAGCTCAAATCTGTGGTTTATTTATAATGATTTATGATAATTTGATCCATTCCCGGCGATCACCGGACGCTCGGCGATCATGTTCCCCGCCCGGAACAGCCTTTCCTCGGCTGGTCGTTCTGAGGTATGCCGCTGGCTCTGTAGCAGCTAGTGGTAATTCGTCTTGTGTATAAGGGTGATCTTTGGTCTCGTGAATCGATAATTCGTTCCCTGGCCAATCGTTTTGGCTGAGGACTAAGTTAAGTTTCATATTATTTAGGCTATTTAACTTTTCCGTTGTAACGTTAACGTTAGACTAGCGCTGAATTTGTATTTTGACTGAATTGTTTGCTTTATATCTTATTGTACAGCTTCTTGTAACGTTACCTTCTACTTATACTTTTATAATGGCTATTATTAATAAAACTGAAATTTAACACAAAGAGATAGGTTTGAATTTTGTCATTATTTATTTTATTTCAAGATTATCACTGTAATGTTGTTTATTGCAGCATTTGTACGAATGCATATTGTCTGGAATATGTTTAATATTTTTTGAAATTTAAACGAAAAGATGCAGGGTTGTGTTTTATATTTCGTTTTGTTATAAATAGGCTAACGTTATACATGCAGTGAATAATATAATCAGGTCTAACGTTATACATTGCCGAACCACACTTGTGTGCCTATAATGTTTAAAATGTATTTAAATGAAAACGAAAAGAGGCAGAGTGGTGTTTTATAACATATTTCGTTTTATTGTTGCCTAAAATAACATGCAGAGCGAGCCGAGTGACGCTTTCAGAACGCGCTGTTCAATTTAGAGAATTACCGGACTCGCGTCCTCGGGACTCCTTCTGCTGAGAACTTTGAGTACTTGGTATTGAGAAATGCCTAATGTCGGCAACTTCTTATGATAAACATGCCGAGAAGCAGGGACAAGTTCTGCTGTATGCCATCCATTTGTGTTTACTTTCTTGGTGTCGCTTTCTTCGCGCGAAAATGACGTTGATCGCTTATTTCCAGCAAACGCCACGCCTATCAAGTAGGGTACTGTTGGCAGTGGAAACGCTAGCCGGATCATGGTTTACTGACCCGACCCGACCCGACCCGACCCGTACTGTACCGTACCGTACTGCTCAGTGGAAACGAGCCATAAATGTAGTTAATCTGACAAAACTTTATCTAGCAGGAATGACTAAATTAATTTAAATTCATACAACACGATTACAACAAATTATTTCAAACTAATTCGAATTTGTTGGGAAAATGTAATTCAATTTCGTGGAAAACCTTTCCTTAATTTAATTAAGTTCGTTCAACAGATTATTTTTTTGAGTGTAGGCTCGCTATTGGCTGACGCTGGCCATGTGTGTGATGCATGTGACGTACAACACAGAAGCACTACGCAATTACACTACGTGAACTGACTCAAGGCCAACAGAGAAGGAAATATATAGTCGAAATAAAGTCGTTATTTTTTTGGGATGGGGGTGGGGTTGCGCACAAAAAGTATTCTCGTCGTTTGATAAACTTAAGATTGAGCCAATGTAGTCACTTGGACTATTTTAACGATGTCTTTAATAACTTTTCTGGGCTGGCAAGTTTCAATCCCTTCAGAAGCCTATGGAGGAGTGATCCAGCTCTCAAGATTTAATCAAAAAAATCTTAATTTGTGTTCCAAAGATGAACGAAAGTCTTACGGGGTTGGAACAACACGAGGGTGAGTAATTACTGACAGAATTTTCATTTTTGGGTGAACTATCCCTTTAAAGTATTTTTAGATTTTACTGTCGTTCATCAGCGTGTTTTACTGAAAATATTAACAGAAATTTCCAAGAGATTTCTGGGATGTTGTGTGAAGCTTGTTAGCTACAGTATCCAAGGGGGCGGAGCTTAGGAAAGGGTCAGTTGACTTGAAATTTGCATCTTTATTATTTGGAGTCTACTTGATACATTGGCGGACCAGTATTCAAGATTGTACCCTTTTATTTGAAGTTGCCACCACTCAAGCTCATCTAGTCTAGTGAACTCTTGTTAAGCGAGAACAGGAGCAGTTCTGTAACAGTGAATGACTCTGAGGACACAGTGGCTCCTATGTGGCTCCGTGACCTCTGTGAAAATACAAGAGTTCGACCTTTACCGCTAGGAGAGAATTAATAAGTAAAAGTTCTCTCCCTGTCTCATTCCCTATCCCTATCCTCATGCCACCAAAGGAAGTATATAAAAAAGCAGCTTGTTGGTGCTCAGTCATCCTATTAATGGCCTATCCTAAATAAGTTAAAACTGTCAGCCTAACTCTGGATAAGTCTTGGCTAGTCTGGATTAGCCAAGACCTTAATAGGCTTTGCGAACACATTTTATTTCATTTGTGTTAACCAGCTTCTCACTCCATTTAAACAGCTTAGTCTGGTTAAGCTTTGACAAATTGTGGTTATTAGTCGGGCTGGCCACTATTTCAGATATTCACAATGTATTTGTGATGATTTTGCTGCACTTTATTTGGTCACACATTTTTGGATCCTTGTCTTACATCTTACATGTATTGGAGTGTTAAGTCTCTGTGTGACTCTGGCATTATTCATATTTTGGGAAAAAACATTTTTGCTGGTAAATATTGCAGCCTGACACAGCCAAGCCATGGCACAAGATCTTGACTGTATTTTAGACATTTTGCATTAAATATAGTACATTATACATTCAATTGGCTCTTTGGTCAAAATTAGGTTGTCT
Source organism: Chrosomus eos (assembly GCA_036326025.1). Lineage (NCBI taxonomy): Eukaryota > Metazoa > Chordata > Actinopteri > Cypriniformes > Leuciscidae > Chrosomus > Chrosomus eos. The sequence goes on from CM070823.1 coordinate 6,214,247, forward strand.
CTGAAAAATAAATCGTTAAAGCCATTTTAAACCAAATTCATGAAAATGATAGCCTGGAATATATAAAATGTTATGTTTTTCTTTGTTAATTAATTCCCTGGGAATCAAACCCATGATCATGTAATTGCTAATGCTGTGATCTACTTTTTTAACTTGCGTAGAACATCTTCTGATATTCTCTTAGAAACCCTTACAATTATTTTATCATAATTTTATTCCAGAAAATAATCTTTCTCGTGCTTTTGGGCAGGGCTGTTTTGTCAAGCTTATATTAAGATCTCATATAGTCACAAATTGAATGAATATGTAATCCTAATGCATGTATTATTAAGATTATGTCTGTGTGGCTTTACAGTTTGGGGTACAGGTAATACAGATTCACTGTTAAATTTTGTGAAATGTAGAATTTTTCCTATTTTTGATTGACATTAATTGTACTTTCACGCTAAAAACATACTGGGATGATGTCCCATTTTTACTGTGCCGCAAAATGGACAAACAAGTATAAATAACAAGTGTACTGGATGTTTTTGTTCAAATGAACAGGATTTAACATTTGAATTGATTATTTTTTTCTTCTGAGGTGACTTTTAAAATCATTCATTATATTAATGTGGTTGCTCTACAACATTATTAGAAAATAATGCATTATTATTTTAAAGTTTATGAATTTCCTGCTGAATATCTGCTGTCTGTGCTTAGCGCTGAAGTAATGTGCCATGTATTGTTGTACAGATTTCTTGTAGTTTGAGAGCTCAGAGTTATTGTGAAGCTGTCACATCTTGAACTGAAATCTGGATGTTGTCTTTCATGAATTCGTTTCCAATGCACAAAGAATTAACTAAAACTTTTTGTATGATTTATGAAACAAAGTGTTGTTGTGTTTTAACCAACTTTAAGTACAGGAGCTCTGCAGATGTAACTGTAAAATCAAATATGCAAAAAGAAACAGGATATTATTCCATGATCTAGGATTTCTGTTAAAATAAGTAAAAATAAATTGGAGGTGTTATAAAATGCTTATTCACTAGCGACACTCATGCGATGACACACTTGCGATCCTCATCCATGCATCTTTTCAAAGTTTTATTTGTTGTGTTAAGAGGTTAGTCTGTTGTTAAGGTCCTCTGATCTGCTCAGAAGTCTTTTAGAAGAAATCCGCATTGTTGTATCAAGAGGTTAGTCTGTGTTGTATGGATCCTCTGATCTGCTCAAAAGTAATTGAGAAGAAATACACAAAATTCATGTTTTCTTTTAGAAGAAAACATCTATGCATATATGCGCATTCACTCTCCCTCATTTGCGTGTGAGTGGAACATTAAGTGTGTAGTTAGATTTCCAAAAGCAGTGACTATTCTGCTTAAGCATGATTGCTCTTAAGAAATTCCTAGAGATTCCTAATTATGCAATCAAGAAGCATTCACAAAATATGCTGTACCTTGCTGTCATCTTATGGGATCCAAGTATGAGATCTTCACCAAGTTGTAATCTTATGCTCCCAATTAAGATGTTCTCCCTGATGATATAATTATACTCTTAATGTTGACAGCGTGTTTTATGGACCACAGAAATGCTTTCACCCTTGCAACTTTTACATAAATTTAAAGGGTTAGAAAATTCTGTCATCATTTACTCACCCTTTGCAAACCCGTAAGACTTTCGTTCATCTTCGGAACACAAATTAAGATATTTTTGATGAAATCTGAGAGATTTCTGTCACGTCATTGAAAGCTACGCAACTACCATTTTGACCTTTCAAAAGGTTCATAAAGAGATCGTAAAACTAATCCAAATGAATTGAGAGGTTTAGTCCAAATTTTCTGAAGAGACTCGATCACTTTATATGATGAACAGATTTCATTTATTCACATAAAAGCATTGACGCGCAAGAACAACTGTCATTGGCTCTTAATGAAGCTCATCTCGTGATGCGAAACACGAGAATGAACCTCATTGGTTCTTACAGAAGCTCAAACGTGATGCGAAACACGAGAATGAACCTCATTGGTTCTCGTACTTCAAGCAAACATGCTTGAGCTTCTGTTTACCACAACTAATGTGCGAGTTGATGAATGTTTATATGTGAATAAAAGCTTAAATTCAATCTGTTCATCAAATAAAGCGATTGCGTCTTTTCAGACATTTTGGACTAAACCGCTCAATTCATGTGGATTCGTTTTTTACGATCTCAAACTTTTTGAAGCATCAAAATGTCATTGCGTAGCTGTCTATTGAAAGGACAGAAATCTCTCAGATTTCATCAAAAATATCTTCATTTGAGTTCCGAAAGTCTGAGGGTTTGGAACGAGATGAGGATGAGTAATTAAAGACAGAATTTTAATCTTTGTGTGAACTATCCCTTTAACATGCCTGTTGTAATGGGTTTAATGGACTGTTCATTTGTGTTGTATATTGCTATCCCGTTTGAACAACATATGATGTTTGGCCCAGTTCAAATTCCATTCAGAAGTCTTAATGGTCATAGACTTTATATTTTAACTCACCGCACTTCTTCTTTACCCGTTTGAACCCAACTCGGGTGTTTGAAATGGTAAAGAGTTCATATTATGCAGCTTCTCGCTGGCTTAGTTTGACATGGCCATGACTTCCTGCCAGTGCCATTCATTTTGCTGCTCGCTTCACTGATCTTCTCCACCCTTTCCCCCATCCATGCGGTCTGTGCTGCCCCTGGTCTGCCCTGAAGCCCTTATCAGGCTATGGAAGGGCCAGGCGCACTGGGCCTTGTTGCTGTCTGTACTTGGTCAAAACAGATTAAAGCTAGAAATTGTCCCCCAAAATGAAGTGTCCTCTGTTGGAATGGACAGAATTGTGGAACTGATGCTGGAATGTTTTTTCTTGCACTCGGCTACATTCTTGCTAGTCAATAGTTTCAGGTGAGTCACTGTATAATCGTCCCTGTTGACGTACTAGCACCATTCTGTCTTCAACCTTGATGATTTTATATAAGGATGAGTTTGAGAATGATCATTGCTGCAGTTTTTAAACATGATCCCCAACTCTAGACTTTAAGCATGCAACACCGCAACAGTGCATTTTTAGTATTATTTATGTATTTATTAAGATTTTAAATTAGTTTTATATATGTTCAGCTTGTTAATTTTCTATTCAGCTGTAATTTTTATTTTTAATTCAGTTGTAGTTTTAGAAATTTTAGTACTTCAACTTATTTTATTTCAGTTAGTTGCCATGGTGCCAAGGCAACGTTTCTAATTTTCATTTACATTTTGTATGTATACATTTTTATAATATATATTATTTTATTTGAGCTTTTAGTTAACAATAACACTACGCAGCAAAAAATAGGATGTCACACTCTAGTAAATATATCACAAATAATACATTTAAAAAAAGAAAATATATAATCTCCACTTTTTTTGGTAACAATGATTTGTATTTTTTTCCATTTTAGCTTTGTACTACAAGTTTATTTGATCTGTGTAATGAATAAAAGAATATAGGCTATATAGTATTGTATTTATTAGCTTTTTTTGTTAATTTACTGTAATTTAGATATTTTCTCTTTTCCTTTTCAGTGCCTTTTAACATTGTTTTTTCATGTGTTTTTCTTCTGTGTAGAAGAACCTTTGTAATCTTTCTTGTAATTGCCTTGTTTAATGAAGTTGTAAACGAAAGTAGCCAAGTGGTCAATATGTGACTTAGATTCTCTGTTGGTCACGCGTCTTCTCGTCATTCAAAATCACAGGTCAGCATTTAAAATTACACTTTCATACTTTGTGGAACTCAGTTTCTTTGCGCATAAGTTGCCATGTCCGGTCTCTTACTTTTACAATGGAGCACAATGTCTAGTTTGACTGTGTCTTTACACTGAAGCTTTACACTGCTTTTATGTTAATAGTGGGTGGGGCAGTGTCATTGTGAACAACAAAACCAGACAATTTTATTTCAGATTTATATGCACCAAAATGGCCTGGTGATGTGTGCGTTTGTATTGTTGACTGTCTGTTAGCATTCTGTTAGCATTGGCAGCAGTTGTTTTGAAGTGCTCTGTGCCTGGCTGCCCTTCTGAAGATTAAACTTTGGTTTTGATGGCCCCATCATGTTTCAGTAAGGGCCTTTGCTTCTGCACATACTTTCACTTTCAATTGTAGTGCTCCCAGGACACATCCGTCTTGTTTTTTTCATAAGCAGTCCTTTACTTTGTTTTCAGAGCAACACTTCAACTGTTCCCCACTCAGTCGCTGTCTCTTTCTCTGCTCCCTCCCAAGCAAGGCTTCACAGTGGTTTCCACGTCCAGTGCAAACAAGAGGATTTGCACTTTGGACTTCCACCTAGCAGGCTGAGTTTATCACAGAACCGCCCGCTTTCTCTGCTTAGAGAACAGTGGATCTCTGTGGATGTTCCTGCCAGTCATTGAGATGATTTGCCACCAATTCACTTCCAGAACTAGGGCTCCATTTAGACTGTAGGCCCCAATCATATTTATTTTGCTCATATGTGACTCAGATCTGTTTTTCTCATGACAGTGTGAACAGGACAAACCACATGGGGTCTGATCTTTTCAATTCTGATTTGGGCCACTTCCATATGTGGATTCCCTTAAAAACGACGCAATTTGCTGCTTAACTACCATAGTATGATGCATCGTTGAAGAAATCAACTAGCTAGTCACGACTTCCCAAAACCGTACTGTCACAAATTGATCGTTTAACCACATTGGTTAATGATGTCACACATGAGGTGGACTAATAACTTCTTGAATCATTTTGAGATCGGATTAATGCTAGATGTTTCGCTATAAATTAAGGACTATTTGTAATTTTTCTCACATTCTTTTTCTTACAACGCTCGCACATGCGCAGTCTTCAAAAACAGTGCTTTAAATCTCTTGACAAACAAAAAGACGTAAATGACATTTGTATATATTCAAAATAAAAGATACAGATTGTACTGAATGTCAGCTTGCTTATTTTGCTCAGATAAGGTTTTATTAAGTCCACATATCATGCAAACAAGACACTGTTTCTAACCACAGGTCGAGAGCCGTCATTATAATCACACAACGTTGTGATGCTGTTTGCGAATGTTCGTTAGAACTATGGTTTCGGGAAACACTGACTCGCTGAACTTTTCACATCCTCGTCTTAGTTTATTTATATTGCCTGCGCATACATTTGCTGGCTTCTGCGGCAGATCACACTATAAATAAACGCATAATCGCTTACTTTAGTGTCCTCCGTGTTCACTTCCCTATGACAGCGTGCTGCGTGACGTCTTTTTGTCGTTCTTTTGCACATGCAAGTCAGTTCAGGAACATGATCTGTTTGCACTGGAATCTGATATTGGCCACATTTAAAACAACAATGTGAACAGCTATAGAAAAAAAATCGGATCTGAGCAATAAATCGGAATTGAACGCTAAGTGTGAACGCAGTCTAGGATACCAAATCTGATATTTCTAAAACAAAGAGTTTTCTCTAAATTTTGGCCTCCCATCCACCAAATATAAAGTGTGAGTTTAAATCGAATTGGCCACAACACATAGATGAGATTTGAATTGGAAGTGGAATTTACTGAATTACAGTTCAAAGTGTCTCAACAGGTAATGGCATCCTGGGAAATTAACAAGATAGTTCACTTGAAAATGAAAATCCTGTCATCATGTTTCCATCCAAAGTTGCGAATATGACTTATGCGCAAAATTGAAATATCGCATAAAACATTTGCGAATAAAGCACCATTTCCATCCAGTGAGCCGAAGAGAACAAAATCGTCACTTCCTGATAAACCAGCGCTAAATATCTCTAAGAAAAATTAAAGTTGCCGCAGGAGAAGCCATTCTATAAAAATAATTTTGTGTATAATAAATTATGCCTCAGAGAGCGCAGACGAATGCTGCTGTTTGGGAACACAGTCGTGTTATACAGTTCTGGAAGGTGTGTTAGGAAGTGCTGTTGTTGTCAGGAAAAATGTTATCACCAATTTATTGCCTACCGTTTTTATTGGAACGTCTTAAAGCATTTTTGTATTGTCATATGGAAAAAGAGATTTGCTATAACATTGTTGGTCCACATGTACATAAATACTTTTTCCCCTAAAGGTCCTTGCACACTGAGTCCGAAATTCTCGTCCATCATAAAATGTCGGATCGGGTTCGATTTTCTGCATTTTTCGCATCCGTAGCAAGTATTTTGAGAGGTGTTTTGTCAATTCAGAGCCACCGAATGACGATACATACAAAAAATTTCGGACTCAAGGCCATTGCACACTGAGTCCGAAATTCGCATCCGAAATTTTCGCACGTTAAAAAAAAAAATCGACCTCACGTTATGTCAATCACGCTTGCACACTGCCTCCGAAACTTTAGTCCGTCATAAAAAAATTCGGATCAGGTTCGATTTTCTGCGTTTTTCGCATCCACAGCCAGGAATTTGAGAGGTTTTTTTGACTATTCAGACCCACCGTACAAGCGAACGACACAATCCAGAATGGCATCTGAGTTGATACACTTCGTCTCGCAGCACAAAGTAGGCTACTGTATGATAAACAAACCCTACAGCTGTTCTGTATGCCCAGCGTTTCTGCCTGCCGTGTGTGTGTTGTGTGTGTGTGTGTGTGTGTGTGTGTGTGTGTGTGTGTGTGTGTGTGTGTGTGTGTGTGTGTGTGTGTGTGTGTGTGTGTGTGTGTGTGTGTGTGTGTGTGTGTGTGTGTGTGTGTGTGTGTGTGTGTGTCTTTTTTGGTGGTCGTCTTTTTAATATGTGGCTCCAGTATCGCTAGCAAAGCATCAAACTGTTCCATTGACAATTGACATTCTGAGGTAAATTTTGAATCGCTCGGGATACGCAACTCCTTGATGAGCTGAAACTCTCCTTCCTCTCGGCACAAGATTGGATGGACCCTCTTTTTCTTTTCAAAATCATTCTCACTGCTTGAAGAATCCATTTTGTATTTTTTGCGTTTTTTTCCGCAAAGGTTTAATAAATACGTATCGGACTCAGTATGCAAGGTTTCTGTGCGTGACGAATTTTTAGGCTGATGAACACGAAAAAACGCATACGAAAAATTCGGACTCAGTGTGCAATGGCCTTCAGTGTGCAAGATCTTTAGCCTAGAAATCTAGACGCACCCTAGCGTTAGCAAAAATTATTTCGCAGCCAGTGTAGTCTAGCAACTCTCCGTTGGCTTTCGAGCTGGAAATACCAAACTCTAGTCAGGCCAATCACATCGTGTATACAGTTGGTGGGCGGGCTTAACATAATGACGGCAGAGTTGTGACGGTTCCGCGTGATTTCCCTGCTACTTGAAAACAAAGAAGATGCTGCTGGCGAACAGCGGTCTTTCAAATCGTCTTTGGCCGCGACTCTGGAGGACTTGGAGTTAAGTGAACGTCACTTAAGTCATTCTTAAAAAATGAAGATGTGTTCGGAGTTTGGACGTCCGGATACCCTGGTGGGAAAACGCATGGGACTCACTCATCCACAACCGTTCGTTGCTCTGGTTGGTTGTAGCGCTATCCTATTGCGTGCAGAGGGATTTAGAAAGACAACCGGATTGAGGCATGAGTTTCCAGACCTAACATCTTGATGTAGATCTGGCTTGCCAGGCTACTAGATCTTAAGAATGATTTCAGAAGTATTCATCTACTTGTGATGGTGCATTTGAGGTCTTGTTCACAAGATTTTTCCTTGCATTTTGTTAATATTCATCACGCCTTCAGTCGCCTACCTATCGTTCCGTCAAGGCCAGTATCAGAATTTTGCATAACAGCAGGCAAGTGGAATCCTGAAGTGTCCCTAACGGTAGGTGATGTACTCTTTAATTAGGCTGGATTTTTAATTGGCCGTGAGTCCCTGCTGTTACTCTTATATAAGCAGCCCCTGATCTTAACCGGCCTGTAGAGAGCGCTGTTGTCTGAACTGCCACAAACGGGGCCAGGTGGTCTCGGAGGAGAGCTAAGTGAGAAAGAAGCGACACAGGCGTGTTGTGCCTTGCCCTCATGACGATCAGAGAAAATTGTGAGTTTTCATCCCAAACTTGCTGTTTGGGTTCTAACAGTGAGATTACTCAGTGAAGGGTCTCTATTTCTTGATGTGTGTATTTATAGATGTTCTCTCTGTTATCCTTGATGAAATTCTTCAAGGTGGTTGACTGACCTGACTTCTCAATTCGTCCTCTGCTCCCCCTGTGCCGGTATTTATAGAACAGGTGCCATTCTCCGGCAACGCCACAGAGACCCGCAAGGATAGATGGCACACACGTATCATTCTTTATTGCTGTCTTTCTTTCTTTCTTTTCATTATTTTTCATCTGGTGCTCAGTCATAGCATACGACGAACAGAAATGGAGTGGCCAAAAAATTTGACTTTGTATGGTAACCATGTATCTAATTATACACCGCAAACCTCGAATGGCCTTTCCTGTTGCACACATGCACGTTTTTCCTTTTCTTAGCCTTGACACATTTAACAGATCAATTTCCTCACAAAGTAGGCCATAGAAACGCAAGCCCACTGATGGAAAGGAACAGAAAGAGAGCTTTTAGTGAGTAGATGTGGAACACAGGCAGTCTCCTTGCCATCTCATTGGTAGCAAACATTAGATTTCTTGACAGTTATTCGAAGATGCTCGAACGTACACGCGCTCACATCCTAATAGGGTTGGGTATAATTAGAATTTTAATGATTCCAATTCTGCTTATCGATTCCAATTCTGCTTATCGATTCCAATTCTGCTTATTGATTCCAATTCTTATCAATTCCAATTCCAATAAGGTAAAAAGCAAACAAACTTGTATAGGATATCATTCACATTTATTCTAAGTCTTATTTCAAAACATTTAATTGTAGCCGAATACCTTGAACAACAGGCTTAGGAACACTCACACATGGAACTTTTGCCTATAAAAACAACTAGCATAACTAATATACATTTAAAGCATTATTAAAGGCAAGTAAACACTCAGTAATTTAAAAAGCACAAACAAACAAATTAGCAATCGCAACTAAAAAAGATACCATTGAAATTTTAAGATTTTCAGGTATTAAGGTACAGAAACAAATTAAATGTAAGATAACACAGCACTCTATAAATAAAATGTTCATTACAAATATAGTTACAAAAGTTAGTCTAGAACAGCGACTGAATAAACTCTTTGTCTTTTGCTGTTTGATTAACGTTATTATAGAGACGGCAGCAGGAATATTAGGCTGCTGTCACTTTAAGAGCTGCACGGATCCAATATACTGATATGCATTTTCTTTGTCAACTGTTTACGTTCACCTAAGACATAACCGACTGTGTTTACGAGGATATTTTGATATATTTTTGTGTATTTGTCCGTTCAAAAAGATGTGGAAGAGAAATCTTCAACTCTCACTCTTCACTATACAGTATGAGAGGCGGCCTTCTGTGCGCGCGCCAGAGGTGGAAAGTAACGAATTACATTTACTCGCGTTACTGTAATTGAGTAGTTTTTTTGTGTACTTCTACTTTTTTAAGTAGTTTTTAAAATCTGTAATTTTACTTTTACTTAAGTATGTTTTGTTTGAAGTATTGTAATTCGCTACATTTTAAAACATATCCGTTACTGAGTAAAAAAAAAAAAAAAAAAGCTTTGGGTGAACATCGCGCTGCGGAAACTACAGCATTATTGATTGAAGGGCGGGAGAACAGACGCGCTAAAATCACAAAACAATATGGAGAAGCTGACGGACAAGACAGACAGTGATGCGGACCCAACTGACAGACAGACAGAGATGCAGACCCAGCTGAACGTGAAATGCTGTCAAAATCTCACTCGCACACATACCGGTATGTGAAAGCCCTGGTCAGGGAATAGCCTTGCAGATGTCACGTAAAACACGCAAACTGGTAGATGTATGGATGAATAAATCGATTCATTGTACAGTAAAGCTGTACAATAAATAAAATCGCGACATGATCTGTGAATATTAAAGCACAAAAGACTGCTATGCAGCTATATAATCTGCTAGTTCTGCGTGTCTCTGTGTAAATGAGCTGTGCAGTTTCGTCTACGTACTACATACTCAAGTACGCGACGCGCTCATGGTGTTTTCAGCATCGCACACACAATACGAGTAGCCTAGCCTACATGGATACACGAACATTTCCATGAACATCGACCTAATAAGCATTTTCGTAATTTTATTTGAATGGAAAAAACCATTGTCAAATACACTCTGAAACAGGACTTAACCCGTCAAAATAAAAGTTCGGTTTTACTAGCAGAAATTATCACAGATATAGGCCTACAGTATTACTATTTTAGGCCTACAATAGAATTTACTTCTCATAATAATATTAACATTAACAGAATAAACAACAACAATGAAAATAATAAGGAATATATATTGTTTGTGCATGGTTTGAGTACATCTCTTTTGCAGCACTTTGCCAAAAACTAAAATGATAAAACACCTTTGCTAAACTTTTATTTGATTACCACCGTTTTTGATAAATCTATATTTGTATTAAATCATAAAAAAGAAAACAATTCTGAATAAAAAACATTTCATAGAACTCAATTGTTTTTAAACATTAAAGGATTAGTTCACTTTTAACAAAAACTTTTGCTGATAGTTTACTCACCCCCATGTCATCCAAGATGTCCATGTCTTTCTTTCTTCAGTCGAAAAGAAATTAAGGTTTTTGATGAAAACATTCTAGGATTTTTCTCCATATAATGGACTTCAATGGGAGCCAAACGGTTCAAGGTCCAAATGACAGTTTCAGTGCAGCTTCAAAAGGCTTTAAACGACAACAGACGATGCATAAGGGTCTTATCTTGCGAAACGATCGGTCATTTCTAAAATAAATAAAAAAACTGTAAGTTTTATGCGCGGTCGTGACTCTCCTGTTCGAACTGTTCTTTTTTTCGAGTCATTTCGTTCATTTAACAAACAAAATGACTCGAAAAAAAGACTCGTTCATTTTGATGAACGAGTTCGAACAGGAGAGTCACGACCGCGCATTACGGAACAGAGTAAGGCATAAAACTTACAGTTTTTTTATTTATTTTAGAAATGACCGATCGTTTCGCAAGATAAGACCCTTATGCATTGTCTGGTGTCGTTTAAAGTCCTTTGAAGCTGCACTGAAACTGTTATTTGGACCTTGAACCGTTTGGCACCCAGTGTATTACATTATATGGAGAAAAATCCTGGAATGTTTTCATCAAAAACCTTAATTTCTTTTCGACTGAAGAAAGAAAGACATGGACATCTTGGATGACATGGGGGTGAGTAAACTATCAGCAAAAGTTTTTTTAAAAGTGAACTAATCCTTTAATAAGTTATTAATGATATAAATAAGTTGTTCATCTAATTCCTAATCAATTATTAAAATTAGTTGATTAGATATGTTTTATTGAACAAATGTTTCAATTATTTAACTGTTATTTTAACTGATGGGAATAATAACCATAATTTAACAATACAATATAAACCGTGATATTTTCTGAGACGGTTATGTGAAACTCTCATAGGTTACAGCCCTTCAAAGGAGAGTCTCCCACCCCACCCCCGCTGTTAAAGTTACTCAGTAACTTTTACTCTGAGTAAATTTTAAATGAGCTACTTTTTACTTTTACTCGAGTAGATTTTTAGACCGGTACTTTTACTTGTAATTAAGTAAAATTTTATTGAAGTAATAGTACTTTTACTTGAGTAGAAAATTTTAGTACTCTTTCCACCTCTGGCGCGCGCATTGGATGTGTCCGCAAAACGGAAAACAGTGTGTGGGTCTTTTTGCGCTTGAATGGTTTAAAGTCATTAGCCTGGGTTTCCCCATACTGCCTTACCGCAGCGCGATTCAATTCACGCTGAAAGGCAGTCTGGATACCATGGCCAGATTTTTCGCCTCATTTAGGGAACCAATCACAGAACGGGATCACAGAACGGGGCGGGAACAGCAAGACGATGACGACATATGTTGGCTATGAGCATTTGATAGACATTCTTAGCACCCAATAAACAGCGCCGGGCATTCGGAAACCACGCCTCAAATACGAGAAAATGTACATGTGGTTCCCAGACCCAAGTCTCAACGAGAATTGGGTCTGGCGTTAGCCAGGCTATAAAGTCATATTAAAATGCACACAAATGAATAAAAATAAGTTCCTGGACTTAAATATCCGATTCCAGAATTTGAATCAATTTCTGATTCCCCAACTCTACATCTTAACCATTCTAGTATAATGCAGAGATTAAACGTAGCATGATTTGCCTCTTTGTTAATCATTGGCTCATTGCAGGTGTAATTTAATGGACAACTGGTGTTCATCTAAAGGTTTGATGACAAGGCCTATTAACCATCTGGTTACCAGGGTTGTGCTTCATTCAGAATTTGATTGAATTGAATGTCTTTTAAATTCTAATTTAGTTTAAGAAGCATTGAAATTCGAAAATATATAGGGTTTAGGGTAATAAATGGATGGATGTTTGAAATCTTATCTATAGAAATGTGTGTTTAGTTTTATCATATTTAATAAAATACATTTTGTGTTCCAAGGTTGAAGAACACAACCTTTTCCCACCTCTATTGAATTTCTTTAAAATACAATTCCTGTCCCTTCTTGTGTGCTATGTATGTGTAGTTCAGCTTAAATCCACAAAATCCTATTCTTAATCTTGTTTTGCAGTAAAATGAACATATTGTAAACAAGATCATTTATTTGAGAAGCAAAACAACCAAAAAGCAGAAACTATTTGCCAGTGGGGTTAGAAAAATACACTTGTTTTCTCTTTGAATTAAGTTTATTTTTCTTACTCTTTTCTTGATTTAGTTTTTCTTGTTTTATTCATACAGCTTGCTAAATTTTGTCATAATATCTTGTCATTTAGCTTCTTAGGTAAATTAATCTTGATGTTTACTACAAAAAAAACTACTATCTTATTTTTGCTGGCCTTTTCCAGCCGAGACTGATAATGCTTTCACATTGTTGTCTTAAATAATTAAGCATTGGTTCAGGCTTGTTTATTTGTTGGTTACTGTTGTCCTTTATGGAAGGGAAAGACTTTTTTAATTGTTATTGGCTCTGTCCCTGCAGCATTTCCTGTTTTCCTGTAGTAGCGTTGACATGGAGCGTTCCTGGTTTTCAGCATTTCCCTCCGTCACTCATAAAGAGCACAGTAGAAACGGGAGGCGACGCTACCAGTCTACAAGTAGCCATTCATTAACATTACATTCCATCCAGACGACAGCTTTAACTAGGAATCATAAGGCAACTAGTGTGAGGAACCACATACTTCTGAGAGATGACAGACGGCTCCAAAATGAGAACTTTTTTAAGGAGTCTTTGGTTCTGTTAATAACCTTTTAAAAAGCATCCCAGATGCTGTTGTGACAGTACAGCTGTGCTTGTATACATTAAAGGGTGATTACACCAATTTTTTTCAAAGTTTTACCAACACATTTTGGCTCTTGCTTTATGTTTTATGAAAATTATATTGATTTATGGGATCATAAAAGGCCATGTATTGCAGAAATATGGTTAGCATTATGTTGTTAGGCAGGGTGTGTCTGTGAAATGATGCTCTAATTATGACAGCATCACATTTAGGAATAAGTATTAATGTGCAAATTATTAAATAATTGGACTTAACCAATAATTTGGTGTTAGCAACTTTGGTGTATATTGTCTTTTGTTTTGCTGTTCTTGGTTAAGTGAATAGTTTAGACTGAGTTTTACAGTGGTCATGTGGCTCTAGAGATCATTGTTTGTGCTTATTAGTTTGTCTTATCTCTGTTCTTCAGTTTGAAGTGCATAAGTGTCAGAGGTCAGAAGTGTGTTGATTCAAGTTACTTTTTGAATATCGTCTTGTTTCTATTCCCAGTAATATAAAGTGACATGACATGAAGGCCAAGTATGGTAACCCATACTCTGAATTTGTCCTTTGTACACACATTAGCAGGGCCCGGGGAGATATTGGGAGTTAGGTGGCTTGCGCAAGCGCACCTCAGTCGTTTCTTGCTGGTATTGAGAATCAAACCCGAAACCTTTGTGTTACCAGTTTGACTCGCGACTGCCCGCAATATAGCAGGAGTCTGTTATGGTCTCTTTGACTATCTTCATTTAACTTTAATTAGTGATATAAAACACACCTTTAAAGGTCCCATATTGTAAAAACTGAAATTTCCTGGCTTTTTTCATGATAACAGAGGTCTAGGGTGAAACTACTATATAAGTTTCAAAACAGTCGATCCACAGACAAATGCACGCAGCCTGCGTAAAGTAGCTGTGCCTTTTCACGAGCTGTTGTGATTTCCTTATATTTGTGATGTCACACTCAGAAAACTACAGGCCAATCAGAAGAGAGTTTCTTGAATATTAAGTAGACAGGACCAAAATCAAGCTGTTCTTGGCAGAGCTCCCGAGAAGAGCTGTAAAAATATATTGACATGGTTTTTGGTACTTAGACCACAAATATATATTCTTAAGGATATCAAAACCTAAAATAAAACTTCAGAAAGTTGTACAAAATGGGACCTTTATAGTTTATAATTGTGGCAACCAGCTGTAAGTTAATGGTACTATTAGATTTAACTAAAACAGCTTTGATGAAATAGAATGTTTCTTTAAAAAAAATTCTTACTAACCCCAAACGTTTGAAGGATATTGTTGTTATACCAGTGAAATGTTTCTCATTTTCTCATTATTTTATTAGCCCACCCTTTAAAATGTATTATCTGGATTTGTTGAATTTTATACATTTGCCATGCCTTGCATAGAGTTCAACAAATATAATTTCTTTTTGGTGTCCAGTCTGGCCAGTAGTTTTAATTTTTACTTGCCCTGCCACAAAAAAAGAGTTAACTTTTTATTTTTGCAGTGTATTTAAAAAAATAATAATAATGCTTTAAAAATATATATATATATGTGCTACAAGCTGGAAAATATACAGCTATAATGTAGCTAACTCCATAAATGAATAAACTCACTTTTGCACACAAAAAAAACGATATGCATATGATGCAAAATATTACTGATTTGTTTGTAGTTTACCACATTCTTACTGATGCTCTCAAGAGTCTCTTTTTTAAGATAGCATGCTAGATAACATTATCTTATTGACAAATCAGCATCCCATATTTCTGAAGTTTTGGACCATGGGAATGTTTTTGCTAAAAAGACATTTGTTTGGTTTATTCTGGCTGAACGATTTTATCCATGCGACATTCAATATTGCAGCAAAGATCCTTTGCAGCCGCCTTATCACTTCTATGTTTTGATGCATGTTTTCGCCTGAACTTGTAAGACTTATTGGCCTTTGGAAGAAAGTTCAGTGCAACCGGTGCTGGTGGAGTTTACATAGTCAAATAAAATAACCAAGCACTTCCTTTTTGAATCATGTAAACCTCGGTAGGTTTATCTCTACCACTCAATGCTAATTGTGTGGTTGTCGTGTATCTGATACGCTCACCTCAACAGTTCACTGCGGTTAAAGTGCGCTGCAAATGGCCTACTGGTTATATTTGCATGCTTTCCAGGAGCATCCGTGCCACTTCCCCCTCACAGTCTGGGCGTCTGCAGTGATTCAAACCTGCGCTGACCGAAGGGTCAGGAGAACATATGGAGGAGGGAGCGCTGTTTCAGCTCAGAGACACTCATTTTGCTGAAAGCAGGACATGCTTTATTAAAACAGCCGTATTTGCATTTTACATTTTGTAGTGTTTTTGGACTAAAGGCCATTGCACACTGTGTCCGAAATTTTCATATGCGTTTTTTCGTATTCGTGATTTGGTGGCACTGAAAATGTCAAAACACTATTCAAACACCATTCAAACTGCTTGCCACGGATGCGAAAAACGCAGAAAATCGAACCCGATCCAATTTTTTTTTATGACGGACAAAAGTTTCGGAGGCAGTGTGCAAGCGTGATTGACAACGTGCGGTCGTATTTATTTTTTAAAGTGCGAAAATTTCGGATGGAATTTCGGACTCAGTGTGCAATGGCCTTAAGGCCACATCCACACAAAGCCAGAGCTTTCTCTATCCGATCTTTTTTTTTTTCCTCGCGTTCTAATTTTTTTTTCGTAAACACGGAGTCGTCTCAAGAAATATATGCGTGCACACGAAACCACTGAAACCGATGTGGTATACATGCCAGACCAGTATGTGGCGCTGTAATTCTGCCACAGAGATACACTAAACAAGGAGAAGAAGATTTGGAGTATGCGCATAACCCAGGCGCACTATACGAACCCAACACAACAGCAACGTGAAGACGGAGATTGCTCACCGTAGAGCGTAGGAGCGGAAGATTTTGCTTTAGTAAAGCTAATCACATGTACGATCACAAGCATATAGTCCACCATTGTTGTTGATGTTACGTGTGACGTAGCGTGTGTGACTAATGCTGACATGTGGTGTGATGACATCATCGTTTGACAAAATGTGCGGATTGGCCGTACACACGAAAACGCAAGGGTGTCGGTTTCAGATTTATCCACTCTGGGACCCGGTTTCAAAAAATAGCGGTTTCAGTGTCCCAAAACGCCAGATCCGTCTGGACGAAACGCCAATACGATACAAAATTTGTAAGTATACAGCTAAACGCGTCTCCGTGTGGACAGGGCCTAAATCTCTTCATTGCTGTCTCTCTTCCCAGCATCATCTCCTTTCCTTGCTTGACTGCAGTGAGGTGATAAGATGCAAGTGCTCTTGTTTTACACGGGAAATGCTGCAGGGACAGAGTCAATAAGAATTAAAAAAGGTCTTTCCCTTCCATAAAGGAGAGCAGTAACCAACAAAAAAACAAGCCTGAACAATGTGAAAGGAATTGACGTGGTGGTGTGTAGCGGGGGGAGGGGGTTCGGCCGGTCTCTATGGCAACAACACAGTTTCTCAGCTCTGTCCACCCACGTGGTCACACACACACACACACACACACATGGTTTCAGGCCGGTCTCTGAATGACTCCTGCAGGACTTGAGGGACAGTTGTAGCCTAGATTGGAGTGAGTTTTCTGGCTCGCGCTCTCGACGGCTGCCAGCATCTCTGCTGTTATACAGGCCACTCGTGCTGGGCTGTAGCCCGAGGTGCCGCCATATCCTACATCCCAAACTGCTCTCCTATTTCCACTGTGCTTGGAATAATTATTGAGCCTGAGAATTGCCAAGTGGTTTTGGGACGCTGTTCAGCCCAGATCCAGATTCGGTTAGTTTTCACTGGTTAATTTGAATCTAAAATCAGGATTGTTGAAGAGGACAATCATTAGATGTACAATGACATAACTTGACTGTGTTACTGAATTACCTGCTAAAAGAAAAATCATAGGAATAAATTCACAAATATTACTATATATTTGCACTACCGTTCTGGGTCAGTAATGTTTTTAAAATACGTTTTTTTTGTGCTCACAAAGGCTGCATTTATTTGATCAAAAATACAGCAAATATTAATATCGTAAATATTATTACAATTTAAAATGACAGTGTTCTATTTGAATAAATAAAATAAATTGTAATTTATTCCTTTAAAGCAAATCTGAGTTTTCAGCATCATTACGACAGTCTTCAGTGTCACATGAACATTTATTTGAAATAGAAATCTTTTGTAACATTATAAATGACTTAATTATTTTTACTTTACTTTTTTACTTTTATTCAATTGAATGCCTATTTGCTGAATAAGAGTATTTTTTATCTTTAAAAAGATTTTTGAATGGTAATGTGTATATACTATATATATATATATGTAAATAAATAGTAAATAACAAATATTTTTAAATTAATAGTAAAGTGTTATAAAATAGCAAATAAATAAATAAATCATTTATTTTGGTCATACAGGAAAAATAAAGTAGCTTGAGAAATCTGAATATGTGTTGTAATGCACTACATTGGATGTTGTCTCTACAGTTTTTGATTGTAGTGGAAGTGATAGTTTTGTTTTGAGTCAGTCTCTGGACTGAGTCATTGTTTATTAAAATTTGACATGATTAGTAAATTTTTCCATCCACCTCTGACAATAGCAGTTTTGGATTCTGCTTTAAGACCAGGGGATCGGATTCATGAATCATTCTTAAGAAAAAAATTATTCTTAACTGCTATTTTCTTCTTATTTTCTAACCTAAAAAAATATATAGAATATTTTATATTCCCAAAATCTTTTCTTAAATGTGTTCTTTGATTGCTGAAGACTCGCTGAATTAAAAACACCTCAAACCTCTGTAGATTACTGTAGTTATCATAATAATCACGCAGAACATTTCCGTTGCGCCTGGCTTGACGGGAGTTAATCTCTCAGCACCGTGTTTTTAATGCGCCGTGTCAAGTTAAAATAGTTATTTTAAAAAAGAGCCTGTCTCAAGAAGATGCAGCTGTCTTTCTTTCCCATTAATTTCCCCCCGTCTCTATGCAATCTCTCTAGAGTGTGCTATCACTGATTTAATGATCGATCATCGTCCACATCACTGGTATTATATGTAGCCAGTGTTTTGTTGTAATGCTTAATCTTTGAAACAACCCAATAAATTCATTAAACATCTTACCTTTGGGGATTTAAGACAGTTTGGGTGTTATCCTAACTTTAAGAAGTTATTAACGATGATTTTTAAGAATGTTCTTTTCAGGAATATGAGTATTTCTTAAAGGGATAGTTCACCAAAAATGAAAATTCTGTTATCATTTACTCAGGTTGTTCCAAAGCTGTATAAATATATATTTTTAGTGCTGTCAGTTAAACGCGTTATTTACGGCGTTAACGCAAACCCATTTTAACACCGTCAATTTATTTATCGCGAAATTAACGTTCTTTTTGGCCTAGCAAGCTTTGTAGTTTTTTTCACATGCTGTTGCAACAACTAGTAACGTTAGAAAAACTACAACACCACACCGGATCTAGCTAGATGGAAACAAAACAACAGGCACGCCGCACACACCTGTTTGACGCCAAAATGGATGCCAATAAGATTCTGAATGGAAAGTTTACTTTTAAAAAGTTGCCAAATGGTTTCATTGACAAGACCCCCCCCCCCCCCACACACACACACACTTTTTGCAGGTTGGGATGTCTGGGATGACTTCAGACAGAAGCACATGGATACCACAACTAAGAACAAACTTACTGCCGATCCACTTTTCCATGTTGATAAGAGCATTGAAATGAGACAAAAATAATGGGACAAAAAGAAATTTACATAGATTTACATTTACAAGAAATTTAATAAAAAGACATTTAGAGTAGATAAAAATGTGCGATTAATTGCGAGTTAACTATGACATTAATCGCGATTAAATATTTTAAAGGCACACTGTGGAACTTTTGGCCACTAGGGTGCGCTCGACCTGTAATTTTCACGTCTAGTGCCCCTAGAGGCCACAAGCGCCGCAGCATTGTCGCAAAAGTCAACACAGTCAACCGGTCAACCTCCCGTGTCTTTATGTGTGTGCAGACGCATTTGATTTGTATGTTGGAGAAAGTTAATCGATTCACTATACTGACCAAAATAATAATATAAATATAAGATTAATAATATAAATCCTATAAAGAAAACAAATTGAATAAAAGTAGCATACGCAGAAAACAATGTCTGATCAGGTAAGTTGCATTGACAAGGGTTGCCCAATCCTGCTCCTGCCGATCGTCTGTCCTGCACAGTTCATCTCCAACCCTAATCAAACACACCTGAAGCAAACAATTAACGTCTTCAGGATCTCTTTGCAATGGGTTAGAGATAGGGTTGCCAACTGTCCCGAATTAGCCGGGACGTCCCGATTTTTGGGCCTAATTTATTTGTCCCGATTATTGAGTGCTACGCTGATCTGACTGATACAACAGCAACACGACACGTAAATTAGTTAAAATCTCCTAGAATCTAGAGCTGCGCATGCGAGACAGAACATAGCCTACTGTATGTGCGTCGATCAGCACCAAACCGTGTAGCGCGGAGAGAGAGGGAGAGACCTTGCCTGCGAGAAAAAGTAGAGATATTGTGCAAGCAATATATTTAACTTACTAGTCCAAAAGCATGACGGCCAGGTCAGCATCGGTCGGGAATCCCTCATCCTCCTTTATCGCACGCCAGCGAGGGAACGCTTGACCAATGTTTATCCTCGTCCTTGCTTTTAGTTTATCACTCTCCCTTTTTCTTTTTTTGGTCTCCTCTGACAAAATCTTTGCTTTCTTCCGAGTAGCTGTTGATTCAGCCATGACGACAACATACAGACGCCGGCAGTCAAACGCGAGTTGAGCTCTCACGTTAGAATTTGAGGAAGTTGGGGTGGTGGGGGAAGTGACGTATGCCGTAAAGCGTTCGAATTTTGTAGTTCTTTTTGTGCTCGGGTTCCTACCCGAAGCCCGAAGTTACAAAGTGCTAGTAAAAGCGATACAGACCCCTTCAGGCTTCGGCAGACGTGTCATTCAACCTATTGTAAGTCGATGTACCATCTCAATGGGTTTTGGTAATATATTATAAAGGTTGAAAAGTTCCACAGTGTGCCTTTAATCGTTTGACAGCACTAATATTTTTATTAGGTTGAACACAAAGGAAGATATTTTGAAGAAAGTTGTCAACTGAACAGTTGTGGGGTCCATAGTATTTCTTTCTATGGAAGTCAATGGTGCCCCAAAGCGGCCTGGTTACAGACTTTCTTTAGAACATCCTCCTTTGTGTTCAGCAGAACAAAGACATTTAAACCGGTTTGGAACAACGTGAGGGTAATTAAATGATGACAGAATTTTCATTTTTGGGTGAACTCTCCCTTTAAATGTTGTATTAAGAAAAGTTTTTTGGGAATACAAGATATTCTTATCTTTTTTCTTAGATTAAAAATGTTTTTTAAGAAGAATTTTACTCTTAAGACTTTGGTGAATCCAGCCCTGGTCGTCTTCGTCTTTTCTAGGGCAGTTCACCAAGGCCTCGTCCCCTTTTTTTTTTTTTTTGCACATTCCTTAGGCGGGGATTATTTAAATGAGTGACAGTGGGACTTCACACTCCGGAAGATGTGTGTTGTAGACCTAATGAGCCGTTTGTTGTAGTTCTTGAAAAGTGTTTCCTGTTAAAGAGAATATCTCCCTTTGGACTGGACTTTGAGCTTTGCAACTTTGCTGATGTTTTTTATGCTCAAACAGCAACATTACACACTAACTTGTTGTGAAAAAGTGAAAAAAGCATAATAGGAACCCTTTAAGAATTCCAAGAATTGCACTTAGGAACATTCTTACAAACTTCTTAGAATTTATCTTAAGAACTTTCTTAACTTCTTTCTTAAAGGGTACCTATCATGGCATTTAAAATGTTCCTAATAATGTTCTGGGAGTCCCCAACAATAGTTTTACATGCATGAAATGACAAAAAAACACTTTTGTTGTCTTATAATATGCATTTATTTTTACCTGATTTGCTCACCGACTCACTAATGATTCGCTTGACGACTCATTTGTCCAAACCCCTCCTTTGCGTGACGCTAATCGGCGGTGATTGGTCAGATGACCCAGTCAGTTATATTTTGCGTTAGCCCAAAGCTAAAACATATTGATAAAGCACTGCAGTACTACAATACGCTTCACATAATTTCACATATTTCAAAAAACAAAAAAAATGACATTGGAGACCTAGAAGCTGCTGAGCGTAACTCTCACTCTCACACACACACACACACACACACACACACACACACACACACACACACACACACACACACACACACACACACACACACACACACACACACATAAAAGCAACAATTATTAATAGTACTTACAGGTTGTGATTCGGAGGAGGAAGCTGATCTAAATAAACTTGGTACTGAACCTTCCTTCAGTATCAGGCGACTCGCGAATCCACACTTGAAAGCATAATGACGCGAACACAGCTCAAGTTTCAGGCTATACTTGTGTGGTATAGTTGTAAATATAAACTCTAGCCACTGAGTCTTCACATGCTCGTCCCTGGGCAGTGAAAAAAAAAGTTTGCTTTTGATTCGCACTTCAGAACAGCGTCTCGTCGACATGAGGTCAGGTTTCTCTGTCTGCTCGGCGCGCGCCCTGAGTGGGCGTGTCGAATTCAAATAACTTGTACAAGTGACGTACGAAAGCTAGAAAGAAAGCATTGTTCGTCTATCGATTCATATCAGCGACTCAGAGTCGACTCTTACTATTGAGAGACAATAACTTTGTATACGGTGAACTTTCATATTTAAAACTTTGCAGGATGTTTTTGTTCACTTAGATCTATGTTACACACTACATGAAAGGTAATTTTCAAAATTCCATGATAGGTGCCCTTTAAGAAGATTTTCGTGAATCCGTTGCCAGGTTTTAGAAATTGCTTGGGAACTCGAATGGCTTCGGAAGACTTGAAATATAGTTATATGAACTTGTTTTATGAGACTTCTATGGTGCAGTGTATTGCTAATTGTAATTTTTTATATTGTCCATTTCTCTGTTTTCACTGCAACACATCCTGGTGCTACAGATATTTGCACTAGTCATAATTGTCTCATAATTGTTAGGGTAAATCTTATATTGCACATATTTTATATTGCACATATTTATATTTATACTGTTTCTCTTTTACTTGTCTTCTGTTTTTATTCGGAGCCTCGCAACAAAATCTCGCTCAACTGTATATTGAGAATGTACAGTTGAATGACAATAAAGTCTAAGTGAAATTCGCCATTCACTGTCATTGCTGGTAAGTACATTTGCAAAGCTTATATAGTAGTCAACATTTGAAGTGGATCAAAAAGCTTAATCAAAGTTGTCCTAAGACAAGAACGGGTATTGTTCTATATTCATGTATAACTTTGATGAAAGGTTTTGATCCACTTCAAATGTTGACTACTGTATTTTAGATTAACTATTCCTGGTAAAATGCACACTATTTTGTGTCGGTCGACCGATAAGACACATATGTGTTTCCAATGCTGTACTCGTGTTCTTTTGCTCCTCTGACAGATCCGGGTGTCCGGTCGGCAGGTCCTGCGTTTGATTTTGTAAGAGCTGAAGCCGAAGCGTGACCGCAGGCCTGCACCGTACCGGCTGGAGACCGTAATAGCTGCCCTCCTCTTTCTAGGTCATTTCAAAAAATAGAATAAAGAAGCATTTGAGTTATGAATATGCCTAATACTGAAGGAGGAGGAGGAGGGCTGACTGTTTCAGAGGAGCTAAATGACTGATTTAAGAGGAGAGGCTGTCTGTCCTCGTACACACAGCAGAAGAGAGAGAGAGATAACTGGAAGGGTGGAGTGTATGTTGGGGGCTGTTGTAATCTTGTGACAGGGTCACGAGAAATAAATCAGACGTTTTAAATTATTCTATTTCTTTTGCTCGGCTCGTCTGGGAAGGTTTTGGAGGCGGATCCGTTCGCTTCATGAATGAATGAGCGTGTTTATAGCTCAGTCGGAGGAAGCGCCATGTTTAATTTGATGTGAATGAAAACAGCGCTGTGAGGGACTGAAGTACAGGCGTTCAGTGTGTTGTAGTGTCCTGAGGTCATGTGTGAACCCGTCACGCGACTAGTGTCCCGACAGCCTGCAATCCTAACTCTATCTATCTGTCTGTCTATCTATCTGTCTGTCTGTCTGTCTCTCTGGCTATCTGTATCAGTCTATCATTGTATCTTTCTGTGTATCGTTGTATCTTTCTGTGTATCGTTGTATCTTTCTGTCTATCTTTGTATCGTTCTGTCAATCGTATCAGTATCGGACATTTTCAAAACCGGTTTGCCGATAAAATAATTTAATTTTGAAATGCGCTATATTGGCTCTGACGCAGACTAGACGTGTCCCCGCACATCTGATTTGTTGGGAGTCACGAGTCCGGCCAATCAACGTGAAAAGCTGAAGCACTGAAAGTTTTGCACTCTCACACCGGAAGCACTTGCAGTCTGGAGCTGCTTCACTGATCACACATCAGTTGTCTCTCAAAGTTAACACAGCTGCAGACTTTGCTGAAGAAGCAATAAATTACTGCACTGAAGTTGCAAATCACCTCAATATAATAGAGCCCTGTGATTCCCGCGATGCAGAAAACACGTACGGAATCGTGGAATCCAGACATAAAAACGGAATTTACTGTAAAAAAGTGGAATGTCACGGAATTTGTCAACTTTTTGATGAATTCATAAATTGGTGTGGTACAACCGTTTGATTGACGAACTTACTGTCCAATGATTCTAGGTGGTCTTGGAAATGATTGGCTGGAGTTTTTCGAGTCCTGCCCGTTCCACAGATGATTAAATTGCTTCATTTTCATTTCGGTGCTTCTAACTCAGTGTCTGTAAGTGGGTTAGGAATAGGATTAGTCAAAAAAGAGAATCACACACCCCAGCTTTAAATATGAATCCTGCGTGTCTCTAAATTAATGGCGCAGACACTTGATTTCAATGACCACATACACGCACACTGGAGCACGCCGCGTGACGCTTGCACTGTTTTCAGCCTCAGCCGCATCATTATATGAGGATATGATTGCATAAACATCATCTCCAGAGCCGCTTAGTCACTTCATGAGTCACTCAGCTTCAACTGAGAAAACTTATCGTCATATCATAAAGGCACAGAAACTTAAAGGTCTCCACGGCAACCCGTCAAAATAAAAGTTTGGCCCTAAAAATGTAATTTTTGTTAAACTGTAAATAAATTGAATAAGTTTGATTTAAATCAATTAGAAATGCTTTTTGATTACTAAAATTTTATTTAACCATTAAAATATAGTCTTTAAATTTTACAAAATGTTTATAGAATGCTGCTGGGTGCTCCCTGCACTTTTTAAGTTATTATTATTATTAATAATAATATTATTATTAACAGTTCTCAGATTTAAAGATATGTTTAAAATAATTTAAAGAAAGTATTTGTTACTTAAAACCCTTTGTTATTCTAATTTTGACATTAACTTACATTTTTACACCAGACATAGGCTATATATCGGTTCTTAATATCGGTTATCGGTCCAATCTGTAATAATCAGCATCGGCCCTGAAAATCACTTATCGGTCGACTCCTAATCCTTGTATCGTTCTGTCTGTCGTTGTATCGATCTGCCTATTATTATATTGTTCTGTCTATCATTGTATCTTTCTGTCTATCATTGTATCCTTCTGTCTATTGCATCTTTGTCTATCGTTGTATCGTTCTGTCAATTGTTGTATTGTTCTGCCTATCATTCTGCCTATTCGGTTGTTAAGTTTAGCCTCTTCCGAGCCCATGCGCTCCGCTCGTCCACTCCAGATCCTAGACTACATAAAACCCTTTTCTTAAAGGGCTTTTTTCGCTTCAGTGCCAGTGGATGTTACTAGGGATTAAGGGATAGCACCCACTGGCACCAAAGTTGAATTCGTTTAAGATTTGTAACTTACCTTATCAACTGCAGCCATTTTCTCTTATCTTTCTCATCACAGGGAAAGCGGTAGAATAACAGTTGAATGTCACTTGTTTTTTTTAACTCCGATCTTGTTAAACAACACGGGAACACGTTAAAACGGACCCGGCCTTTGGACCCGGAAACAGTATTATCGGAGAGTGGTTACGTCACGACTTAACAACCGGATTGTTCTGTCTGTCGTTGTATCATTCTGCCTATCGTATCATTCTGCCTATTGTCGTTCTGAACGTCGTTCTGTCTATCATTCTGCCTATCGTATCATTCTGCCTATCGTCGTTCTGAACGTCGTTCTGTCTATCATTCTGCCTATCGTATCATTCTGCCTATCGTCGTTCTGAACGTCGTTCTGTCTATCATTCTGCCTATCGTATCATTCTGCCTATTGTCGTTCTGAACGTCGTTCTGTCTATCATTCTGCCTATCGTATCATTCTGCCTATCGTCGTTCTGAACGTCGTTCTGTCTATCATTCTGCCTATCGTATCATTCTGCCTATCGTCGTTCTGAACGTCGTTCTGTCTATCATTCTGTCTATCATTCTGCCTATCGTCGTTCTGAACGTCGTTCTGTCTATCATTCTGCCTATCGTCGTTCTGAACGTCGTTCTGTCTATCATTCTGCCTATCTTATCATTCTGCCTATCGTCGTTCTGAACGTCGTTCTGTCTATCATTCTGCCTATCGTCGTTCTGAACGTCGTTCTGTCTATCATTCTGTCTATCATTCTGCCTATTGTCGTTCTGAACGTCGTTCTGTCTATCATTCTGCCTATCGTATCATTCTGCCTATTGTCGTTCTGAACGTCGTTCTGTCTATCATTCTGCCTATCGTTGTCTGTCTATTGTTGTATCATTCCTTCAAACTTCAAGGCAAACTTCTGCTTCATCATTGAAATTTTATCTTTACAAACTATGCTTTTCTAATAATAAAAAAATATTCAGTTAATTTATATTCTACTTTTATTTAAAACATTTTTTTAACAAAATAGCGTTTC
Organism: Chrosomus eos; assembly: GCA_036326025.1. NCBI lineage: Eukaryota > Metazoa > Chordata > Actinopteri > Cypriniformes > Leuciscidae > Chrosomus > Chrosomus eos. Next base: position 6,240,569 of record CM070823.1, read on the forward strand.
TTAATCCTGAACAGCCACTTCAGTCTAAATTTAGTTTAAAGGTGCAGTGTGTAGCTTTTTGGCGACATCTAGCGGTTCGTTTGCGAGTTTACACTAAGGGCTCAGCCCACTGCTCACCCCTCCCTTTCGAAGAAGCTACGGTGGCTAAAACGGGACAAACATCGTCGTAGTGAGCCAGAGTAAAACAAGCCACAGCTAACATGGAGTACCACAGTCCATTATAAACCACATCATGGATAAAGTTTACAAAGCCATAGTCAGGTGAGGATCAAGGGTCTTAATACATAATATAATAATATTGGTCTGAGCTGTCGACACGACAGATCTCGTCACAGTTGTTGTAAATAATAGTAATCAGCTGATTGTCTCACGAACGTAACCAGCACATTCTCCCCACATAGCAAACCCATAATACAGCGAGGGAGTAGAACCACATGAAACTATGCAACTATAGATTTTTTCTAACAGGGTAGTAAAAGCTATGAGCTGTTACTGTGGCTGAGCTGGTTAAAGCCTTGTTTATACTCGACGCGTCCGCATGAGCCCAAAGGTGCGTGCGGCAAAAATGATGTGATTGTAATAACAGCACGCGTGCCTCCGCATCCCATAGACACCACTTATTACACACAATAGCCTTTTTTCTCTGATTTTGGAAACTCGATCGACTTAAAATGCTTCCAAGATCGACGGGTTGGTGATTCCTGTAACTGTTTTCCGGTCAATGACAAGAGTAGCCTACTAATCAGCTGTCTCACGAATGTAACCAGCACATTTATCCCCACATAGCAAAGCCATAACACAGCGAGGGTGAAGAATTAAGTTGCATGAAACAATCCAACTCCATATTTACACCACTGACAAGGGAAAACACTCACGGTGTTTATGACTAGCTTCTTCTAGCTTTCTGCGGCTTCTCTTTCAAGGTAGTGACGAAACGCGCTCTGTAACGCTGTTTGTTCGCTGTCGGCTACGGTAGAAATATGATGTCATAATATGGCGGCCTTCATAGAAGGGCATTCCCGCGCTTATGTAGATATAAATGCCTAATTCTAAGGTAATAAAAACATTACAGTTTATTAAGTAAGTTCTTTATACACAACTGAACACATAGTTATGGATGTCATATTGCATTTCTGTTAATAAATAGTCAAAAATGTTACACACTGCACCTTTAAGACTTTTTAATTTAAGACATTTTATATTCATTTCTGAATTAAGACCTTCAAAGGGCAACAAGTTTTTGTCTTTTTTTGTCTGGTGGAGATTTGGAAATATATATTTTCAATGTTATTCAACCTATTGAAGAGTCTGTACTTCTATTCCTCACAAGTTTGTTTTTTTCTGGCTTCTTTATTAATGCAATATCAATAAAAATGATTGTGCACATTCAGGAATTACCAACAACAAGAGTGAACGCAATGCTGCAAAATGTACCAGTGTAGAACGGCACATGTCATGTTGTTGTAGAGTAGGCTATATTACCTACAACTGGCATGTAATATTTTACACACACATTAACATTGTCTGCATTTACTGGCTCGGTATGAGATCTTTCCTAATGTAAATGCACACAGATTTTCAGATTTTCATTTTTCATTTGTACTGTGTCCAAAAATCAAGATTCTGACAGACCTTTTTTTTCAGGCAGGTTTCAACTGATTGACTAAAAAAGTGAAATGTGACGTGCCAAAGTTCACATTATACTGCATTATATGACTGTAAGAGCTCATTCACGAGATGCTGATGCGTGTAGTATTTCTCTGTGACGGAAACCGAATGCACTAAAACAAACAAAGGGAAAGCATTGTTACTATAGCAACCAAATGACTGGCACTTTGAACCTTGAATGCAGATTATTTTTCCTTTAAAGCACTGCAAATATTTGTTATCAGACTTTCATTCACTTTGTAGTAATAGTTCATATAGGTATAGAAGAGTTTGTGTAATAAAGCCGGATGTGCGTCTTTTAAAAAGATTTTCCACCTCATTGAAAGCATTGTGAACCCGTGTCCGTTTGGGTTAAAGGGTGTGTGTACAGATTTAGGAATGGCCTTCAGTCTTTACCCACCGTATTGCTTCAGTCTTTATCATCGTTGTCTCAGAGAAACAAGTTTGAATTATAATTTTTCTGCTGTACAAGACTGGCACATTCAGAGATAAGAATGAGTCATATACTCATTAGATACTAGATCTATTTAACATCAGACATTTCTAGAAGATTCCCTGCTACCTGGAATGAATCATGGGTCATTAGAGCCAAATCTCATCTATCTTTCGCCCAAATTAGCTTGGGTATTGTTTTAGATGGCTATCCTAAAAGCCAGGTATCTCTTGGCATTAATGTATCCCTATATTTGGAAGATTGTTGTTTTGTTTTTGTTTTTTTGTGTCCGGGAAAGTCCCCTTTTCACATGCTTTCAGAGTTCAGGACATTTCCTGCGAGCAACAAAACCATCTTTTTTGCTTTTGTTCTAAGATGCAATTACATTGTGGCGTTTTGCTCGGCTGAAAGATAAAACAATTAGACCTGACGCATGTTTTGCGGGTTGCACGTGAGTTTTAAATGATGTACGGATACTGTAATTTGATGCGGTTAGATTTGCATCTGCTTAGCATGGGAAGCAAACGCTGGTTGACCTGTTTGATATGAAGCACATTGACTCTCCAGGGATCCAGCCCTGTCATAACATAATCAGCACTGACCCATTAAAAAACAACTCTTCTTTTTGCTTTGGAAAAGCAGTGTGGACTTCTATGGTCTCTCTCTCTCTCTCTCTCTCTCTCTCTCTCTCTCTCTCTCTCTCTCTCTCTCTCTCTCTCTCTCTCTCTCTCTCTCTCTCTCTCTCTCTCTCTCTCTCTCTCTCTCTCTCTCTCTCTCTCTCTCTTTCTCTCTCTCTCTCTCTCTCTCTTAGTTAAACCTCGGGTGTTGCTACTTCAGTTGTCTAATGCATCACGTCTTAATGTGTTTCCATTTTGGAACGCTACACAATCAGTGTGTTTAATGGTGATCTCCATTAGCATGAATCCACAGAGAAAAGAGAAAAATAGAATTGCTTGTGCTTCTTCTAAAAGATCAGTAAGCTTTTTCTATACAGTAGTTTGTTTTATTTGGTACTTTGTAATATCTGCAGAGAGAAGGTTAAATTTGACCTGTATGTGTGTGAAGTGCAGATTAACTGTACTATGTTTGCTTTTATCAAACAACATTTTTGTATTTGTACTTTTTTTTTAAAAATACGCCATTGTAGAATTGTCTAATGCGAATGCATATTTTCAATCTATGATTTTTAGCTGGCAAATATTACACAAATAGTCTGTGTAATTGTTAATGGTATTGTGCTATTTAATTGAATGGCACCATTTCAATAAAATCTAAATATCTTTATTATAATTAAATTGATTATATTATTTAAATAAATTATATTATATAATTTAATTAAAATATTTTAATTCTATTATTAAATTTGAATGTATATTGGATAGTGGTGCAACGGATCACAAAACTCACGAATCACGAATATGGCTCAAACCATATTAAATCTTTTTAATTTAAAATGTATTGATGTATGAAATTTTTCAGATCAGCCAAAAAAAATAAAAATAATTGCTTTCCATTAATTACTTAAATCACACTTTAAGTACTTTGATACCACAGCTTAAACAGTTACTAGCCTAACTAATAAAGTTCAACAATTATTAAAGACAAGTGAACAGTCACAAATACACTAATTATAAGCATAGATAAATGCAATATTGCAAATAATACAAAGTTACAAATAAAGAATAATCTAACAGTAGTATTCAAATGTAGAAATATAATCATTAAATGTATAAAAACACTATAGTGTTACTGTATAAATTAAATATATTTTAATCTTTGTTTTGTTGTTTGAGTAACATTAATGACTTGGACAGCAGCAAGTATTTATAGGCTACTGTCACTTTAAGAATGAGTACACAGATCCAATATAATGATACACATCTGATTTCTTTCTGAACTGTTTATATACACTTAAGACATAATCTGCAAGAATACTTGCCAAGATGGGTATTTTGACATAATTTTGTGTGTATGTGTCAAGGAGACACGAAAGATGAATCCATTCTCTTGTCTTTGGCCTCTTCTTGTGCTTAAAAAAAACCCTAAAAAGGGTTTTAAATTGCTTGAATGTGTAAATTGACCAGACAAAACACGTGTAAATGATAAACATTCACTCTATGATGGTAAAACTTTGCAATTAATCCGCAAATCACATGCGTGCCGAACCGTAGGGACTGGTCCATATGAATCAGGGATCGACTATGATTCGTTGCACCCCTAATATTGGGCTAGACTGTTTTATAGTTAATTACAAGCCCCTTCCTCAATGTCATATAAATCTCAGGGGCTTATTAGAAAAAGTTCTACAAATATATTTAAAATATTGTGTGCAGTAGTATCCTCTGGGTTTTTTTTTTTTTTAAACTAAAAGCAACAAATATTAGAAAATATCAGCTTGTAATATGTTGACCCTGCACAGTAAACGCAGTTATAGTATATTGCAATGGCTGGAAAAACTGGAGGCGGGGTGAAATGTTTATGAAACCTGCTTGGAAACTGTCATTACCTGACGGTAGGGGTGTAACGATACCCTCATGTCACGATTCGATACATATCACGATACGATATTATTGCGATACTCCAACACATATGTAAAAAGGTTAATAAAAAATGTACTGTTAATTAAAATGCTAAATTTGATATTACATTGTGTGTGTAAATGAAAAGGATCTTGGTGGTGGTGGAAACCCAAAGCACAGGACAATAGAGACACCAGAATAAAAATATTCATGATTCTGAAGCTGAAAATACAGAATTATTTTAGACGAATATGCATGCACTCTTTCACTGACTAGATATATTAAAATAATGTAGGCCACATTTTACTGGTAACATCAGACATTTGGCATTATCAGGACCAACAAATATAAATATACATTATATTATAGCAGTTTAATGCAGTACTGACACTAAAACTCTGAAAACTTTCATTTTTTTTCACAGTAATTTTTGGGTGAACTATCCACGATACATATTGTTGCATTTTTGTATTACGATATATTGTAACACTCCTACCTGATGGACAATAAAAGTGTGCGGTAGATTTTGTGCTGCAAGTAGAGTTGAACCATATTTACATTCCTACAGCCTCAACAATTTTTCAAAAACTAGTTAGGATTTGGCTTTATTTGTGCAGATTTGCTCGTGCCCCTTCTCTGATCGGTTCACTTCCTGCATCACAGACGGGATGAAGGACTTTTCTCATTCTGAAAAGCGGCCTTCATTTGAAATCCTCTCTCAGCTGAACCGAGAAGCAAAACAGGAGTGTTATGTAACGAGAGACAGGGAAGAAGAAAGAGCTTTTAATTGTGTGTAAAAGAGAGGAAGTCAGGGGGGACGTTTTGTTTCAGAGGTTTGTTGTTCGAGGTGAGTGGGGGGACGACTAAAGCAAAAAACTGCATCTTTTGGTATTGTCAGTGTCTCTCTAAAGGTTTGTGTTTCCGGCGTTGGAGTTTTGTCTGTGGTTTTCCAACGGAAACTTACACAAAGTTTTCACCTCCTTCTACTGTGGCTACAGTTTGAGCGATGATGCTTTATACTCTTAAAGGGATAGTTTAATTCTGTCAACATTTACTGACCCTCAAGTGTACCAAACCTGTATGAGTTTCTTTCTTCTGCTGAACACAAAGGAAGATATTTTGAAGAATGTTTGTAACCAAACAGTTGTGTGGGCCCCATTACTGTTCAGTTACAAACATTCGTTCTTTGTGTTACAGGACTTTTTGTGCACGTTTAATTGTGCATGTTTATTGTGCACCCGTTTTTCTCATTGAATACCCCGTTTCATTTGAAATGTTGCAGAATTAAAATGTGTGTGTCATTCCATGTTGACTTTAATCTCCGTGTGTGTGTGTGTGTGTGCGAGTTCAGATCATACCAGCCCTTTTGAATGTCAGACTATACACTGGGCATCACAGGCATTCAACATTGTTTAGAATTAATTATTATTTTTTTTGTATTAATTGCATTAATGAAACCTAGAGGTTCCCAAACTTTTTTGTAAGTCAAACTCCTTAAATGTAAAATCCCCCCTGAGATTTTAAGTTAAAGCAACACTTTGTAACATTGTTTACCTTAAAATAATGTTTCCAAAATCTTATCAGTGGTTCATCAAGTCGTAACAGGGTGAAAGGCACTTCTGCCATCGCCTGACGGGGTCTGTATCGCTTTTACTGGCACTATGTAACTTCAGGTTTCGGGTAGGAACCCGTGCACAAAAAGAACTACAAAATTCGACTGCTTTACGTCAAGCACTACAATAGTCATTATTTCCTTTTTTTTCTGATGTCGCAATACATCATCCTTTCATGAAATCATGTAACATCTCTACCTTGTCTGTGGACATCGTTCATTCTAAAGCCGGTGCTGGGTAAACAGCGAGCGTGCGTGCGACGGTAGGCTAAATTATTTACGACAGCGGCAATGGACAATTTCGTTTCCAACCAGTAGGGGACCGAAGAGGAAAAGTTACTTGGTGTTACTTTAACATTTCAAGAATTTAACAACATGTTCATTCTATTGGTTAATGGTGAAATGCAGGTCAGCCGATAAAATATTTGTATTTTTATATATATATATATATATATATATATATATACAAATATATAAATTAAAGGACACTAAGGGGGCTTTCACACTGGCAGTTTAGTTCGGAACGGGGCACGGTTCGCATGAAAAAGCGCTAATATGAACGCTGTCATGGGACACGGGTGCGCACTGGGGTACCGAACCCGAGACTACTGGAGGAGATGGTCTGAGTTTGGTTGCTCTTGAACCGTGCCGCGGTTCGCGTGAATGTGAAAGCAACACGGACTCGGGTGCCCACTTGTTCAGGAAGTAAAGTAACCTGTACATGCGTTTTAGCTTACTGTGATGTACTGAAACACTTGTAAGGGATGATAGTGTTGATGATTTACCTTGGATGCGAGCGAGAGTGAGCCTGCAGTGTATTTGTGCATTGCGTGTGGAATCAGGGCAACAAATTTGGAAACCCACTGTCTCCTCAAAAGAGTCCGTTTGCAAGCAGCAGAAGTCCACCTTATGTGACACACGCACAGTAAACCTGTATTGTTCACTCAACTGCACATAATAGCAGCGAATTAATAAAAAACACAATATTGACCCGCGTTTCTATCATGCGCCGTGCACGTTTGCGATGACGTAATATGCACGCAAACGCACCAAGGTTCGATAGAATCAAGTTGAGTGTGAAACCAGACCAACGCTCGGACTCGGACCGCAGCAAACGAGCCCAGTGTAAAAGCGCTTAAACGGGCAAAATAGATTACATTAATGTGAGTCATGCAGTTATTTTTTCTAAAATAGACTGATGTAGTTGTAAGGAGCAGCAGACAACATGGCAAAAGCACATTTTTTTCTCAATTGAACAATGAAGTGTCCTGATGTGCTGCCAACCATCTGAACGGATGATCATGAACGAAGGATGCCGTACCTGTGGTCTAATATCTAGTCTTTCAACATAAACCTGACCTCTGACCCTTCTCTCTGCTCTAGGCACGGGTGAGAGCGGCAAGAGTACGTTCATCAAACAGATGCGTATCATCCATGGCACTGGATACACAGACGAGGACAAACGTGGCTTCACCAAGCTGGTGTACCAGAACATCTTCACCTCCATGCAGGCCATGATCCGCGCCACAGAGAACCTGAAGATCGGCTTCAAGTACGAGCAGAACAAGGTTAGGATGCTTCATGTTGAGTATTTCAGTTGTGATAAAAAGACCGTTTTAAAGCATTTACGGCTGAATCTGATCTTGGTCATGTTTCACCCCTAAATCAAAACATTTTTTAAGCCTTTTTTGCATTATACATTTCCTGCCAAATTCTTTATGCAGAATAACATTTCTTGTTTCTTTCTTTTGATTTTGGATAAGTTTGTGACCGGTTTTTCTATTTTAGCCCTAAAAAGTTTTATGTTTATACCCAGCCTATATGGGGAAAAGAAACTTCAGGGTTCATGTGGTAGTTACTACATTTGATATTATTAGCTGCTTATTTTCTTTCTAGAAATCATGATTTTAATAATTTATTTTATTCTATTCTATGTTAAAAATATTTCATTTGTAGTACAAAGGTATCTTTACATGTTTTTCCTTTGCGTTATTCATGTACAGGCGACGTTGTCAAACCAAACCCCGTTCACACAGATCCACGAAACTGATTAAAAACGCTGTACACAGATGGTGTTGTGTAAACCAGCCCTTAGACACAATGTGATAAACATTTATTACAATTTAATTCAGAATTGTATTATTATTATTTTTTACTTTTATTTGAATGAGGCAAAATTTTAATTTCTAGAATTGCTGTACTCAAATAGTGTGTTGCAATTTTTATATAATCAGCAGTTCAAATCTGAAATAATATTAATCTACTGAATATTTTTAATGAGTGTAAAATTAACAGAAATAGGCAAATAACAAGGACTTTAAAGGTAAAGTGTGTTTTTTTATGCTCCACTAATTGCACCAAATGCAACTGCAAAAAGTTTTGTGAAAAATTAAAAACAGCACCTTTAACCTTTTTCTTTAAAAAGATTTTTTTTAAAGATCACCTTTTTCTTTTAACCACTTATTTTAACCATGAATTGTTTTTTCACCATTCATAATTTTTTTGTCATTCTCTTAAAATGTCCTTTAGTGTGGCAAATAAAAAAATAATTTAAAAAAGACAAATATTCCATGTGGTCTTACTATTAATAAGACGTCATGCATAATTTAAGCTCTATCTATGATAATTACAGAAACATTAGAGCATGTTTAAAATAGGCTTTTATAGGAGTATTGCACACGTCAGACTTCTGTGGAATGTCAGCATGTGAGTAAAAGAAGTACATACTTTTAAAAAGAGTACTTTTTATACAAGAATATACAGTCCTGGCACTCTGTAAAAATAAATCTGCAGTGTTTATCCTTTTGACCTTTTATTAAAAAAAATCAAACCTTTCATTGAAGTATAACAGGGGGGGAAATCCCATTATGACATAAGTTTTTCTCTAATACACGTTGGCCACAATTAATACGTTTCGCAACCTTTTGCCAAGATAACAGCTCTGAGTCTTCTACTATAATGCCTGAGGAGTTTGGAGAACACCAGACAAGAGATCAGAGATCATTCCTCCCACAGAATCTCTCCAGATCCTTCAGATTCCCAGATTCTCCTCTTCAGTTTTCTAAAGGGTTCGGGTCAAGGCACTGGGAGGCATTTGTGCTTCTTTTTATTTTTTTTATCTGTTGGTATTTGATCGAATCCATGTATGTGTGAAGATGTCCAGGACCTCCAGCAGAAAAACAGGCCCACAACATTAAAGATAAAGTCTCCTCGCTGTGCATTAAAGGGCACCTATTATGGCATTTAAAATGTTCCTAATAATGTTCTGGGAGTCCCCAACAACAGTTTTACATGCATGCAATGACAAAAAACACTTTTGTTGTCTTATAATATGCATTTATTTTTACCTGATTTGCTCACCGACTCCCTAATGATTCGTTTGACTCATTTTTCCAATGAGCGTAACTGACACACACACACACTAGGGCTGCAACTAACGACTATTTTAATAGTCGACTAGTCACCGACTATTGAAACGATTAGTCGACTAATCGAATAATTATTGAATTTTTCTAAAATTTAGCATGAGATTGCTTTAATTCTGTGGAAAATGATAGTAAACACAAGAAAGAAGGTGGTACTTCAATGAAAAATGCATATTTCACACATATATATATATATATATATATATATATATATATATATATATTATTTTTTTTTTTTATTATTTATTTATTATTATTTTTTTACCGAAAATACGCTTATAAAATGTACAATACATCCAAAATAAAACGTATTGGCTTCCATGTTATTTAAATCTTACCGAGGCGAGTCAATCTCAAAGATATTCAGTCAACTCAATTCACGAGAGAGAGAGAGAGAGAGAGAGAGAGAGAGAGAGAGAGAGAGAGAGAGAGAGAGAGAGAGAGAGACGGTGAGTGCACGCGCGACCGACCGGGCTGTCAGTCATCTATCACTCACCGGTCAAACTTTTGCGGGACAAACGCATTAGTAAGGCTGACAGAAAACAGCGCGCAAGTTCCAGTCTTCTTGCGCTTGATGTTTAAACTGACAGGACTCGCAAAGTGATAAAAATCCGCGAATCACAAGCATTACTGGCCGGGGAGCTGCTGACTCGTAGCCTACTGATCATCATGAATCACACATATCTGCGATGTGACTGTCGTGGATGCGCACATCGCGATATCAATGCTAAAATTATACATCGTGCAGCCCTAATCTTTTTATTCGCCGTATCCAGGCTAGAAAGTGCTCCCAAACTTTAGATGTTTTGGTACGCGCAGCTGCTGCGTTGGACGCCGCCATTTCTGTATGTTATCATACAGCAGAGAATAGCAGATAGCAGAGAAGCTCATTCGCATGTGTGACTCTCGGAAGAGAGAGGCCTCGGTCGGAAAAAAACATGTCTGGCGACAACTTCGACAATGAAATTTATTGTCGACTATTTCTATTATCGATTTTTGTCGACAACGTCGAGGAATCGTTGCAGCCCTAACACACACACACACACACACACACACACACACACACACACACACACACACACACACACACACACACACACACACACACACACACACACACACACACACACACACACACACACATACTTATTGAGCATGCTACAAAACCCATAAAAGCCACAATTATTCAGGCATGAAAATCACTCACCTTTCGGCGAATTTCGCCGTTTTGAAACCAAAATAGGTGACCTACGTGAATCGTGTAGATTCGATGAGAAAATGCTTAGGGGGGGGGGGGTATACTATATGATGCCATACTATAGTATAATGTGAGATAGAAATGAATATTTAAGTCATTAAATACACGTAAACTTTTCCCTCCGCTGCGGCTGTCAATCATTCTCCATTCAGTGTTCAAACAGCGCGTCGCGTTCGGTTCCGACAGTCAACATGATGAAACTCTCTATGCTGCGCGCGGTGGCTCGTGTTGCTTCAAGCGCATCATTCTGCGCTCGGTTTTTGTGCCGCACTGTATTGGAGACTTTCATAATCATATCATAATACTTTTGCGCAATGAAAGATTATTAGTAGCCTTTTTTGTTCTGTCCTATCTATCATATGTTGCTGCCTCGTTAAACAGCTGTGCTATACATTTAAAAAATGTCTTAATTTTATAGTAGACTATATAAAATAATTGATCTTTCTGATTTTATCTTGTTTTTCATTAATGTATTTTACAACAATACAATGTGTGACGTTTGACCAGATTTAGTGTTACACTTATTGTCTCTTATTTGTCCCCCACTAAATAATGTTTTTTTTTCACTAAATGCTCAGATTTTATATAATTGTTTTTCTAGACTAAGTTTTAGTTATCCACTAATCTAGTTTATAATATAATTTTTGTCATAGGTTATGATCATATATTTTTTTTGATTTGTTGTTTTTCTTTATAATGAAGATGTCTGTATTAAGTAGATTGTGTGTTGAACTGATAATCACTCTTTTGTGTGTTAAACACAGAGTTATAGAAAGAAATTCTACTTGATTCTTTTTAAAAAACTGCACTGGTATCGGATCGGTATCGGTCGATACTCAGAATTTTTGGTATTGGATTGGTTCAGAATTTTTTTTTATCGGGACATCCCTAATATTTTTCTGGTCGGCTATATATCGAAGTTACCCAGGAGCTCTGTTGACATAGGCTAGCTTGATGAATAGAGACGTTGAACACAGCAAGAGAGAACGCAACGTTGGCCAGCTAGCTAAAGCTCCGGTGGAAAATTATTAGCTAACGGAGGCCATAATTTTTTTACTCATGGCTGAAGTTAAGTTTCTCCAGCTCTCCCCAGGATGGCAAAAAATGCATCTCAAAATGCATCAGATTGATGCTTTAAAATATGGAATATTTAAATTTTTCTTACGGGGGAGCATGCCCCCGGACCCCACTAGGAGGGTAATATCCTTCTCACCTTTTTCACCCCTGACCCGTTTTCATGCCTGATTATTAACAGTACTTACAGGTTGTGATTCGGAGGATGAAGCCGATCCAAATAAACTTGGTACTGAACGTTCCTTCAGTATCAACCGACTCGCGAATCCATGAAAGCATTTGTGTTTGTAAAGGAATCCTCATTAAAATAACGCGAACACAGCTCAAGGTGGCTATACTTGTGTGGTATAGTTGTAAATATAAACTCTAGCCACTGATTCTTCACATGCTCGTCCCTGGGCAGTGAAAAAAAAGTTCGCTTTTGATTCGCGCTTCAGAACAGAGTCTCGTCGACATGATGTTGTCAAGTTTGAGTTGTCGAGTGGGCGTATATTATTCAAATAACTTGTCAAGTTGACGTCATCTAGACAGAGAAAAGGCATCGTTCGTCTATCGATTCATAACAGCGACTCAGAGTCGACTCTTACTTTTGAGAGACAATAACTTTGTATACGGTGAACTTTCATATTTAAAACTTTGCAGGATGTTTTTGTTCACTTAGATCTATGTTACACACTACATGAAAGGTAATTTTCAAAATTCCATAATAGGTGCCCTTTAAGACAATCAAGACACACACACTCTCTTTCATGCAATTTTGTAACATCTTCTTAATTATTGCCTGATGGTGGAAATAGGAATTTTCAATGCTTTAGCTATTTTCTTACAACCACTTTCTATTTTGTGAAGCTCAACAATCTTTTGCTGCACATCAGAACAATATTCTTTGGTTTTACTCATTGTGATGTATGATTAAGGGAATTTGGCCTTTGTGTTTCCTCATATTTATAACAAAAAGTCATGGCTGGAAAATTTCATGTTCCTAGTCACCCTGGTGTGCTGAAAATTGTAAATATAAAGGGAAATATTATAAAAATGCATCAGATATATTTCACTTATTAAAATTTCTAGGGGGACCGATAATTGTGGCCAACGTGTATTAGAGAAAAAACATTTATTTCATAATGTGATTTTCGGCGAATTCAAACGCTTTCTCACTTTTATCTCCTGGCGCTGTGTAGTAACGGTGTCGCGTGATCGAACTCGTGCCTCATATTTGTCCGAGCTAATAATCTCTCAGCTCAAAGAGAAAGTTTTGTTCTGCTTTCGTTTCGTTTTCCATTTTTCATATGCAAGAGAAATGGCAGCTCTTATCAGTTGGGCAACATGGTGATGGCAGTGCGACCTCCAACAAACTTTACTCGCACCGAGAAGAGAAAAAGGTCGCAAAATGCAACGATTTGGAGCCCTGCATTTCAAAATTACTTCTGTTGTCTTTGAAAAATGGTTAAACTGTACTGATGAATGTACTGACAAGCATTTATGGTGACAACATTATACTTTAATGTCATTTCTATTAAAACGTGTGTCATATATCTAAATATGTGAAGTTGCAGTTTAGTACTTTGAAAATATATTACATTTAAATGTTATTTGAAGTAACACACTACAGTTAAAATGATCATCTACCGTACCTAACATGTGCTTTAATAGGTTAGTCAACAATATAAGTGTGTATGACAAAAGGATTATGGATTTAAACATAATGATTTCAAATGCACCTTAAAATAAATATTTTAATTTGACATTATTACAAAGTGCACTTCTTAAAAGTGTACTTAACTGTTGAGAAACAGTCAAAAACGTGTACATTTTAAGTACACTTAATTGGCCTTTTATTTCATTCATATTCTATTATCTTCAAGTATGTTTTTTTTTATTTTTTTTTATATATATATTTCTAATATTTGAAGTGCACATGCAGTACAATTAAGTGCACTTCTTTTTCACATGTAATGTCACCTGCCCTATTGCATTGCTGTTGATTATCTCTATTGTTCCCGTTGTTTTTGTCTTACACTTGTGATCTGCTCTGGACTGCAGGCAAACGCGATGCTGGTGAAGGAGGTGGACATCGAGAAGGTGATGTCATTTGACCACCCCTACATTAATGCCGTAAAGATGCTCTGGACAGATCCAGGCATTCAAGAGGCCTACGACAGACGCCGAGAGTACCAGCTGTCAGACTCCACGAAATAGTGAGTATCATAATCATGTTTGTGTTCAAACCATGTCAAATCCCCTAACAATTAAATGTATAACATATTGTATCTGTAAAAAAAAAGTCAACATACAAATTCATATTGTAAATGATCATTGGTGCTTGTTATTCCATTGAGACGTGTTTGTTCATCTGGAAATCTGTCATCATTCAGCTCATGCACTCTGTCTAAACTCTTATATGGGGAACAGACTGAAATATAAATCTTTAATCACTGATAATCTTGAACTGAGTCTATGAGAATCTGTCTGATTCATCAACCGGTCTGATTCTGTGAGCTAAATCAACTGATTCTCTGAAAAGATTTGATTTAAAAGGATGAATGAGAATGATTTTTAGTAAATAACTCACACAAAGCAATCATGTGACTTCAGAAGATTTACAATACACCCCGTGAGTCACATGGGTAACTTTTATGGTGCATTTGTGTCCTGTTCAGAGCTTGAAAGCCTGCATTCCTATTCATTGCAATTGTGTGGAAAAATGACCAATACAATAAAAAAAAAAAGAAAGAAACAACCGAAGAGTAGAATTTCTTTACTGCTAGCCAACATCCAAGATGTTATTAAATCTGAAGAAAAGAAGGAGAACTAATCAATTTGTACTTAGAAATAACATGTCTTCCAGCTTGTGCAACACACACAAATCCATTAAATTTCTCAAAGAACGTGCTTCAGTGTTTCGTGGTCCTTTTTCTGAATGGGTTTGTGTCCGTGTCTCTCTGATGATCTAATTGAACAGTTTGGCGGCAGTCAGTCTTGTCTGACTTGTATTTCTTTTACTGGCCCAATAAAATATGGAGGCAGTGCATGTAATACACACAAATGAATGAAGCTTGGAGTCATTGGCCTCATGTGAATCACACCCCCTGCTGGTGTGTTGGGGTAATAGAGGTCACATCAGTACAGTAGAAATATCTGAGATTTACACAAAATCAACGAACAAAACTAGAAACATACTCGTTTATATAATATTTAAATACATTTCTGATCTTATCTGAGTCGTTAACCGTGACAAACTGCAGCATTTTACTAAATGTTTTGCTACAAAATGCAAATGAATCAAAATTAATCAGTGGATCTTTTTTTTTTTTTATGAACCAGTTCACACAAATAAATCAGACCAGCATGTTTGATTATTGATTTGATAGTTTATTTCTTCAGTTCTGTACATGTAATCTATAATATTTGAATTATTTTCAAAACAAGTACATTGTAGTTTAATTGGTAAAAGGGGATGCAGATGGCTACATCTCATTTAAAGTATTTATTTCAGAGATGGTCGCATTTTTTCTGAATTAAACATGCCACATAATGAGGTCATGTGACAACATTGTAGCGACTGCTGTTTGTTTATTGTTGCACACTGCTTTACATGCTATGCAATATAATCATACCACATACATCACAGTATACTGTTTCGAGAAAAGTAGTGTCAGACAAAAAAATATTATGCAAAATTACAAATTTCAAAACCTTGTATGTTATATTGTGACCCTCACTAAAATTGTCACATAAAAATTATTTAGCATATGCAATTCAGAAATAGTTTTTAATTTTGTGTAAAAATGACTAAAATGTATTTATTTATTATTTTATACATTTTCTTTATTCTAATTATTTTTTTAATCTTATTTTTGCATTACATTAATGGGAAGAATTAAAAAAAAATTATATTTTGATAGTGATTGTTTTTGTTTCTGCAGTCCTAGATTCGTTTTCCCTTTCTGAATGACGAAAATACTTGATATACTCGACCTCTGACATATATAGCAATTGTAAGTCGCTTTGGATAAAAGCGTCAGCTAAATGAATAAATGTAAATATAGACAGATATTATCTTGAACGCCGGCGCAGAACACACGTGCTAGTTGACAGTCTCCTTTAGTCCTTTCGGTGTGTTCAAGCGCAGCTTTTTGGCCAAACGCAGCCGACAACACAGTCAACTTTTATCGTCTCTAGTGCTTTGACGTCGGTTTGGTGTGTCCAGGGATTTATGGGATTTAAAGAGTAAAAAGAAAAGGCTAAGAGATGAAATCTACAACAACTTGCAGTGATCAAGGCTGAGAATAGAGCAGACAATGGCGACAAGTAAATGCCTTTAACATTAGATTTCTGTATGCTTATGTCTTATCGCTGTTTTCCATATGGAGTAAGTATATGTAAACTGTGTTTACACGGCTTTTTAAAAATGTCGGGTACCGTTGTTTCGTATGGCATGCGTTCGGCCAATCAATGCACACTTACATCACTGGTAGTTCCTAGAGTGCAGTCCCTCCAGTTTTTCGCGATTCCGCGATCGCCGAATACAACGCAAAATCAACAAAATGCCGCATTTTTTTGCGATCCTGCATAATTCCTAATTTAACCGCAAATTAATCACAAAAATGAAAAAGACTTCACAAAATATTAAATGAATCACCCAATTGAAATATCTCTAGGTTAAAGTTTCAATGCATTTTTACATGGATACAGATGTTTGATGCATGTTTTATGTCTGTGAGCGGTCTGTCAGAAACATGGCAAAAGAAAATGTGTCTCACCTGCCCTCTCACATAAGCGCCAAGGACCGATTTAAGTGTCAAATCGCTAAAGATTACCTTTTAGCTGAATCAGCCGATATCCGAACAGTTTTCATTGGGCACTGCAGTAGGCTTCGGCAAACTTATTAACGCATTTCACATGATTGAATGAAATCACAAAAAATATGATATGCTTCATGGTACTAAAAAGAATTATTAAAAGCGCAGTATACTGAGAAAGAGAACTTTTTTCAGCCAGTCGAGTGACAGTCTGTCTCTAACTGTGTGTGTGTGTGTGTGTGTGTGTGTGACTGACTGAATGCCACCGCCTGTCAGCGTTAGAGTATTGAATTCTTTAATAGCGCTGGAACAAATACACATAGCTACACTTACTTCAAAATATTCATCTTGGCGAGTATTTACGTAAAACAGTCAATCAGTAATAACCTATTGGGATGTTTGTCAGTACTGTAGTAGGTTTTAAAGTGACAGTAACCTAATTTACCTGCTGTTGCCAGTGTTGTTAATGTTAATCAAGCAACAACAATTAATGTTAATATTTACATAAGTTAGGTAGAAAAATTGCCCATAGGTTGTTTTAAAAGTTAATTTGATGAGAATTTGATTAGACCAAAAATAAACAAGCTTTATGCATTTTGTTTGTGATTTGTGTGATGTATGACTATTTTGCATCTGACATAATACTATTATGATAAATGTGATGTCCTCCTAATTATGAAATATAAAAATCGCAAATTTTTCCACAAATTTCTGGAAATTACCACCAAAAAATCTGTCATTTTGATCGCAAAAATCACACAAAAAAATCGTGAAATCCTGGAGGGACTGTTTAGAAGTAGGAGCTAATTTAGTTCCCCATAAACTAAAATCATTCACAATTCCCGTGGAGCAAACACACCAAAAAGCAGGAACATCCGCCAATAGTTATAGAAACTATTATATAACGAAAGCCCCTATGGTGTTTTTATTCTTTTTATTCTTCATTCAAATCAAATAAGTCAATAAAGAGATTTCTATTCGTCCATTCTGAAAATAAAAGATCCTTAGTTTGACCACACACACACAAAAAAAAAACATTTGTCTTCCCTATTTAGCCGTTGTGTTCTTTAGGTTGTCTCACAAGACACCATAATAAGCATCCTCTGAGATCTGCTGACTGGGCCGTCTGGAAACATCCTTTACCAAACCACTCGCTTGTGATATAAAGAGGTTAATAATGTTTTATCTCTCTCCTTCTGTAGCTATCTCACTGATCTGGATCGTATCTCCGAGTCCTCCTACCTTCCCACCCAGCAGGATGTTCTGAGGGTTCGAATCCCGACCACAGGGATCATTGAGTACCCGTTCGACCTTCAAAGCATCATTTTCAGGTAAAGGAAACAGGGCAATTATTAATCAGCTTTCTTTGAAATTTAGGAAATGATTTTTTTTTGTCCCACTGAATGTAGGTTAGCATCGAGAATACATCCACCGCTGGAGAGTTATTAATATTTTCCTGAGCTGAAGACCACTTTCTAGTGTGTGACCTACAAAGATCCAGTCACACTCCACATCAGTCAAAGTTGTCTTGGTTGTGTTTTTCAACTGATTTGTTTGATCCATCAAAAACCACGAAACAATTTCCAGTTTTCTCTTGAGAGAGACACACTGTCTCGGCTGAAGCACAAATTTAAATGAGTATTAAAAAGTTTTTTTTATGTTTTTAAAGGAAGTATTTAATGCTCACCAAGCATGCATTTAGTTGGTCAAAAATACAGTAATATTGTGAAATAATATTTCAAATTAAAATAACTGTTTTCTATTTAAATATATTGTAATATGTAATTTATTCCTGTGATACAAAGCTGAATTTTCAGCATCATTACTCCAGTCTTCAGTGTCACATGATCCTCCAGAAATCATTCTAATATTATGATTTGCTGCCCAAGAAACATATCTGATTATTATCAATGTTGAAAACAGTTAATATTTTTGTGGAATCCGTGATACATTTTTTTAAAAGTTTATTCGATAAATAGAAAGTTCTTTTGTTACATTATAAATGTCTTCACTGTCACTTTTGATCAATTTAATGCATCCTTGCTGAATTAAAGTATTAACTTCTTTAATAAAACATTTGATCGGTAGTGCATGCAGAGACGTAGCAACATTTCGCTTTCGAAAAACGTTTCGCTTTTCTTTTTTTTTTTTTTGCCAGTTAAAAGGACTCTGCCATCCGGTCGCTGTGATTAAATGAACGCACAAGTAGTAAATTGTAATCCAACCACGGTTAGCACTTAACAACTTCCACATATCTAATTTCTAGACAACATCTGAAACTTTGTATTGTAGACTTCTCATGTTAGTTCCTCCTTAGGATGAATCACTTAGTTGTCCTCATTTGTATGTGTCTTTGGATAAAAGCATCTGCTAAATGAATACATGCGAATGTAAATTAGTGAGGGCAAACATCATGTAATTAATATTCATGATGACCCAAGGATGTGGCCTATGGAGACAAAAACTAGCTAAATAAACCAAAAATGAGTGTTTTCAAACGAATGTGAACTAAAATTTGATCAAGAACTTATTTTTTAAAAGTGTGCATTTTTCAGAACTACAGTAACCTAGATTCATAGTTATTGCAACAGCGTTTTAGGCCTAATTATTGAACTTTCATGACAAAATTGCTATACGTTTATGGAAAGTTTTTGTATCTAGTGCGCCTACACATTTAAAATCTGTCATGCTTATGAAAGACGCTGATGAGATTCACAGAGTGTTTTTGAATCGTTCCTATGGTCGTGATATAAAAATTCATCAAAACACACCAGATTATTTCTGCCCTCTTTGCCGTATTGACTCCATAAATGATTACCATCAGCTCTGTGGTTGTTAATCTCTGTCTTAAACCCACACGCACCTCGTGTCGAGCTTCCCGGAAGAGAGAGAAAAACGAGTGCGCACGGCCATCTCTCTATCTTTTCACATCTCTCTCTCTCTCTGTCTGTCCCTCTGCCAAAGTTCGCTAAGTGCGGAGTGAATGTGGAGACTCGTCCTACATTAAAGAGCGTGTATGTTCAGAAGTAGGTCACCGAGCCCTGGCTGAAGGAAATGAGGACGCTTCTATCTGAAGGAGCTTTATTTTGGGCAGCCAATCCTAGAGGGCTTCATTTATCAAAGGCCCCTCTGTGAACTGCTGGCTCAGGACTGGAGCTCTGACTCCACTAGGGGGCGCTGCGTAAACCCCAAATCAGTGCACACATTTACCACCTTACTGACATCTAGGGCTTTGGGTATGTTCAGAATAGCATGCTAGCATACTACTTTTATTGTTTGTGCATTATGCATATGAACAATGTTTATCTTTATTGACTAATTAGGTGATTGGACTCAAATGTTCACATATAAAGATTTGTATGTGCAAGATGATTCTTGGACTTGCTGGATTTAACATGGGTCAAGTGACAACAATGTAGCATACTACAGTTTGACTTTCTTTAAATAGTAGCTAGTATACAGTATATATTGCATGGTATGCATAAGGTATTTTGTTATGTATTTTATTGTTGTAATGATTAGTCCTGGAGACAAGCTGGTTGAGAACCCAAATGCAACTTTAATTTACAAACGTGAACACAAAACAGGCAAGGCATGAAACAAGAACAACAACAGGAAACATACAAAGACAAAGACACTACTAGACAAAGACATAGGGCAAACATGAGGGCTTAAATACACAGACTATCTACTAGACAAGGGACACAATTAAACAATGAACCAATAACAACATGACACATCAGACAAGGGAACACATGGCAGGATCACATGACTTGAACAAGGGATCACATGACATGCATGAAACAGGAATAAGGAACAAAACCAAAACCGTGACAGTTGTTGCATGCACACTGCATACTCCAATGTATTCAGTACAGTATATGCATACATATGCTGTATACTGCCTACTATTTTTTAGGCAAGTATGTAAAACTGAAAAGTGTGCATTATGCAGTGATAAACAACAGTGCTATGCTATGTTGTTGTCAGAATACCTCGCTATGTTGTAGATTCAGTATATCCAGCCGTCATCTCAGCAATAAATACACATATTTTACACAAATTAATGAATTTGTTAATAATAAAAACAAGTCAAGGAGGAAATAAAGGAGTTAAGATATCGCTTTCAGTGAATTCTGCACACTGAAACTAAATTCGGGTTGAGCGCATTGCATTGTGGGATACATATCCAGCGTGTTCTGGTTGTGTGCTGTGAATTTTTTTCATGCTGACAAGGTCCTTTCATGCATACAGAAGTTTTGCATACTGTGCACAGTATAATCATGAATTATTAATGCATATAATGTCTGTAACCAATCAATAATGCAAACGCTCGCTCTCTTTGTTTCTCAGGATGGTTGATGTAGGGGGTCAGAGGTCAGAGCGCAGGAAGTGGATCCACTGTTTTGAGAATGTGACATCCATCATGTTCCTGGTGGCTCTGAGCGAGTACGATCAGGTTCTGGTAGAGTCGGACAATGAGGTAAGCACCTCTCAAACCGCCCAGAGCTTTATTTTACTATAGACGTGTTTACCTTTACTTGTGTGTGCTTGCGTGCGTGCGTGCGTGCGCGTGTGTGTGTGTTGAGTGTTTTTTTTTACATATATTATGATCCATTCTTCGTGTCTGTATTCAGAATCGTATGGAGGAGAGCAAGGCTCTGTTCAGGACGATAATCACATATCCATGGTTCCAAAACTCCTCTGTCATCCTCTTCCTCAACAAGAAGGACCTGCTGGAGGAGAAGATCTCTTACTCACACCTGGTCGACTATTTCCCAGAGTTTGATGGTAGGTCTTCCTGCCGTACAGTGTTTTTCATGTAGACTGGTTTAATGCAGACTGTACCAATGTATTAGGGGTGGAACGGTACACAGAAGTTACGGTTCGGTTCATACCTGGGTTCAGACATCACGGTTCGGTATGATTTCGGTACAATGGAGTGAAAAGCAAAACAAAAATGCAGAAGACATTTTTATAAATGTCTTAAGCCTGGTATTTTTTAAATAAAGGCATAGAACCAGTTTATTTGTAGTGCACTGACAGGAGTTTTATATAATTAGTTTATTAATTAAATTATTAAAAAGATGAAAAGACCTTGAGATATTTTTGGTAATTGTACCTGAATGAATTTAAAATTAATTTGCTATTTCAGATCAATATATTTGTTTTCCTTCATTTTAGTTAACCCTAACTTTATTCTCAAATAATTGATTTCCGTATAAAATAATAATACCATTAAAAACTTTTGTTAACAGTTGTAGGTTTACAGTTTGACAAGAGTTTAGAGTGTGACAAAAGCACAATGTGGTGTTTTATTGCGAGTGTACACAAATATAAGTAAACAATTTGCAGTTTTAATGATGTCTGTATGAAAAAAATTACGGAGTATGTTTTTATGTTTCCACCGTTCGATCGCGCATGAGAGATCTCTCGCGCACGCACGCACACACACACACACTGTTCGATCGCGCGATTCGCGCCCTCGTCTGCGCCTCTCTCTCTCTCGCACTCGCACACGCGCGCACACACACACACACACACACACTGTTTGATCGCGCGATTCGCGCCCGCGTCTGCGCCTCTCTCTCTCTTTCGCACTCGCACACGCGCGCACACACACACACACACACACACACACTGTTTGATCGCGCGATTCGCGCCCGCGTCTGCGCCTCTCTCTCTTTCGCACTCGCACACGCGCGCACACACACACACTGTTCGATCGCGCGATTCGCGCCCGCGTCTGCGCCTCTCTCTCGCACTCGCACACGCGCGCACACACACACACTGTTCGATCGCGCGATTCGCGCCCGCGTCTGCGCCTCTCTCTCGCACTCGCACGCGCGCGCACACACAAACACACACACACACACTGTTCGATCGCGCGATTTGCGCCCGCGTCTGCGCCTCTCTCTCTCGCACTCGCACACGCCGCGCACACACACACACACACACTGTTCATCGCGCCTCTCTTTCTCTCTCTCTCTCACACACACACTCCAGCATTGCAATCTTGATCGCAGCCTGTTCATTGCTGCGTTCACAGTCACACCAAAAGCGAAAAGAGCGAAATTTAGCGCTATTTAAGAGTTGTTTTTTTTTGTACCGTGTATTCTCCGTGCAAATTCGTGCACCGAACCGTGACGCCCGTACCGTTTCGGTTCGATACGAATACATGTACCGTTCCACCCCTACAATGTATGCATCTGTTTTGGTAGCTTATGAAATTATTAGCTTTTCGTTGACATGTCTGAAGGTGTGTAGAGCGTAAGGGCAGTAAAAATTAGTGCTGCGCGATTAATCATATCGCAATCGTGATGTCAAGCCTATGCGATTATATGACGCAAATGCTGCGATCTTATGAAATAAATAAATGCATGTGTGGACACGACAACCCATTCTCTCTGAGAGCTGTTTGCCCATTTTCTACACCGCTAACACAAAGAAGACCAGACCGTTTCAGTTTAGGCAGTGGCACGTGTGGCGTGTATGGTCACGTCGTGAGTTTCTTCAGCAGGGAGAACAGGAGAAGATGATGCCGAGCTCACGGACACTGAACTGGTGGCCAGAAAAAATTCTACCTCTGTTATATGCTGATATTTTGGCTGTAAGATAACCGACACTGAGCAGAGAGCAGGGCTGTAACTCACTCATTCAGCGTGAGATTCACACACCACACATCCATTTTCTCACGCAGAGAAAAATCGTGAAGCAAAGAGGACACTGACACCGACAGACTAGACAGAGCAGGTACTTTTGATATGAAACTAATTCTCAGATCTCAGATTCTGTCAATTGTATTACGAAATTCAAACAATAGCATTTTGGCGCTTGTAAATGTGACGTGACAGATCGTGGTCATAAACCGAACATCTCTTACACTGTGCGATTTCAGCAAGGTTACCTACTCGCACTGAACGAGTAGATCGCATGCGATGGAAAGCCAAAGCTTAGGATGTATGTGCTCACACTATACGGTCGAACGTCGAGCTGCGACATGACTGCTCACTGAAATATGCGCGATAAACCACCGTGCGGGGTTGCGCTTATTGACGATACCATGTTTCCAGAGATATTATGAAAATAAGCATCAGCTATCAATATAAAGATGATTTAGCATTTCCAATTTATGTATTCAATTTTTATTCGTTTTATTGTATTATTATTATTGTTAGGGAAGACCTAGGCTACTTTTATTATTAAATTGATTGGCTATTATAATTAATTAGCCACGCAATAATTTCATAGCGCATCACCGCATAACCAACGCACTGTGAGGATAATAAAATATTACGTAGAAGCTTACTCCTCCTCATTGAAAATGGTCTAAAGGTCGATTGCAATGAATTATAGGCTTATAATTAAATATTAACAGTCTATAATATGTCCAAACACTGTAATAATTAGTCATCAATGAAAATTAAAAACAGCTTTATTTCAAAAACAAATTAATAAAAGAGGCACGGTGTAGATACATCGCAGCTGGCTTGGAAGACGTGGGTAATATATGGTTAATCCATTTTACAACACGAACTGGAGGTTAGCTACAATAATTTTAGCTTTAGCTTTTCGGGGGAGTTTTTTGTTTTTGCTGCAGATGAAATTATTAAACTTCTGTTTTCGTGCAGGCGCAGTGAGGGAGAAAACACTGAGTTTAGGGCAAACGATTCGTAGCTTTGCTTCAACTGTGCGATATTGCATGAGGAGCAACCAAAATTTCTGAAATGTCAGAATTTTGAAATGCCAGAATTATGATTGCCGGTCGGGAGAGGTTAATCGCCTCTCGTTTCTCCCTGTACACTTCACGAACACTGCACGACAAACTACACACGACAAAGCTGAAAATCGTCCAGCACTGAAAAAGAGTCGCACGAGTCAGAATTCGACTCAAAATCGGACGAAAATCGCACAGTGTATGCCCGCCTTTACTCTTTACTAGTTAATAGTAAATAAACACGAATTAACAATAGGTGTGTTGAAAGATACAGTACAACGTACCGAAATGTTTATGCCTCATACCAATTATCGGTCAATCATTTTTTTTCAACCGTGGAAAAAGGTCAATAAAACAGCTGGAGAACGTATGTCACATAACGTTACATTTACCTCAGGAAAGCCATTTGATGATAGATAGCATAGCACGTTAGTTGGCTAGACAAATTATATGTTATATATAGAGAGGAGTATTTTGCTAAATATGTGCACTATATTAAATATTTATTATATATTTACTTATATCATTAACCCTCTGGTTATCTTTGGGGTATTTTAGGGGCTCAAATTAAAAAAAATGTTCTCTTTGTCCAAATGGTTTGAAACTTTCTACAGCTCTTGACTCTTTCTAGATCTACAAAAAAAAATTAAATTGGAATGATATGTTATTATGTTGGCGTGAAAAAAATAGTCACACTTGTTGTCTTCGGGGTCCCTGGAGACCCCGCATAGTAAACATATAATATTCATCATCAAAATCAGAAACAACGCAGATCACATGGACAGAAATGAAATGGCACACTTCCAACGATGTAAAAAAAAACATCCACAATGCTAAATTATCATGCTCACCACACACACACACACACACACACACATATACACAACCACACATACACATACACACAGGAATACATATGTGTACGGCTATAAAAAAAGTCTTATAATTTGTCAAATAAAATGCAGAACCACCACAAATATAAATTGGTACACTGACACAACAAAAATACACACACACACACACACACACACACACACACACACACACACACACACACACACACACACACACACACACACACACACTCACACAGGAATACATTTGTACGGCTA
The DNA here is from genome assembly GCA_036326025.1 of Chrosomus eos. Classification (NCBI taxonomy): domain Eukaryota; kingdom Metazoa; phylum Chordata; class Actinopteri; order Cypriniformes; family Leuciscidae; genus Chrosomus; species Chrosomus eos. The sequence goes on from CM070823.1 coordinate 6,266,189, forward strand.
TAAAAAAGTCTTATAATTTGTCAAATAAAGGTCAGAACCACCACAAATTGGTGACACTGACACAACTAAAATGCACACACAAACACGCACACGCACAATCTTTAAATCTAATCTGATTTAATCTAAAATCTAAAGACTCCAACATATCTCTTTGTAACATCTTGTTCAGGTTTGATTCTAATCATAAAGTAACATTATTGAAAAACGTTTTTCAATACAAAATATGCTAAACTTTGACAAAAAGTATATAATTCTTTTTTTATAATTTTGATTTTAAAATATTTATATATGAATCCAACTCAATCCAACTGAATCCAACTTGTGAGAAGATGTATTTTGGTTAATCAAACAGCAAATAGCATATAATGGAGCATATAATGGAGCTCTATGGCCATCTAGTGGTTAAAGTGATTTTTTTTTATTTTTAAACCGCATTTTCCAAAAAAAGGGCAAAAATCTTACATTAAATCATGTACAATTATCCATTTATCTCCATAAATGAAATCTGGGTCTTTTATAAAGTGAATTTTACATAAAATGCTGTTTTTGTAAAAAAAAAACAATTTATTTAAACATTTATTTATTTATTTTTAGAAATTTAAAATATATCAAAAATCCTCCAAAAACTGCTCAAATGTTGAGTAAAAACATTAATAAACAGAGTAAAATTACATTTGTAAAAAAAAAAATATACTGTTACAAAATGCAATGTTATTGTCTGGGGTCCCTGGTGACCCCAAAGATAACAAGTGTATACCCTAAATGAAGATAATCAGAGGGTTAAAATATTGTAACGTTGTTGTTATTATAGCCTAGTAAACACCACATTATATTTAATTTGAGTTGTTATTTTTAATCTTTAACAATAATAAGCTGACTGTAAGCTCTCTGTATGTTTACAGCATTAGGTGAGATTTTTTTTTCTTGAGAAAATGAACATGTATCTACTGTAGCTAATATTTATCCAAATTAATCAAATCAAAAGATTTGAATTGAAATTGTGAAATTTGTGTCAAGCTATAATAAAAACAGTAGCTTACCAGTCATTGTACCATGTAAACATTGTAACATGTTCTCACTAAAATTCTGTTTAGTTACCTTTGTCTGGACAGAATGTTCAAAATATCTTATTTTCATGAGCATACTTGTTCTTATTTATTGTTCTATTTATTTTATACTATTGTACAATTGAGACAATAACAATTGTCATTTTGTACAAAATAAAATTTTAATTTGAAAACACTGCATTTAGTTGTTGTTGCTAGAGAAATACACATATTTTCCTTGAGAACCAAGCAAGGTAACTCATGAAACCATTTGTTTATTATATCGCAATCGCATATCGTAATATTGACCTCAATAATCGCAATATGACATTCTCCCCAAATTGTGCAGCCCTAGTGAAAATGCTGTTAAAAATCTCCAAATGAATTAACATTTCAAAACAGATCTTCCATGAGTTCTTAGAGATAAATGACAGAATAAAGCAGTGTTATTTCAACTTTTGTAAAGAAAATTGTTCTAAATGGCCTGATATTGGATGAAATAGTACACTACTTATAATCTTGCAAAATTGCTAATCACAGAAATCGTTTTTATCTGGGTACAGGGTAAACATCAGGACATTTCTGATTTCCAGGCTTAAAAAAAGTAATGTAAAGTAATACAATCTTTAAAGGTCATGGAAATGTCTATTGTCAGCACTTTATATAAACTATACAGTCTGGGGGTTTTTTTTGTGTGTTTTTTTTAAAGAAATGAATATTTTCATTCAGCAAGGACACATTGAATTGATCAAAAGTGACATTAAAACATTTATAATGTTATAAAACCTTTTTTTTTTTTTTTACTTTTTATTCATCAAAGAATATCACGTTTTCCATTAAAAATATAAAGCAGGATCTAGTACTGTAATGTAAAAAATCAACTCTATAGTGAATCTATACTTGCCCCAAAACAGAATGTAAACCCCTTGTTCTATTGTTTTTTTTTCTCTCCTCTTTTTTATTTTTATTTTTTATTTTCCCTTTCCCTAATGTTGTATTACACATTTTCTTGAAAATTCATCAATAAAAATAATGTAAAAAAATTAAATAAAATAAAAACCAGCAACTGTTTTCAACATTGTCATTAGTATTAATAAATGTTTCTTAAGCTGCAAATCATATTAGAAGGATTTCGAAAGGAGTAATTCAGCTTTGATCACAGGAATAAATTACATTTCAAAGTAAATTCATATAGAAAACTTAATTGTGGAGTAAATAAACAGGAAGGATGACCTCGTCCAGGTCTCCTGAAGTCTTTAACTCAATGTTCACATTGTTTTGTAGGACCCCAGAGGGACGCCCAGGCCGCACGGGAGTTCATCCTGAAGATGTTTGTGGATCTGAACCCTGACAGCGACAAGATCATCTACTCGCATTTCACCTGCGCCACCGACACGGAGAACATCCGCTTTGTGTTCGCGGCGGTGAAAGACACCATCCTGCAGCTAAACCTGAAGGAGTACAACCTGGTGTGAGACGTGACGAGTCCGACACCGCTCTCACCAATCAGCATAGAACAGGCACCCACAGAGCGTGCGCACACCTACGTCCACTACACACACACACACACACATACACACACAGGCATCATGTACACCTTCAAAACACGACATTCTTTTCATTTCTCTTTCCCAGCTTCCAGAGTTTTTCTCTTTCTGTCCAGAAGAATCGTAACGGACGTGTCCTGCTCATCGTTTATTTTTTGATTTGTTTGCCAAAGTCTGTCCGCTCAGCCCCGGCAGCTCTCGTCAAAGGCCTCTTTCCCTTTTATCAAATTTGACCACCGAAACGTGGCTTGGATTTGACAAAGGGCGTTAGACTCCGACTCGCCACTCCCAATGTTTGCGTATTTGAAGGAAATGTTGGATTGGCGAAGCTGCGATGAGAACGATCTGTGATGCGCTGGCCTGAAAAACTGGATGTGACGTTCCTTCTTCCTTCCTGTACTATCACTCGCTCCAATCACATCATCTGCTCCGAGAGTTTCTCGGGAATTCTGCCTGGATGAATGGAAAAATGTGGTGTTCACAGCCCTGCAAAAAGACAAATGACTAAAAAAAAAAAAATCATAACATATTTACATACTTGTACATGGACACAAGGACTAGTGCTGTGGTGCCAGAAGTTCCGAAATGGATCCTTTTAGAATTCTGAGGATTCCGGCGGATTCTAGAAATCCAGTGGGTTCCACTGATGGTGTGGAGAACCTTTCACTCGCAGAGATGATTCTCTCGACGAGGCTAGTCTTCAGCTCGCATCGATGAATGTAAACTTCATGTGAGAGCATCGCAAATGCAAAAAAAAAAATCAACAAAAACTCGGAAAAAAAATGATAATGAACGAAAATAGTTTAAGAATGCCTATATAAGCAAAAAGCACGCGAGGGAGAGATGAAAATAAATAAATCTGTGTATATTGCTGAGATGATCATTTTAAAACCTTTTTAATGATAAGTAACTATAGCTTCTTCTACTGCAACAGAATATAAAGTAAATTATAAGAGCAGTCGAATTAATGATGGGTAAGAGACAGCGTTAAGGATTTTTAAATGTGCGCGAAACAGGATTATACACATACGATAGGTATTGTTCTGCAGATTTCCACATTTAGAGTTGAAAATTATTGCATTGCTTCCTTCCCCCATGGTTGTTATCTTTTATCTTTCTTCCCGGTTTCGGTTTAACTTCGCGATCTAATAAATTAGTGCGCGGTTATCTTTTTTTTCCGCTCATGAACAGATACTTTATCAATTCAGAATCCGGGCCGTAGACTCGCGGGTATCGTCGTCATCCAGCGGCAATCCATTATTTGTTTATGCAGTTTTTTTTTTTTTTATTGTCATAACATACATTTTTCGCTCAACAATTTCTGAACGAAATTCCGGTGGGACCGTGGGAGGACGAGGGTGGGGGGACAGGAAAGCATTTATGCGCTGAACTTAATTGATTGTGTATATTTATATTTGTAAATACGTATACACATTATTGCTTATGTACAAAACGTCTGTGGTACACTATCTTTGGCAAAAAAAGAGAAAAAAAATCACTTTTTCGTGATTGTGTTGGTTTTCTTATGAATTACACTATTATTGATACTGTGATTCTTCGTTTTAATTTTTGATTTTTCTTTTTTTGGTCACTATGAATACGTCAAATGATATACACATAGCTGGTAACATGTGGAGGACGAATGTGTTTTTAAAAATCAACGCGCACGGTTATGATGAGCAATAGTCTGAGAAAACCTAGAGCGTTTGGAAACATCAGAGAGGGATAGCGAAACGGCCTTCTCTACGTGTGAATGTTATATGAGATATATGAAAAATAAAAAATATGATTTTTAAGCAAAAGAGAAGATTAATGAAATAAAGAACATTTTATTTATATAATTTATGGACCAGATCTGAAGTTGTTGATAATTTGAATGCTATTATTTCCTCTTTCCTGTTTGAAGCACTCCCATGTTATGAGACAGAAATAGGAGACTAGTGTCTGTACTGCTGTATTAACCTCCGTTATGGATAAAAATGATCAGTTTTTTATTTTTATTTTTAAAAAATTTTCCCCAAGCACACAATATATTGTACTATAAATATATTTCACTTTCCTTTTTGTTAAATTTCCAAATGATGTTTAGGTGAAGTGCTTAAAAACAAACATAGGAAATGTACCATATGAAAATAGACAGCTTTTTATTTGTGATTGAAGATCTATTTGGTCGACGCTTGTAAGTAGTCACTTTTTCTTTCGATACTGATTTTATTTGAATTTCTTTCTAAATTCACAGCTTGTTTCCTTCATTGTGTATGTGATGCACAGATAGAAAAGAAAAAGTGTTCTATGTTTCTTTTACAGTTGATATTTTATACTGGTGATGTTTCATTCATTTTCATCAAGGGCTACGAAAAACCATGCCAGAAGCAATTGGTCACAGCTCAAAGTGTGATTCGGTACCAAGAGAAACGTCTCTTCTGTTGTATGTGATCAGTTTTACACCCATTCCACCAAATGCTCATGCATTATTCATTACTTTATCACTTTTGAGTTCATCACTTACCACGGTCATACTAGAGAAGCATTCCCAAACGCTTTCTTGATGGATATAAAACCTGACGTGATATTTGTAAACTCAACCCATGTGATTCAGTGTTTAAGTGGGGTTTGGGAATGTCACCATTTTGTAAATCCTTCAGTGTTGTTGTAGTAAGTTAGATTTGAAGACACTGAAGCAAACCATGGCCATTGAGCACTTAATCATCTAAAATACCATGTCTTACTCTAAAGTGTGTCTTACTTACGCCGCCACAGCTTGAGGCTGTCTACACTAGACGCGACAGAGCGACCATTGCAAATCCATTTGTTCTTCGTGTCAGAAGTTGCGCAAGCACTTGAACTATGTCTGTAACAAAGATCATTGATGCGGGAACTGGCGTACGAACAACGTAAAGTTTAGTGACACAATAAACAAACAACAAAGAGAAAGTAAAGCGACAGCCCCTCATGGACGACTGCCGCTTATAACGTTCCGTACCCACCGCTCTCGGCCCCGTCCTGCTTGCCACAACGTCAGAAATATAAGCGGGCACCAGTTTACTGTCGGAAATGTTCTTGTCGCTCCGCATCCAGTGTAGACAGCATCACTTTTTATAATGGGTTCTATTTGCTTTTGTCGCGTCGCGCCGCTCACATCTGGTGTTAGTTCACTACGACTGTCGAAATGATGGCTCTGCTCACTATGAGAACGTGTTGCCTTGTTGTATCTGCGGTTCGAAGGCCTTCGATTGTAAGAAGGGCACGTGATTCGGCATAGCTTTGATTGTTCTTCATGCACTTTTTTTTTTTTTTTGTGCCACAAGGCAAATGCCGAGAAACGCTTCGAGCCGCAGCGCGACCGTTCGAGCTACACATATCTATAAATGTGCCAGTTTTGACGTTCCCTCAAGAACCTCTACCTCTGTGAACCGTGTGATGTTTTTTGGGCATTTTAGGATTGGTAGTCCCGTGACAAGCACACTTCTTTTGTCAGTAGGGCACAGTCGATGAGGTTTGAAGGCAAAACTTTGTTCGTTTATTGGATCTTGCCAATGACCTGCATGTATTTTGTATGCTTCGTACATTGAACACAGCAGTAAATCAAAACCTTCCTCAGGTCAAATATTCTTCGTCGGCCAACTTCCTAATCGTCCAGCGAGTGGTAAATTAAAAATAGTATCCGTCCCGCTGTTGGCAGAGAATTGTTCGCCTGCGGCTTTCTTTTTCGGTTCTGAAGTGGACAGGTGAATAAACATATCAGTAATGAAGGCTGTTTTCAAAGGCATCTGGGCAACAATACTATACACGAATACAGAAACACATTGCAAACATGTCGTATTGTTGAACCTGCAGTTGCAACACCCAGTACTCAAGAGGGCGCTAGAGTTTCCTTCAAAAGTCTGTGCCATTAAACCAGATGTTAGTATTCCTAAAAAAGGAAATTCAGCTGTAGAAGTTGCTATTGTTCGAACCAAATTCTCAGTATTCGCTTCATTTCAGAGACTCAAAAATGAATCTTCCGCATTCCTGTAAGAGCTTTCTCTAGTGTGTAGGCACCTAAAGATGAATCCATGACGGTTGCAATTTGATTCAATGATTCATTTTGATGGAATGAACATATGAATCTTTTCAGATGACATTGAGTCAGATTTGCTACGTTATTTCCATGTATGTTTACTGGTATGGTTAGATGCATCTGTGTGACGGATGGTCAAATGGTTGAAGTTCTGATCCATTTAAATTTGATTTCATCCCCTGTTCTTTTATTTTAATACATTACCTGAAAGCTGTTATGTCCAGGACCACTAATATTTTCTTTTTTTATTATTATGACAGGACGATCATGTACATTTTATTTGGGTTTTCTCTCTCATTCGTTCTCTGCTTCTTTTTGCCCTTTTATTTTGTAATTATACCAAATGTAAATGTTGTATAATATTGTGCGTGCCAATCCCCTTCTCTGAGACTGACTCGTAACAAGTGCCAATCGTTGTCCAAATCACATGCGGACCGTGAAATTAGACGCGGATTCCTTTTAAAAGTTAGTAAAACACTAAATAAGAGAGTAAATGGATTTACTTTGTATTTAAGTTAGAAGATAAACTGCTGTTTTTCTCTTTTCTTTTTTCTGTTTGTAAGGAATTGTAATTATTAAAGCATGTCCTCTTTGTCCAGGTGGGAGTTTTGGGCTCAGACAAACATCGAAATCCTCGAGATGAGGAAACATAGTGGAAATTTATTTTACGACATTCTCGCCATATTTTTTTGTTGTTGTTTTTATTTGTATTTGTTTTATTTCAACCACTGTTGCCTGAACCTCATTCAAACATGGAAATGATTTTCATAACCGCCTTCTAAAAAAAGAAAAATTATAAAGTATCTGTTTTAAATTTAAATAAATTTGTTCCTATACTTGCTGATTGTCTTGTAACTTGTTTTCTTTGCAGTGCCTGCAATGTTGAAGTGTTAAAATCTGCGCATTGCTGCTTTTTAAAATGTTTGAAGTGGAAGTATTTTTTTGTTTTGTTTTATCTACATTATTAATTCTGCACAGAAGTATATTATGGCCTTTATTTTAAATTGTTTGCCATATATGATTGTGTTTTTTGTCCAGAAGGGGCACACAGAAAAAATCCCTACCAGCTAAAGTTATAAAACATAAACTTATAACCATATAAACATTCATCAACTCACACATTAGTTGTGTTAAACTGTAACTCAAGCAATGAGGTTCATTCTCGTGTTACGCAGCTCGTTTGAGCTTCAACGAGAGGTTTGTTCTCGTGCATCAAGCAGGTTCAGTTGAGCTTCTGTTTATATTCACTGTATTATTTCAATGTATAAATAAAAGTCTAAATTCAATCTGTTCATCATATAAAGCAATCACGTCTCTTCAGAAAATTTTAACTAAACCTCTTAATTCATATGTTTTACGATCTCTTTATGAACTTTTTGAAGCATCAACATGATAGTTGCGTAGCTGTCAAATTAGGGACAGAAATCTCTCAGATTTCATTAAAAAGATCATCATTTTTATTCTAAAGATGTTCTGAAGAAGAACGAAAGTCTTACGTTTTTTGAATGACTTGAGTAATTGGTGACAGAATTTTCATTTTTGGGTGAACTATCCCTTTAAGAACATCTTGTAGAGGGAATTACATTTACAAATGGTGTAATTCGTTATTTATAATCTGCTTGATCAATTGCTTGTTTTATATTGTTGTTTTATAAGTTGTTTAAAATGCATTAGTTAGTGTTTGTAGAAATGCTGAAAATAAACCCAAATGGCGAAAATGTCTTTGTAACCCCATTATACCCAGCCAAAAATGCATATACCGGTATATATATATATATATATATATATATATATATATATATATATATATATATATATATATATATATATATATATATATATATATATAATATATATATTGTTATTTGCATATTATATTATAAATGACAGGATGGCACCTTTAGTACTCCAGGAATATGTCTGGCCTTAGTGATATTAATAAATAACATGTTCACTGTAACAGTGGAAATGCTCCCATGGGTGCAGTTGCTTGTATTACAGGTTGGAGTCGCTGTGCATTGATCGGGAACAAAAGCAGCGCAATTCCAAGACCTTCCACCGACAGACACTTCCGGTGTTACTGTTATTTCATCCATTTGACATCTTAAAATGGGCCTACTGAGCGCCACCTTAAATCCCGCATGCGAACGCACCAAGGTACAAATCCTACTACGAGAAAGGCTTATCCTATGAATATTAATGACGCAACATGACGTTCGCCTGGTAGGCCTGTCGGATTGGCTGGAAAGCGAACGCTTGAATTTATTTATTATTTACATTTTAATAGTGCCACACTGTTCTTGTTATAAAAAAAATGCTTTAGTTATAGAAAAAAGACAATTAACGATTACCAATAGATTTAAAAAAAACTTCCAAGTACACCTTCCTAAAATAAACAATACTACAAACATTAATCATTTCATTGAAGGACATTTTATTACATATACAGTGACTGTAAAGCCCCACGTCACTGCATACTTGTATTTTTGTGACAAAAATAAAAAAAAGTAGTGCAAAAAAGAAACTTTTCTATTAGATTTAGATTTTGTATCGGAGACCCAGCAGCAAAAGCCAAAGACCACTCATTGAATATTAATTAGGTGATGTAAACATACGCTCCCGGAAGGTTACCAGGCAACGTGAGCACGGAGTAATTAATATTCATGAGGAAAGCCTTCGCCGTAGTAGAATTCGTTGTTTGGCGTCTTGCATCACGAGTCCGTACATACGAGTCCAGAAGCGGCGGAAGAGGCATGATTTTTCGAACACAGGCTATTATTTCACCGCCTATAGACAGATATATGCACGACTAGTTTACACACGATCGGTTTTAGACGCTTTTACCTCATTTTCAAACGCATTCTGCTCACTTTCTGCAATATAGACGCATCTGTTAGCTTTAGCCAGTTAGCTTGTAGCTGGAAATTGGGCAAGTATGATCAGCCTGGCAGTGGATTAATCGCTGAGATTGGCCTATTCCAAAAGAAGATTAATTTTTCGTATGTGAAACCGCAATGTCACAAACTTTAGTAAAGATTATCTTCTGTTTTTGTTATTCTAAAGGCAAAGCCGTCTGAAGTTGATGTAGGTTTTGCAGTGCTGAACAAAAAATCCAGGAAAACTGGAGATCATAGCCAGGAAATCTGTTCAGGAGACCAGACTAAAGACCTTTCTACCCTCAAACTTACCAGTTTAGACCTAATCGAGACCGAACATCAATCCAAAGCTTTTTCATATAATCTACAGAGAAAGAATAAAGCACAAAAACAGGCTGATATGATGTTTCCACAAGCCAGGCACTCGGTAAGTGTTTCATTCTCCTTTATTCATGTTGATTGTCACATAGCAGGTGTGACCGAAATTACCATGTTATTGACTTTTTATTTGGTTGTATATGATACTGTAATGTTTTTGTGGACATGAACCCTGATTATACCATGCTTTTGGGTATAGACCATGGTAATACCATGCTGCACATGCACAAAGGTCCGTTTTTTTTACATGTACAATTGCAATACCATGTTTTTTTCTCGTATGTCCACTTACAGAGAATATAAGTTCTGTATGGAGATACTACGACCACATAGTTTGTGCACTATTGTCCCCTATTGTGCCAGTGAGAGTTTTAAAGATGGCCAGTTTCTCATTGTCTAGTCCTGTTCAGTCTGTATCCTTCCTCCTGCAAAAACTGGATCTACTTGTTTTTAGTAGAACATTGTTGACATTGAAAGAGTACATAAAGCATATTGTTTTGAAAGCATTGTCAAAAATGAGTCTCAGAAAGCCACGTTTAGCCCTGACTAATGTTTATCAATGCAGTGTTGTTCTTTCCAGCAATATGAATCAATACAAGATTTTTCACCTGAGACATTTTAGATGATGTCTTTGTGTATTTTCGCCGTGCTAAATGGATGGATAGATCACGGTGGCTTCTAAATGTGTTTGGTTCTTGATCTTTGGCAGGTTTCTTTCACAGTTTGGCCTATATCTCATGATTCAGATGTCAGGTTTCCAGGTCGCATGTCTAAATGAAAGCATTTCTGAGTGTATTCTGGTTCAGGTAGGGTCGGAGATGCTTGTTTGCACACCAGTTGCCTGGTTCCCTCCCTGTAGAGGCTTAATTGTGTCGTTTCCATGAATTGTTCCTGTGCACACAGTGGGCAGCTTGTGTTAATGAGTCCCCAGTCATTATTTTGTTTGCACTCAAGCCTAATTGCCTTTTCCCCCGTGCACACAGGCATATGTGAACACACAAACACGAGGACGCTAAATGAAAACCCCACAAGTGGATGGATTTGGAGGTTTCTTTAATTGAGGCCTTTTTGCTATTTCAGAGAGTAGAATTAAGGAGAACATTTCGGTCTTCAGCGAACTTGAGATGTCTGTGAGAAAGTGAACGTGACGTTCTGACACATGAACCGATTGCAGTTTGAGCCTGAGCAGAGTCCGTAAAACGATTCCTTAGTCCGGTATTTCACATTTTATTTTGAAGCATGTTAATGGTGTTTTCATTTGGGGTTGATATAATGTAGTTCTCTGCCTTATAGTTCCATGAAGTGACACTTGAAACCCTAAAGGAATGAGGCTACGTTTACACGACAACGACGCTCTAAATACAAAAACGGTTTTCCTTTTTCGCATACAGATGACAACGTCGTCAAAGCGATCTGTGAAAACGACTAAAAACGCTGTATTATTCATGCCTGGCCAGTAGTTGGCGATGTTACTTTGTAAAGAGAAGCTACGTGCCTATAGACCGAACACATAATTTGCATTCGCAATCCGCATGAAGTCATAATTTTCACAAACTAGCATTTTTGTAGTTTACACAGACAATTACGGTATCATTTTCAAATGCTTGTACTTTGAAATTCAATTTTAAAAGCTTGCATTCTCAGGCCCCCAAACCACTGTTGTTGTGTAAATGAACGTATACAACGTATAAAGTTTTCTGTTTTTACTTGAAAACGATGTCGTGTAAACGGCCCCTAAATGCCAATTGATTTATTTTATAATTTGAAACTAGTCCTAATAAGATCAAACAATAACCTTCTAAAACCTTACAGTATTATTTTTTAATTATACATAACTAAATTCTAAAATGTAGAAATCATATCTATATTTCAAAAATGTCCGAGTTTATTTAATAAATATTAATATAGCTGCATAAATTATTATTATAATGTCAGTTCATAGAGAATTCCAGTTTAATCCCAAGGAATTATTTCCAAAGTATGGCAGCATTTCTTTAAGGATTTGTTGTTGTTGTTGACAAGGCTCTAGTGTCTTAAAATAACAGATTAATACATCAACAGCGAAAACTGAGCACTTTAAAGACGTTATTTTGACGTCTTACTGCTTCTGATGAATTCTTAAGTACACTGACCAAACTTTGGTCTTAAACCTCTGAAATTTCAGCAGAAGTGGGAATCAGGCGGAGATTAACTGAGGATCCCAAATCTTGGATTAGGAGTTACAGCTGACTGCTCCGTTTAATCTTAGCCTCAAAGATTTACTGTGTTCTTTGGAATTCAGGATCTTTGGGATCAGTTTGACTTATCAAACCTCTGAAGTTACTTATCGACTTATGGTCGACAGATTTGATAATTGTTTCGGGACAAATCCTGAGTTAGGAATTATTTGAAAGGGAATGATATTTTGCTGCCGACAGTGAAACTTGTGCTCACGGTCAGGATTGATAACCATTCTTTTTTTTCTTCTTTTCCCTTTTTAAATAGAAAACACTTCATTCTAAATGAAGTATGTGTGACACTGTTTCTCTTAATCCAATTGTTGGTTCTTTTCAGCTTGTTTGTGGTAATAAGTCAGGCCCAGTGGATTATGGTTAAGGATTACAGCTTCAGCTTTGTTTGGTGACCATACGCAGCTATTCGTCAGATTGCGATGACCATCCTCTTCCTCTCTCCATCTGAACTCTTGAACTCTGTGCTCAGTGAAGATAATGGACAATACCTATCTCCTTTTCTCCGAGCAGCCGTCTTGTGTTGAGATAACACACTGATCTTTCGAGGTCTTGTGTTGATATCATTGTTTTGGTCGTAGGAAAATCAGAAAGGTATTTCTTCTTTCTCATAAAGTGAAGCTTTTCACATTTCCGGGGTTCTCGAACCAGAAGACATCATAGTTGGGTACATTTCTATGGTGGTAAACAGGTGGTGCTCCAATAGCAAATAGAAAAAAAACAATGGAAGCATTTCTATGACTTTTTAAAAGAGGAAAAAATAACCAGATTGATTATGAAACATGTCAGAAATAAAGAGGGAATATGTCAAGTTTGCCATCAAATGTATTAGAAACTACGACTGCACGATATTGAAGAAAAATGCGATAACTCATTAGTCTAAATAATGCGATAAAGTGTGTAAAATAAACTTCAATTATCTTTAAAATATATGTAAAATTATATAACCAACATACGCGTTTCACATTCTTTTTGTGTCAAGAAAACATCTCTACAACTTCTGAAAGTGAACAGCAGTGTTTTACTGTCGCATAGGAAGTGTTATACATCAGTGACTACGTTTACATGCAGCCAATTTCCGGGTTATGGTCGGGTTAAGGGCACTATTCGGGTTTCTGAAACATTAGGAATAACCCTTTTACATGCGTGAGCAGAGAGAGTTTCTCCTGTATACATGGAATTGCAATATCCCGATGTAAACAGTGACGCACTGTCAGCGTCTGGACGTACGGACCACCTTAAGACGCAATATGCGTCATTTCCGATTCTTCTTCCTGTATCCAAAGACGACAACAACAGCAGCATGTGGATAATGAATGGTTCGGGGCAGATAGCGATCGCCTTTGATTGCGCTTTGATGCTGGTAACGTTACTGACCTCGCTCCAGAAGTATGCTGTGCTCCGTCTCGCCATGTTTACTTCCGGTATACTGCACGCGGGTTTTTGTATGCGCCGAGAAATTTCTCTACTCAAAAGACCAAGATTCCTTGCGAATAGAACATGCGTAGAACACAAATCACTATGGGGATATCCCGATACGCGTTTACATGACCAAAAATTCGGGTTAGAAAAGGGGTACCCCAGGTATAATATCCCGGTTTTTAAAATCCGGGTTATGAGCATATCCGGGTTTTTGCCGGTGTTTACATGGCCATTTACGACCGGGTTATTGCTAATATCCCGGTTTTGAACGGGTTATTGGCTGCATGTAAACGCAGTTAGTGTAAAGCACGGGGTTCATCTTATCCTACATTAGGATTAATACTGAATAATCAAATCTAAAAATAAAACTTAATGTATGAATTAAATACTGATTCTTATTAAAGCTACAAAAGTTATTCAGCCGAGAGCAGTGAGCGAGTTTCTCTTCATTTTTTGTTCAGGATCCCAGTTATTGCAAGCCATTGCGATATCGCGATACATCTGCGATTTCGATATATTGTGCAGCCCTATTAGAAACACCCTTGCAGTTAGGGATGTCCCATTACCTAAATTTCAGTAGAACTGTTTAATTAAATACTTCAGTACCACAAATCCAATATACTGTTAAGCATGACTCATCTCTCAACTGTTCACTTAAGACATAACCTACGGCGTTTATGCAAATACTAATCATTTTGCCACATTTCTTTGGGGAACAGTATCACTTTTGCGGCTTAATGCTTTTTTGATAACTTTTTATCAAGCACATTCTACAGTTTAGCAGCCTTTGACTGTATTTTACGACAATCACTGATCTATCTGGTGGTTTGAATGTTAAGTTCGGACTTTTAGAAAGCGCACCACTGTTACCCCTTTTCCACCAAACCACTTTGAGAGCCGGTTCGGAGCCGGTGCCTACTCGCGAACCATTTCTTTGTGTTTCGACAGCCAAAGAACCGGTTCTTGGTCAGAAAAATTGGTTCCAAAGTGGCACCTACTCTTTGCTGGACTAGAACCGTTCTTTTACCCCGTCATGCTTGCGTCGGGGGCTGGGGGCACAAATGTGTTCTAAACGTCTTCTTCTGACCCCAATATACAATCGCAAAGACAGGAGAAACATTTGCAGAAAGACGATGTAGTCCGCTATTGTAATTGTTATGCTTGAAGTTGGCGCATGCGTTTCTAGCTAAGACATATGGCGACGTACACAGTGACGTAACGACGTCGTTCGCATGGCTCTTTAGTCAGTGGGAAAACAAACAGGTTCTGAGAAGGTTCGCAAGTTTTAACCAGCACCAGTTCCGAACCAGTTCTTTTTTGGTGGAAAAGGCGAATGTGAAATCGCACAGCTCTGGTTTCTTGAGCCCCTTTCACACAGAGATTCCAGAAAATACACGGATAATGTGACCCGGCATTTGTCCCGGGATTGTTTGATTTCGGTTCATTCACACTGTCAGTGATTTGCCGGGATCTGTGAGTGCGTTCACACACAACCCGTAAAGATCCCGTAAAGACACATGACGTCAGGATGAGACGTGTAACGTACGCGTCGAAAACATATACACGCGCGTACCGTTCCACAAAGCTGGCGAACGATCTCAGCTTCAGCGTGGATAGTGAGGAGCTCCGGTCTCTGCTTCGTTCCAGTTTCCAGACATTTGTTCGTCCTTTCTTTGTTGATGACGAACACAAACTTTCTTCTAAGAGCAACAGAGTCGGGCGATGGCACGAGCGTCATCACTTTGACACACCCCGACGGCATTGGTCTTGGCTTTTGTTCACACAGCGCGCGTTCCGGGACTGATTCCGGCAATGTTACTAGGTCCTCAACC
Source organism: Chrosomus eos (assembly GCA_036326025.1). Lineage (NCBI taxonomy): Eukaryota > Metazoa > Chordata > Actinopteri > Cypriniformes > Leuciscidae > Chrosomus > Chrosomus eos. The sequence goes on from CM070823.1 coordinate 6,281,578, forward strand.
CGGTATCAATCCCGGGTCGTGTTTGCGTTCACACAGAAGGCGTTCTGGCAATTTCCCGGGATCAACGCGCTGTGTGAAAGGGGCTTTGCTGTCATTGCTATAGAGTTACTGTTGTTGCAATGTCTCGCAAAGAGGATACAAATTTATTGTCCTGTTTTCAGACACCTGGTAGAACTGCCAGAACGCAATCAAACTATATAAAGCTATTATCAGCGCCTGATCAATCAGAGCACCTTTAGTGTGGTTGCTGAGGTGTTCTGGGTGGTTGCTGTGTTGTAATTTTAAGTTCAGTCTCTTAGAAACATAATAACACATCTCTCTTCAACAAGCTGAGCAATTGTAGTACACAAAAGTTGCGTGCCAAAGTTAATTAGCCTACTTAGTGTTTGGCTTTGTTCAAATCTCTAACCCTCAGTATGAGCAATAATAATAGTGATGCTTGACTTGGCAAACACTTAAAGGATTTTACAGTCTGATGCCATGGAGAATCTTCTTAACCTCCACAAAGAGCCCTCTAGTGCTTTAGAAAACCGTCCAAATACCAGTGCTTAAACAAAACCAGAAGCCAAAATGCTGATCTGAAGAACCTGCAATGAAACATCAAGAACTTTCAGATCTCCATGTATAACAACTCGACGATAAATGGCTATTTTTAGCACTGCACACATTACAGTTCATGTGATGATTCATCAGGAAATTCGAAGAAACACTGTTGTTGGTCAGTTGGCATTTTCTGGGAAATTCTACTCGTGGTGTTTTTTTATGCTCATTCTCAGCTCGTGATTTCACAGCATGATTGTTACATTCTACTTTTGAATTCGGTTAGAAACCCACTGATCAGCTGTGAACGTTTAGCAGGAATGAGTGTGTGTGTACAGGAGCAGGTGCACAAGAGTTGAGTCAGTGTGTGGTTCTTATGCAGTCAGATATCAGTCACATGATCTCTCTCTCTCATCACTTATCTTTGTTTATGTACGTAGTGGTGTTTGCTAAGGCAAGCATAACTGCTATTATTGCTTATGCATGAGTTAATGATTGAAACTAGTGCTGCATGAGTTGGGGGTGGGGGGGGGGGTTCATTTTTTTTTTCCAAAAATGAAAAAAAAGTGATTCTAAATTAAAATGCAATTTAAAAAATGCTTGTGATTATATAGTAATAATAATGAACATTATCATTACATATGAATATTACATAAATTAAGAATTTTTTTTATTGTAGTATTTCACTGTAAAATAACTAAATCAGTAAAAAATAAAATCGCTTTTTACTGTAAAATTAAAATACTAATTTGTAATATACTACTAATATTTAAGGACTGCACTTCTCTCTGAAACATGCAGTGAATGTTTTTAATTAAATTAGGGCTGTTAAACGATTAATCGCGATTAATCGCATCCAAAATAAAAGTTTGTGTTTACATAATAAATGTGTGTACTGTGTAAAAATATTTTGTATATATAAATACACACACATGCATGTATATATTTAAGAAAAAATTGTTATTTAAATATAAAATATTTATATTTTTATATAATATAAATTATATATAAATCTATACAGTATATACATGCAAATATTTCTTAAATGTGTATGTATGTATATATATCAAATAATTATACACAGTACACACACACATATATTATGTAAACACAAACTTTTATTTTGGATGTGATTAATCGCGATTAATCGTTTAACAGCCCTAAATTAAATGCATAATTTTAATTTATTTAAATCGCAGCCTTCGCGTTTTAACAATCACCATATTCCAATTTCAGTTTTATTTTTATTTTGATTAATTGTGCTGCCCTAATTTAAACAAACATTTGGCCTATAGTTCACCTAGCACTGTACAGACATAAATGTTTCTTCATATCATGCTTTAGAGGTTGGGCGTTATGGTTAGGTTTATGATTTCTCATGATACTGTTGGAATATCAAAGGAATTTTAGGGCCTTTTCTGACTTGGGCCAGTACGTAGTAGCATAAAAAACTGCAAAGCATCCGCCAATCGTGCAGAAAACCTTAGCAACCACATAGAAGCACCCTGTCAACCACACTGTAACAATCACATGGCAATGTTCCATCAACCACTCAAAACACCTTAACAGCTGCATAACACTTTCTTCAGAGAATCTACTTTTAAATGTTTTTTTTTCTGTGTTTCTGCTGAGTATGAGACTCTTTCTCTCTTTCTCTCACACACACACACACACACACGCACACACACGCACACACAGTAGTCTGGGTTCATTATGTGTGTATTGTGTTGTGAGGGTGGACAGGGGTCTGGAAGACATTATTAAGGACAACTGAATTAACAAGACCCCCCTCTCAGTACAACACCCCCAACAGAGAGAGAGGTTAATCCCCCCGGCGCACACACAGGCACACACACTTTCATATTCTCTGGAATAATCTCACACACACACACACACACTCTCGGCTGTTAACTGTGTGTGCACCACCACCACACCACACCCTGCTGCTGCTGCTAATGTGTCTGTGAACCACTGAAAGATCAGTCATACTGTGAAAACACACATACACACACACATATATATATATATACGCTTGCACGGTGTAATTGCGAGACTGTTTTTGTCTGCCGCACGCTCAACTCCCCCTCAAAGCATCTCACTTCCTGTTCTACTAACACACACCAGCCGCAATTTTGGAGACAAAAAAGCAGATAAGACCCTGAGGGCTCTAAGTGTGTGTGTGTGTGTGTGTGCGCAGCAGATGTCTGGGTCACTCAGGCCATAGTCCCTCATTAGCATCACAAAGGGGCAACAGCAGAGCCTTTAGCCCCGACAGCCGCCAGAGGAGAGAGGGTTTTTTCCATTTAGTTTTTTTTGTTTTATTCTGTTTTATTTATTTAAAAAAAAAAATCAATCTAGAGGTTTTTTTTATTTTTTTATTAAAAATGTAAAAAAAAAAAAATCTGTACTTTTATTCTAGCGTACATCGACATACGTGTGTGTGTGTAAGCTAGAATTTAAAAAAAAAATTACATGTGTATATATAACATAGGCGTGTGTGTGTGTGTGTGCACGCCATTTCATTCTAGAGGCTTTATTATTTTAGCTTGTTTGTGTGCTTTTTTGTTTTGTGTATTATATGCTTTGTCAATAACGTTTTTTTGTTTTATTCTAAGTATTTTATTTTATCATTAATTTATTATTTTAATTACATTTTTTAGGCTTTTTTTGTATTTGTTTTATTATGAAGGCTTTAATATATATATATATATATACATACATGTACATATATATATAATATATATGTACATGTATGTACATACATACATACACACCCCACACACACACGCGCGCACACACACACAAACACACACGTCACAATGCTGAGATGCACACTCTATAAGACTCCAGTTTGTCACCGCTGATGTTTTTTACTCTGCATAAGTCGCAGATCTTGTGGTGTGCACATCGAGACATGCTTCTTCAACTAGTCGCAGGCGCTATGGCAAATGTCACACTTATCCTGATAGCACATTTTTCTTATTTACCCTGTTCTGTGCAAATTAGTGCATAAACGTGTTGTGTGCACTAACACAAGAAACCGGAGTCGTAACTGTGCAGACCGACGACCTTCTGTCCCGTAGTGTGTGTGTGAGGCTTAAGTTGTTCTGACTGGAGTTTAGTGTGTCAATAGTGTTATGCCAATAAAGCACATTTAAACTGAGAATGATGCTGGACCTCACAGTGAACGAGGAGGAGGTGGTTCAGGGGTCACAGGTGATGCTGCTGTTTCTCTTCCTCTAATTGATTTCTATTAGCAGCCATAGACTAGTGACTAGAGGGATTTACTGAAACACACACACACACGTCTCTCCTCTCCCTAGAGACACTATCATCCACAGGAGAAGACACATGGAGGGATGGAGTGTGTGTGTGTGTGTGTGTGTGTGTGTGTGTGTGTGTGTGTGTGTGTGTGTGTGTGTGTGTGTGTGTGTGTGTGTGTGTGTGTGTGTGAGAGAGAGAAGAAATGTTTTGTTCTGCCTGTATATTCCTCCTCTGGGGGCCAATTGTATATAAACGCACGCACACACACACTTGTCCATCAATTTCTGTCTGCTTTCAAACGACTGTGTGACCATAAAGCACGCTGAGCACAGAAACATATCCAGTTTCTCTCTTCCTAAGGTGTGATGATTTGTGTTGTTCCTGTCTGTCTGGTTTTAAAGGTCACAAGTCAGTGACCCCTAGTAAAGCAGGGCAGAGGTGAAAAGCCAATGGCTCTTCTATTCTGTTTGCGCCAAGCTTTAATTTCAGCCTGACCCAAGCAGCTCACCTCAGATACCAGATATTATCACAGTCTCAGTTGTGGCGATTAGAAATAGTTTTAACCTGTTTTCACTTTGCAGTAATGAAATGTTATTGAGAAGCGACACCACAAGCTCAATATGATCAAAAGAGTTATCATGGCTGGGGTTTGCTTTTTGTCTGTGGTCATAACATTTTGTTATGTACTTATGCACATTTTAGCATCAGTTCAGTCTTAAAATTAGCTTGGTAACAGGAAAAGATGAGTTTTAAACGATTGAATTATGGTTCAATGTGTTAACCTACTTCTCCCTAGCTAATGCCTTGCTTGTTCATCATCAGTCACTGTCGAATCTAATCTCTCATCTATTGCCTTTGTTTTTCAGGCTTCGTCTCAATCAGCACAGCCGCTCAAATTCACCACATCAGACTCTTGCGATCGCATCAAAGACGAGTTTCAGTTCCTGCAGGCACAATATCACAGGTATACACACACTCGTGCACCACCGTCACAAGCTTTGGGGTCAGTAAGGTTTATTTTTCAATGAAAGTAATACTTTTATTTAGCAAGGATGCATTCAATTGAACAAAAGTGGCAAAGACATTTATAATTCTACTAAAGATTATATTTCAAATAAATGCTCTATTCATCACAGAATACTGAAACAAATGTATCATAGTTTTAAAAACATTAAGCAGCAACTGGTTTCAACATTGAAAATAATAATTGTTTCTTAAAGGATAATTCCGGTATTTAGCACTTTGAGTCTATTTTCTAGTTAGTTTTGGATGAATTAGAGTGGTGGACACAGAAATGTTGACGATGGGTCCTGTCTCGACTTTTGACTCTTTTAGAATCGCCTCTGAGCGCTTCAGAGTGGCTGTCTATGGGCATGCACAAACATGTCCTTAAAACAACCCTTAACGTTCGTTTTCAAAACTGTGACACTCACCGAGTGGTTAGTGGTGTTCGTTGATGTCCAAAACAAGTAGCGTAGCGAAATACAGTTTCTGTCGTGTTTTATTTGCCATTTTTTAAAATTCCATTGATGTCTGTTGGAGGACTCAGTGCTCGTTGATATTACTGCGCTACCGGATACCGAAAGGGGTCTGTTTACATTTGGTTGTAGTCTTTTCGCTCGGTTCTCCGTCTCTCAGTAGGCTAGCGTGAGCAGAGCAACTGCGGCAAAGTGGTTGTCGCCATCAAGTGGTCGGGAGTGTGCTAACGCTTCAGACTCAAATATCGAGCGGAAGTTTATACGCGGTTGTGAGGTATCTGAAAAAATAGTTCCACTATAGTAAATAACACGGATTGAAATCATACATTGCGCCGATATATTTGTTTTTAATCATCAACGAACACCACTAACCACTCGGTGAGTTGCACAGTTTTGAAAACGAACGTTAAGGGTTGTTTTAAGCACATGTTTGTGCATGCCCATAGACAGCCACTCTGAAGCGGTCAGAGGCGATTCTAAAAGAGTCAAAGTCGAGACAGCACCCATCGTCAACATTTCTGTGTCCACCACTCTAGTTCATCCAAAACAAACTAGAAAATAGACTCAAAGTGTTAAATACCGGAATTATCCTTTAAGCAGCAAATCATCATATTAGAATGATTTCTGAAGGATCATGTGACACTGAAGACTGAAGTGATGCTGAAAATTCAGATTCACTGGAGTAAATCAACATATACAATATACACATTTGTACCTGTACACACACACATTACAATTTTGATACATATATCCACATACATTATTTACACACATAATACTTGCTCGAAAGGGAGTGGAAATAAGTTCAATAATGCAAATATTTCACAAAATTACTGTATTTTTAGATTCAATAAATGCAACCTTGGTGATCTTTTGAATGGCAGTATAAACAGGAACATACCAAAGATTTAAAATACACAAAACTAGTTTAACCGTTAATTAAAGCACATTCAACACAACCCTGAGAAGCACGGGCAGGTTTTCTCCTCCTCACTTTCACTCCACACCCTAAAAACACCCTGCCCGAGTGAATTCCTCTCTGTCGGTCGAACGGTGTGAACGCGAGCCGTCCTGGAAAAGCTTCCTGTCATCATCTGTCAGCACCAGAGATACGAGCGATCGTGGAGGACGTCCGGCCATCACACATAAGAGGAAGGGAGAGGGAAATGGAGAAGGATAAACAAACGAGTGTGCTGATGTCTTTCAGATCTGCCGTTTACTGCGGCGCTTTAGATTTCCACACTGAATATTCTCTCTCGGTGGGAAAAAGCCATAACTCTGGCGTATGTTTAAAATCAAATCACGGCCGCTTCACCTTACAGCGTCACGTCACTGAGTATTTACCCAAGCACACACTGAATGACGCGGGTTAATGAGTAATTATTCTGTGGAGCTGCTTGTGATTACATGGTTGTTGTTATTATTATTATAGCTTTTAGTGATTAAAGACCTCATAAAATGGTTTGACAAATGCAATTTTCTTTCCTGTGTTGATTTTAGGGCGTTGGACATATAAATAAAGTAATTTGTTTCAACTAGTCAGTAGTCTTTAGTTTACATCACAGTCATAAACCATGATTCACTACTTGCTTTTAGTTGGGGGAAGGACATTCTCATTCTAGAGTGCATTTGGTCATTTTTATATGCAAAATATGTACCACAAACAGTTTTTCCCAGCAGAGAATTATTGTACATTTTAAATGCACGTACATAAGGTTTATTTTGTCAACTTTTCGGAGTGTATTAGCATTTAGATGATGTGCAAAGCTAATATCAAAGCAGTTTTTAGTGTAGCTATACACTAGCATCAGTCAGTAAAATCAGAAATGTTTAGCAGTAAATCTGCATATTTTAATGATTTCAAAAGCATCATGTGATACTAAAGATGCTGAAAATTCAGCTTTGATCACAGGAATAAATTAGATTTTAAAATATATTCACATAGAAAACATTCTAAATTGTAATAATGTTTCACAATATTACCATTTTTGTTCAAATGAATGCAGCCTTGGTGAGCATAAGAAACTTCTTTCAAAAACTTTAAAAATCTTACTGACCCCAAACTTGTGAATGGTAGTTTCTGTGTAGCACAGACAATTTAACGTAAAGCATTACCAAAGCCACTTTTAGACAGGGTGAAGTATTATATGAAGGACAGAATCATACATTCTTTCATAATTACGTTCTTCTAAATGCATGGCCAGCCAATCACAAGTCTCCATCAGACTGTCCAGACAGGAAACTTGTTGTCATGGTGATTGAATGTTGCAGAATTCTCTCGTTTTTCGAGAGTGAAAGAGAGAAAATGAGGTACCGTGCAGCTGACAGCCTCAGTGAGTGTGTGTGTGTGTGTGTGTGTGTGTGTGTGTGTGTGTGTGTGTGTGTGTGTGTGTGTGTGTGTGTAATGAGGTACCGTGCAGCTGACAGCCTCAGTGTGTGTGTGTGTGTGTGTGTGTGTGTGTGTGTGTGTGTGTGTGTGTGTGTGTGTGTGTGTGTGTGTGTGTGTGTGTGTGTGTGTGTGTGTGTGTGTGTGTGTGTGTGTGTGTGTGTGTGTGTGTGTGTGTGTGTGTGTGTGTGTGTGTGTGTGTGTGTGTGTGTGTGTAATGAGGTACCGTGCAGCTGACAGCCTCAGTGAGTGTGTGTGTGTGTGTGTGTGTGTGTGTGTAATGAGGTACCGTGCAGCTGACAGCCTCAGTGAGTGTGTGTGTGTGTGTGTGTGTGTGTGTGTGTTTTAGGGTGAAATGCAAATATTTAAGCTGTCATACTGTGACTGTGTCATTCAGACCATGAGAACTTCTCCATCCTTTCCATCACTTAAAGATGCACCTCCTAAAACACATTTCACAAGAAATGAATAGTTTATCTAATGCTGCCTTGTATTTTGCTCTCTTTCTGTCCTAGTCTGAAGATGGAATGTGATAAACTGGCGAGTGAGAAATCTGAAATGCAGCGTCATTACATAATGGTGAGTAAAGCATGAATGTTAAATGTTTTTATCAGATTATTATCCAGCATACCGTTTCTTTCTATACTCTTATTTAGTTCTTATATGCACATTTCTTACACCCCCCCCCCCACCCCCCTTTTTCGGCTTAATAGTTTGGCTTAGTTTTGCAATTTTTTCCATTCCCTTATTCATTTAATTTAGTCTTTTTCTTTTGTCTGTAACCCTGTGGGCGTCTGCAGTAATTCACACACAAGCGTCTCATTGATCAGTTGTATCATGGGTCGTAAGTGTGCACAAGCGTATTGACGTCTTGGTGCCGGATCAATGTGAATGTGTGTCAGTAACAGCTGTGTCTGAGCGCGGGATCTGAGTGATCTGCTCTTTAACCCAGAGCTAAGCTTCTAGCGCTGAGACTCAATCACAGTTTCAGGAGAAATACTAGATCAAGATCTTTAATGAATATAAAGATTTTGACTGTCAATGCTCCACTGTATTTTGCTTGCTTTTCTCCACACTCTTTTGTAATGCCTCTTTGAGACATTGTAGAGGGTGAATGGTTTTTATTATTTTTTTACATTTTATGATGTCCCAATTTACCCTACAAAATGGTCCTGCTATTACATGTTCGTATGTATCTGTAAATGTAAATACCTGCTCTGTTTCTCTGACTGCAGTACTATGAGATGTCATATGGACTCAACATTGAAATGCACAAACAGGTGAGAATATGAATTTTGTCTCAGAATTGTCAAAATATTGAATAAATATGACAGATTTGGTTGTGCAAAATCTGCATACCGGTAGTTTGCAAAGTGCAGAAGCCTGCTTGTATGGTTTGTACATACGTGTGCAGCGTCCTAGATTCAGTAGCGTTCTTCCATCAAACACGGTCCGCATACATTATCATGACTGACTGTGTTGTTCATGTGCTTTTGTGCAACATCAGCAGACTGTAAGCGCATCCCCAGCTACCTTATTAATGGATGTAAACCCGTGAGATGTGCTTGTGTTCTGTCCGCAGGCGGAGATTGTGAAGAGATTGAACGGAATCTGTGCTCAGGTGTTGCCCTACCTGTCTCAAGAGGTCAGACTGTGTGATTTATTTATGACACTCTCTATAATGACTCTCAGCCTCATTAGTGACATAAATGTGCTGTTGGTTTGTGTCATGGGTTGCTTTTATACACTGAAGAGGGTTTGGTTGGTTTTTGTGTGCTGTGCTGTATCTTACCTGAAGATATAACATGTGTATATGTGTGTTTTTGTGTGCTGTGCTGTATCTTACCTGAAGATATAACATGTGTATATGTGTTTTTTGTGTGCTGTGCTTTATCTTACCTGAAGATATAACATGTGTATATGTGTGTTTTTGTGTGCTGTGCTTTATCTTACCTGAAGATATAACATGTGTATATGTGTGTTTTTGTGTGCTGTGCTTTATCTTACCTGAAGATATAACATGTGTATATGTGTGTTTTTGTGTGCTGTGCTTTATCTTACCTGAAGATATAACATGTGTATATGTGTGTTTTTGTGTGCAGCACCAGCAGCAGGTCCTGGGGGCGATCGAGCGAGCCAAACAGGTCACTCCTCCTGAGATGAACTCAATTATTCGGGTAGGATCTTCATACTGTCCAACATGAGTGTTATTATGTAGGGCCGAGAGATTATTGTATACATATATATATATATATATATATATATTTATTAGGGCTGGGAAAAAATTAATCGTGATTAATCGCATCCAAAATAAAAGTTTTGTTTACATAAAATGTGTGTGTGTAGTGTGTATAATTATTTTGTATATATAAATACACACACATGCATGTATATATTTAAGAAATATTTGCATGTATATACTGTATATATATTTATACATTTATATTATATATAAATATACATATTTTGTATATTATTAACACATTTTTCTAAATATAAACATGCATGTGTGTGTATTATATATACAAAATAATTATACACACTACACACACACATTTATGTAAACAAAACTTTTATTTTGGATGCGATTAATCACGATTAATTTTTTCCCAGCCCTTATAATATATATATATATATATATTATATATATATATATACAAATACACATTTTAGAAAATCGGAATATCCATCCTTTTAGCCAATTACATTCAAATTGTTTTATGCAATGTTTTTTTAGCAAGTAATAGACCGCAATATATTTATATTCCATGAAAATATGTTGAGTGATCAAGCAAATTTTCTAACTTTTGAATAATTCAACAAATTGTTGAATATTAGATTCTCGTTTGCACTGATTCATTGAAATGGACAATTCGAATAACCAACACTATTAAAACAACTCTGTATTAGCGCTCTCGTATTCGAAAAGGCAAAATAATAGTGACAATTATGGCAAACTAAGAAGTGCATTACAATTCTATTCTTATCAGTAAGTGTTGTACATGCAAAGTTATGTAAAGTAAAAGTGCAGTTAAATAATGTAACAATAAGAAAGTTATTGCGATATATCTTTAACCTCCACGGATGTTTGTTTGTTTGTGTTTTGATGTGATCACAGCAGCAGCTTCAGGTTCACCAGCTCTCTCAGCTTCAGGGTTTGGCGTTACCCATGAACCATCTGCCCCTGGGCTTGACTCAGCCCTCCCTGCCCGCCGTCACCTCCAGCTCTGGCCTCCTGTCGCTGTCCAGCATCCTCGCGTCACACGCGCACATGGCCAAGGAGGACAAGAGCTCTCGCGACGGGGCCGACGGCCACCGCGAGGATGATGCAGACAAATCCGACTAGCCTTCGTAGAGAGGGTTTGATTCTGTCTCATGAGTTCTGTAGAGAGGGGCGGAGCTCAGAAAGAGACGAGAGAGATCGCCGAAACCTTCCTTCTCCTCTCTTCACACCTGTCTCATTGGATTGGGTCTGATTCAATCTCTCTCTCTCTCTCTCTCTCTCTCTCTCTCTCTCTCTCTCTCTCTCTCTCTCTCTCTCTCCTCTCTCTCTCTCTCTCTCTCTCTCTCTCTCTCTCTCTCTCTCTCTCTCTCTCTCTCTCTCTCTCTCTCTTTGTGTTACTACAGCGAATCTTTCCTCTGTAATATTGTTTGATTATTTTGCTTTTCATTAGTGGTGCTTGCTAAGGTTCTATTACTATCATATTTGGGGTATCATATTAGTGATCTGAACAAACCCCTAATCCTAAGTATTAAACTTCAGCATGTAACATACCTCAAATCGTGTGTCTTGTTGAGGAGAGGTGTATTTTTACTGTAAATTACTCTTAATTTTTCCTGGCAGATAGAGCTGCACGATTAATCGTTAATACATTGCAATCTCGATTCAAACACCCACACAATCTAATTCCTAAATGACAATTTGACAAAAAACACTTGAACATTGAAATGTGCGTTGGTGTTGGGGCTGAGCCAGAGAGAGCAGTTGTCGTGTATAAGAATTAAACAGTTTTTTCAGCCACACTGTATCACTATTTCTGTGTTACTAATATTCAAATGATCACAGAAGTACTGCGATAACAGTTTATAGTTCGGATATAAACACTGTTGTCTACGGTAGCGATCAAAATAGAGCAAATCCCTGTTTGAAAGTAACGCCGCTTCAAATAACGATTGTATCGATTATATTGTTACGCCAGTAGGTGGCGACAAGTGACCGTTAAAAATGTATTTGCCGTTGAATCATTGATACGAGATTTAAAAAAACGCTGATCCAGAAATAAAACAAGTGAAGTATTATGAGTGAGTCATTGAATCTTTCACTCAAACCAATTTTTTTAATAAATCATTCTAATTAAACATTTTTAAATGTTTTAATATTTTGTTAGAACCTCTAGTAAATGCTGTTATTTTATTTAGTTGTCTCTTCAGAATATTTGAAACAAAAAAAATTGTGTTTCTTAATTTATCCAGAATCGTGCAGCTCTACTGGCAGATGATAAAATGGGTGAAAAATACTTCATAGATATTGACGGAGGAACCCAAACCATATCTAGAGACCTGAATATCATAGAGACTAGGTAGTGCACACTTATGAGTCACCCAAAACGCACAGGCAACGCTCTAGCAACCGCCTAGCAACTCCCTAGCAACTGCCCTGGCAATCACCCCTTACACATTGCGCAAACAACTACGCAGGGCTGCGTTTACCAAAAGCATCGTTAGCCGACAATAGTCATAAGTTTTGTTGAACTCTTTTGGTAAGGACGGAACTTGAGACCATATTTGCTTTTGGAAAACGCACCCCAGAACAACTTAGCAACAGCTAATCAACCAATTAAAACGTCATATCATTTACATAGCAATGCACTAACTTCTATTCAGCAACCACCCTAACACTCTGATAGTGGCACAGAAATAATTCATAACACCCTAGCAACCACCTGGTAACTGCATAACTGCCCTGGCAACCACCCTAAACAAATATTGCCCAAACAACCACTCAGAACAACTTAACCACAAAGCAACCAATTAAATTAGCATTTGCGAAGGCAATGTACAAGCAACCGTTCAGAACCCTATAGCAACAACGCATTCAGAACACTCTGACAGTGGCATAGCAACATGCTCAAAGCATTTAGAACACCCTAGCAACTGTACAACTGCCCTGGGAAACGCCCCAAACACATATGCTCAAACAGCTACTCAGAACAACTTATCAATCACATAGCAACACCCTAGCAACTAATTAGACAATTCATAATTCATTAACTATTCAGAACAATGTAGCAACACAGAGCAGCACCCTGGCAACCACACAGAACACTCTAGTAGTGACATGGCAACATTCTAAAAATATTCAGAAAACCTTAGCAACCACCCAGAAAGGCCTAGCAAGCACCTAGTAACACCCTAGCAACTGCACAACTGCCCTGGCAACCACCTCAAATACATTGCAATGTGCAAACAACAACTCTTAGCAGCCGCATATCAACGGTCCAGCATTTGCATAGCAATGCACTTACAAAAAAACATTTAGAACACCCTAGAAACCATAGCAATGCCTTGGCAACCACCTGGAATGGCCTAGCATCTGATTCTGATGCTTTCACGTCACTGGTTAGTGAAGCACTTCAGCTTTATGACCTGACTAGTGGATCAGAAATGCTTGCAGTTAATTTCCTCTGTTATCTAATATTCAGTGTATTTTATTCTAGGCTTATCTAGTTAAGGGTTTAAACCCTGTAGTGACCCTTTCACATTGATTGAAGTATTTTATATAAAAAGACGGCGCACTGTCGATGTTGCCTAGAAAACAAGGTAAAGCAAAGCCTTAAGAGCCCTTGAACTGATCGAGCCCACAGTCTGTGTAAGAAACAGTCCTGAGAAAAGCAAAGAGAGATTAAAATCCGGACCCACATCCTCATATTTGTTTCTGCGTAAAAGGAAGTTTGTTTTTCTGCCGCCTGGTTTGCAGTGGATGTGGTTCCACGTGTGACCAGAAGGTGGCAGCGTGTTAAATGATTCGGGAAAAGTGAAGCCAAAGCATTTCTATCGCCCCCTGGTGGTTGGCTGCAGTAACGCTCATAAGCCCCGCCCTCTCCATGTAATCGAATAGGACGCGAGGCAAACAAAAAATTCCAATTACACTTTAAATACCTTTATTACATTGTTTCGGTCATTTTAACTAGTTCTTACCACAGAGGTGTATGTTCAAGGGTTAATTTTCCCAATAAGTTTGGTTTTAGTTAGTTATTTGATGCTATAAAAACGGGGTGTAACGTCATGATTGACAGCTGTGCTTGAGATCGAGTGTGGGCAGGACCTTCATACTCCACTACTTCGCAGACTCGGGCTTTGAACGACTGGGATTTTTTGGCTTCATTTTTCTACAGTGGAAAGAAGCGGAGACTCGCTGTCTTCGTTTGTGAAGCTGTAATAGGATGTTTGGAACGGCATACTACCTTTACTGTGTCTGCAGCTGTGCTACTTAACTTACAAGATAACCAGAAAGTATTTTAATGGATGCATTATTATTGATATTGATCAAAAGTACAGTGATAAAATACTCAATTCCCCCCCTCAGTAATGTGCAGTTCCTTAAATTTCTGAAATCACAAAATGAATTGATTAACTTATCAATACTCCAAGTTTCTGTTAATAAAATCAGATTTGTCATAATTACGGCATAAATAGTTCAGCATGTACCCTGCATAGTGTGCACGTTTTCTGTATACTTTGAATACCCCGATGACCTACTGCATTTGCCAAGTTGTATAAACAAACCACTCAGACCTTTTCCAGTGTAAAAATATACCTGCGATTTTGCAAAATAACTTTTTATTTTAAATTGACGCTGAATGAGGTCATCACACAGTGTATACTGCACAGTAAGTAGTATGCTAGTATTCCATACTATTTTAAAGACACGTCTACCTAAGGTTGTACATATGCACTGGTGCATTGTGGGTATTTTCTAATTGTGTGTTCCTGAACATTTATTAGATTTTGTCCCATAATTCCTTTGTGTTTTTCAGTACACCAGTGCTGATGTATACTACGAAACGCTCTCTGTTGAGCCCTTGATTCTACTTGGTTTTTTTTTTTTTTAAGTTTTCTGATTTTTCCCCTTTCCGTTTGATCTCAAAAAAACTGCTGGCCAATTTATGTACATGTATAAATATATCAATATACATATAATTTTGTACACATTTTTGTATGTATAAAGCTACATTTATGGTGTATGTGTCCCAGAGGACGTTTAGCGCAGGTCTGAGATATACGAAATCTATAATCATTGAATAGTCAAGTCAAACGATTCCGCTGATTTGTTTAGATGCACGACGTAACACTGGCTGCTGGTCTTAGTTGCTAAACGTTCTGCCTTGGTCTCAGTCTCATGAACATCAGCTGAAAGAGACTAGTTTGTGACTTAAACCGGTATGTAAGCCCATCCC
Organism: Chrosomus eos; assembly: GCA_036326025.1. NCBI lineage: Eukaryota > Metazoa > Chordata > Actinopteri > Cypriniformes > Leuciscidae > Chrosomus > Chrosomus eos. The sequence goes on from CM070823.1 coordinate 6,296,703, forward strand.
TGAAGCCCCGCCTCTCTCCAGACATAAGCCCCTCCCTCTTCTGACAGTACTCATCAAATATTTGCCACATTTTGGAGCTTTGTAGTAGTTTTTTAAAATGTGTGTGTGTGCGTGTTGTATATGACATGATGTACTTGATGGAAATGTATTTTGTTTGTGTTGATAATCTGCTATTATAACTTCATTTAAAGACAATTGGAAGAAAAAAAAAAGGTTAAAACATTTACTATTCATGTATGAGAGATTGAGCAGTAAGGAAGTATTTATGGTGCCTTACAAATAAAAGATTCATTGGACCTTTATTTGTGCTTCTGTTTGTTTCATTTGGTTAATGTTTCGTGTCGTTTTTTAAAAAAATCTTATTTTATTTTATTTTTAAAGATTTATATTTTATCTTGCACGAATGCATTAAATTGGTCAAAAGTGACAGTAAAGGCATTAATGTTACAAATTCTGTTTCAAATAAATGCTGTTTGTTTGAACTTTCTATTCATAAAATAATCTAAATGCAATGTGGTTTCCACAAAAATATGAAGCAGCACAATTGTTTTCGACATTGATAATAATAATAAATGTTTCTTGAGCAGTAAATCATATCAGAATGATTTTTGGAGGATCATGTGACACTGAAGACTGGAGTTTTGATGCTGAAAATACAGCTCTGCATCACAGGAATAAATTACATTATAAAATATATTTATCAGAAAACAGTTCTTTTAAATTGTAATAATATTTCACAATATTTCAGTTTTCATCATATTTCTGATTAAATAAATGCAGCTTTGGTGAGCAGAAGAGACTTTCAAAAACATTTAAAAATGTTACTGACCCCAAATTTTTAACTGCAGTGTACTTGCATTTAAAGGGATACTCCACTTTTTTTTGGAAATAGGCTAAACAGTTGAGTTTTACCATTTTCGAATCCATTCAGCCGATTTTCTGATATTTAGAAGAATATCAGTAACTAGACAGTTTCTGGTCCCATTGACTTCCATAGTAGGAAAAAAATATATACTATGGAAGACAATGGGACCAGAAACTGTCTGGTTACTGATATTCTTCTAAATATCAGAAAATCGGCTGAATGGATTCGAAAATGGTAAAACTCAACTGTTTAACTCCAAAATTTCAAAAAAAGTGGAGTATCCCTTTAACTTTAACGTCTAGAAGCTATTTAAAGGTTAATAACCTCTACACTATATGGCTCATTCAGTTCGTCAGGGCCAGAACTGGCCATTTATAATGTCCTTGAACGCTCTTGGTCACTGTATATGTTTTCTTTGTATTAAAAAGAGTCGTGTGAACATTGTGGAAACGCCATGGAAGGAAGATATTGCATTTGGAAGAACATGAGGGCGAGTAAATGATGGCATGAGTTTCCATTGTGTGAAATGACAGTTCCAGTAAGCAGTTTCTCTTGTGTACAGCAGGTGCTGCTGTTGCGTTACTGTAATGCAGGATTTTCACGCCATGCTGATATTGCATAAACATGAAGTTGAATATCAAGATTATTAAACTGCGTTTGTTTACAGTCTAAATTGCTGATGAAGCAGTTATGATGATACAGTTATGTATGTTTTGATGATACAGTTATGTATGTTATGATGAGCATTCTGTCCAAAATTGAGCTGAATTAGTAATTTTCATCAGGAGAAACACCATTACCTTCATCAGTTCTGTGTCTGTCAGCGTGTAGAGTCATTACACATCACATACATAACTTACTAGATATTATTATTTATTAATTAAACAATTTAGCTCTAAATAGGATTTTTTTTTTTTTTTTATTGAAATTGTGCTTGGATGTCTAGTGTTCTGAACTGTTCTTTTTATGATTGGGTTTTTATTATAATTGAGATGATATTATAATTGTATTCATATTTTGAATTTGTCTTTATTTTTAATTTATTTGTTGTTTTGTTTTTTCCATTTTATTTTTTTTTTAAATGTCTATAGACTTAATTTTTATTTTAGTTGTTTTAGTACAATAAGTGAAATCGTTTTTATTTTTCATTTTAAGTTTTTTACATTTAAAGTAATTTTGTTGTGCGTTTTTGCCATTTTGTTTTGTAAATGTAGACTATTATAATATAGTAGAATATTATATATATTTTGTTTGAGTTTGTTATTTTAGTACATCAAGTAAATTAGTGTTTATTTTTATATTTTTTGTTATTTGTATATTTATAATTTTGTTGGCCGTTATATTATTGGTAATTTTATTATTATATATTATTATTATTATTGTCTATACAGACTTATAAACATTTTGTTTCATTTTTAATTATTGTATAGGCTACATCAAGCTACTAAATAAAAATTAGGAATGTGGCCTTGGCATCTAAATTTAAGCTTTTTTATATATGTAATGCCCATCATATTATAGTCCCTGCAGAGAGACTGTGAACCCTCTCCATCATCACAACTTGCTTGCCAGCCGTATCTTCTGCACTCGTATACCAGCTCAATGTCCCTGGTTCTCCTGTCCTCCTTGATACGGTCCTCCTCGATACGGTCCTCCTCGATACTGTCCTCCTGGATATGGTCCTCCTCGATACTGTCCTCCTCGATACTGTCCTCCTCGATACGGTCCTCCTCGATACGGTCCTCCTCGATACGGTCCTCCTCGATACGGTCCTCCTCGATACTGTCCTCCTCGATACTGTCCTCCTCGATACTGTCCTCCTCGATACGGTCTCTCGACGTCCTCTGATACGGTCCTCTCGATACGGTCTCCCACTCCTCGATACGTCCTCCTATCCGATAGGTCTCCCGATACGGTCCTCCTCGATACGATCCTCCTCGATACGGTCCTCCTCGATACGGTTCCCTCTCTCTCGATACGTCCTCCTCGATACGGTCCTCCTCGATACGGTCCTCCTCGATACGGTTCCTCCTCGATACTGTCCTCCTCGATACTGTCCTCCTCGATACGTCTCCTCTCCTCGATACTGGTCCTCCTCGATACTGTCCTCCTCGATACGGTCCTCCTCGATACTGTCCTCCTCGATACTGTCCTCCTCGATACGTCCTCCTCGATACTGTCCTCCTCGATACTGTCCTCCTCGATACTGTCCTCCTCGATACTGTCCTCCTCGATACGGTCCTCCTCGATACGGTCCTCCTCGATACGGTCCTCCTCGATACGGTCCTCCTCGATACGGTCCTCCTCGATACTGTCCTCCTCGATACGGTCCTCCTCGATACGGTCCTCCTCGATACGGTCCTCCTCGATACGGTCCTCCTCGATACGGTCCTCCTCGATACGGTCCTCCTCGATACGGTCCTCCTCGATACGGTCCTCCTCGATACTGTCCTCCTCGATACTGTCCTCCTCGATACGGTCCTCCTCGATACGGTCCTCCTCGATACGTCCTCCTCGATACGGTCCTCCTCGATACGGTCCTCCTCGATACGGTCCTCCTCGATACTGTCCTCCTCGATACGGTCCTCCTCGATACGGTCCCTCCTCGATACGGTCCTCCTCGATACTGTCCTCCTCGATACTGTCCTCTGATCTCCTCTGATACGGTCCTCCTCGATACTCCTCTCTACGGTCCTCCTCGATACGGTCCTCCTCGATACTGTCCTCCTCGATACGGTCCTCCTCGATACGGTCCTCCTCGATACGTCCTCCTCGATACGGTCCTCCTCGATACGGTCCTCCTCGATACGGTCCTCCTCGATACGTCCTCCTCGATACTGTCCTCCTCGATACTGTCCTCCTCGATACGGTCCTCCTCGATACGTCCTCCTCGATACGTCCTCCTGATACGGTCCTCCTCGATACGGTCCTCCTCGATACGGTCCTCCTCGATACGGTCCTCCGTCTCTGATACTGTCCTCCTCGATACTGTCCTCCTCGATACGGTCCTCCTCGATACGGTCCTCCTCGATACGGTCCTCCTCGATACTGTCCCTCCTCGATACTGGTCCTCCTCGATCGGTCCTCCTCGATACGGTCCTCCTCGATACGGTCCTCCTCGATACGGTCCTCCTCGATACTGTCCTCCTCGATACGGTCCTCCTGATACGGTCCTCCTCGATACGGTCCTCCTCGATACTGTCCTCCTCGATACGTCCTCCTCGATACGGTCCTCCTCGATACGGTCCTCCTCGATACGGTCCTCCTCGATACTGTCCCTCCCTCGATACGTCCTCCTCGATACGGTCCTCCTCGATACGGTCCTCCTCGATACGGTCCTCCTCGATACTGTCCTCCTCGATACGTCCTCCTCGATACGGTCCTCCTCGATACGGTCCTCCTCGATACGTCCTCCTCGATACGTCCTCCTCGATACGGTCTCCGTCCTCGATACGGTCCTCCTCGATACGTCCTCCTCGATACGGTCCTCCTCGATACGGTCCTCCTCGATACGGTCCTCCTCGATACTGTCCTCCTCGATACGTCCCCTCGATACGGTCCTCCTCGATACGGTCCTCCTCGATACGGTCCTCCTCGATACGGTCCTCCTCGATACTGTCCTCCTCGATACGGTCCTCCTCGATACGGTCCTCCTCGATACGGTCCTCCTCGATACGGTCCTCCTCGATACGGTCCTCCTCGATACGGTCCTCCTCGATACGGTCCTCCTCGATACGGTCCTCCTCGATACGGTCCTCCTCGATATCGTGGTCCTCCTCGATACGGTCCTCCTCGATACGTCCTCCTCGATACGGTCCTCCTCGATACGGTCCTCCTCGATACGGTCCTCCTCGATACGTGTCCTCCTCGATACGGTCCTCCTCGATACTGTCCTCCTCGATACGTCCTCCTCGATACGGTCCTCCTCGATACGTCCTCCTCGATACGGTCCTCCTCGATACGGTCCTCCTCGATACGGTCCTCCTCGATACGGTCCTCCTCGATACGGTCCTCCTCGATACGGTCCTCCTCGATACGGTCCTCCTCGATACTGTCCTCCTCGATACGGTCCTCCTCGATACGGTCCTCCTCGATACGGTCCTCCTCGATACGGTCCTCCTCGATACGGTCCTCCTCGATACGGTCCCCTCGATACGGTCCTCCTCGATACGGTCCTCCTCGATACTGTCCTCCTCGATACGGTCCTCCTCGATACGGTCCTCCTCGATACGTCCTCCTGATACGTCCTCCTGATACGTCCCTCGATACGTCCTCCTCGATACGTGTCCTCCTCGATACTGTCCTCCTCGATACGGTCCTCCTCGATACGGTCCTCCTCGATAACGGTCTCCCGATACTCTCCTCGATACGTCCTCCTCGATACGTCCTCCTCGATAAGGTCCCCTCGACTGGTCCTCCTCATACTACTCGATCGCCTCCTCTACGGTCTGTACGTCCCGATCTTGACCAGAGCTCAGCCAGGTGACTAACTTCTTCTACTGTTCCCAGTTTCCACAGCATCCCAACTATCTGCTGTCTTACACTTCCTCAAGCGATGCTCGTCCTCAACTTAGAGCTAGATCTCTGACTTCCTCTTGCATTTCGAGATGATATATTGCTACCCAGGGTGTTATCCCTTACAAACATGCAACTCGCTGCTTAACTATCAAGTACATGCTCGTGAAGAATCAACTAGCCAACTATCTAGTCAAGACTTCCGAACCGTACTGTCGTAAATTGTCGTTCACATGTTGTTAATGACTAACGCCAGTAGAATAACTTCTTAATAAACATTGAGAAAATGCTATATGTTTTTCTATAAATACAGAATGGCTCTGAGACAATTATTTTTTTTTGTTCCAGATTCAATTTCCAGATTCAATCATAGGCTCGTTGCCTCGTTCTTAGAGCACGTACCCACATGCGAACTCTTCAAAAACGATGCTTTAAATCTCTTGACAAACTAAAAGACATAAATGATATTAGTATGTATTCTAAATAAAAGATACAGATTTTACTGAATGTCAGCTTGCTTATTTGGCTTGAGATAAGCATTTATTGAGTCCACACGTCATGCAACAACTTTGCGATGCTGTTTGCGAATGTTCTTTGGAACTACGGTTTCGGGAAAAAACGACTTGTTGAACTACGCTGATAACGACCAAACTTGCGACCATATCGATGCTTTCGGGAAACGCACACCCTGGTCTGGTCTTCCTTGAGCCACTGTGTCCACCAATGGCCTTTGCTTCAGATGAGACTCAGCATCCTCAATCTCCGCCTGAGAGACGTTTGGGTCACAGAACTTGTGATATCGCAGCACCTCTAGTGTGGGTCATTATTAAGCCTCTTGATGGGGAGTCTACGCTCATAAGGCGACACTACTCAGGCTTTGAGGTAGTCCCATCCACTTCTGTAAAAACTTACTGGCCCTCCTCCTCTCAAAGCCCTTCACTGTGGAGATCAGGACCTCTAAACTAAGAGAATCCTGGACACCATGTTGGTATATCTTTAACTTGCCGGTTAAGCTAGGCTTCTAGGCTAGCCCTTGTTTGGTGGTTGGATTGGCTGCTGTCTCTTAGGCTACAGTCGAACATCTTCCTCAGGCTCCTAACTGGTTTTTCCATGATGGATCCAAGACAGCAACATAAGGGGCTTTCGCACAGGGTAGTAGTTATAGGAACTTGGTTCTAGGAACAATCCAGAGTGGTTCTCCGAGAACTAATGGTTCCCTTAAGAACATTTTCCTGGTTGTATTCGCACCACCAGTAGAAACTCTGAAGTGACGTAAGCCGCGCTCGTTATTATGACTTGCGCTGAGAACGCCAGAGCCTGAGCTAACAGTGCTAGCATTCTCCGTGTTCATTAGTTTACGATCTGTCCAACAGTTCTGTCTAATACGTTTTTAATTAGAACTGTTACACATAGAAAGCAGACAGTAAATGAAAAGGTATTAGCGTATGCCGTGTGGTTGATGTTCTGTTACTAGCTGAGGAGAAATACATCATGTTTCTCTTGATCCCCTCAAAGTTGCGTTGGATTTTCTCAGTTAAAAGATCCGTCTATCACTGTTTTCCATGTCCGTAGTTAGTTTCGGAGTAAATACATAGGCTATAATAATCTGTGTGTTAGTCATCACAGGTAGTTCCTATAGTGCAGGTTTAGACCGACTCTGAGCTAAATAAGTTCCTCCAAAAGGAGTTCCTGAAACTAAAATCGTTCCTACAGTAGATCCTGCGGTGCAAACATGCCAAAATATTCCCCCAATAGTTCTAGGAACTAAGAAAAGGTTCCTCCGGTGCAAAAGCCCCTATAGTGTCGGCCCAGATCCGGGCCACATCCGGTACATGTGGATTCCACTCTTGCCAGATGTGGGCCGGATCTGGGCCGACACTATGGTTCTGTCTGGGATATGCTATCTGAGTGTAAAGTGTAAAGCAGAATTCGTTGGTGACCTTTCCTTTCTTCGACACCAGGGATCTGGATTTTGCCGGCTGGAAGCTCATGCGCTCAAAGGTCATCAGCTCTTCCAGGCCCTTCGGGACGCTTCAGATGCTGTTCTCACTGCTAGGACATCCATTCAAGCTCTAATCGGTGGTTGCCGGACTTTGAGACGGTACTTTGAGACTAATAAAATGACAAAAGCACTTAACGAAATTTAACAAAAATATTAAACACAAAAACTATAAATATAAGCTAATTTAAAATTTTAATTACATTAAAATAACTGCATGGGAAAGTATATGATTGATATGATCTGTGTGTAATATAATAATCATAATAATAAAATCATAATTATAGCTTTATATTTGCATTTAGGTGCAGTGTAGTGTTCTGATTTCATACACTGTAAAAAATGCTTGGTTGTTTTAACCATGTTTGGGTCAAATATGGACAAACCCAACATGGTTTCAATTTTTTAATTAAACTTTAAAACCCAACGGTTGGGTTTGTCCATATTTGACCCAAACATGGGTTGAAACGACCCAGCATTTTTTAGGTCTGCAGAATGAAGGTAGGCTAACAATCCAGCAGTCTTTCTCTCTTTCAGTGCAGAATGTGTGCGCTTCTGTCTCTCTGTTCATTTCCTCTGGTTGATGGAGATGTGGCCCGTGGCGGAGCGCTCTGACATGATATTTCATTAAACTCTGTGTGTGTGTGTGTGTGTTTGTGTGTGTGTGTGTGTGTGTGTGTGTGTGTGTGTGTGTGTGTGTGTGTGTGTGTGTGTGTGTGCGTGCTGTCACTGTCTCTCACTTTTCATTCCTCGGCCTGTCGCCACCCTCCTATCCCTCTTTTATTTCTGCCACACTGCATCACCACTCCTCCTCCTCCTCCTCTTCTTCCTCTTTAGGTCTGTGGGCTCCTGTTCCTTTCTTCCACCTTTCATCTTTATATATCATGATGGAGATACAGGGTATGGTTATGTACATTATACATATATTTTTAGAGATATATACGTCACTTCCTGCAGGATGATGTAATGAGCTGGCTTTTAGCAAAAATATAATAAAATAAAAACACTGAACATGATAGGCCTAATGAGGACAAAATAATTAATTCTCAAGGAAATATTTGTAATTGACAGTCTTTCATTGTAAAAATTACATCCAGTCAAAATATTTTTTAAGGAAAATACTCGTTCTATTTTAAAATGAACATGTTTTATTGTATTGTAATGATGTTAATTAATTTTAATTATTTGGCTTTAAGTGTGTTGTAATTTTGTGATAAAAGAAAACGAATTATGATTTGCATATTTAAATCTGTGAGTTTAATATTTTATCCAATATATTAATATATGTATGTTGGGTAAATCATAATGGACAGCCTATATGATATGGCCATGACATTTTTTTTTTTTTTTTAGTTTGGATATGGGTTAGTCATGATGAGTTGGTCAGTCATGTCATCACTCCGTTTTCCATTTCTAAATAGTATTTACATGTGTCGCGCTTCACATAATGCCTCTTTTGTACAGATTGTCAGTGGGGATCATTCTCATAATCTCATAAATATTCACATATGTCAACTCGCCTCTTTCACGCTGATTGGCTTGCCGTCTTCATTATGCGGCGATTGAGAACATAAATGACTACATTACCCACAATGCAACACTGTCTGGCTACTCAGACGCGACGGCACTGGAGTCCTGCTTCACGATTGGTTTAGATCAAAGTGTATGTCATGACACAACGTGGGCATTTGGGTCACTTATTGGCCTCGACTTTAATCTTGTTAGCCAATCAGGGTCCAGTCTTGAAAAGAGACGTTAAGGCTGCAATGTTTGTACATTATGTTCTGTGTTATGATAATAGCGGCTGGCGGCTTTGTTCTCTTTCAAATAGTATTTCATTTTAAACAGATGAGTTTATAATAGAATAATATATGTCAATGTAATTTGGTTTAAACTGTTTTCTCACTTGCGACTGTTACATTTTATCCTATTTATGTAATCTTCATAAACAAACGTAAGCGGTCGACCTTAAAAGCAGCTTTTGCTCTCCGCACTTAAAGTCAGTCTCTCACATGCAGCGCCGCTGAGAAGAGCTGCTGTGCGTTTTCTTTTCTCTTCTGATCTTTCACCCCTTTCTCTCTTCGACTCAGTCTCTCATATATTTATTTTAGATTTTCAGAAATCCAATACACCCCTCGCTGACTGCAGTTTGGCTCGTTGACAGCCGATTCACGAACGAATCATTCTTTTGAACCGGTTCTTTTTAGTGATTCGGTCGAGCCGTTTCGCAGAACATTCGAAAATTGACAAACCTCTTTACAGAATTTCACCATGCTAACCACTTTCCTTAAAAGTTTAAAATCTTCGAAAAATTTACATTACAAACAAAATGTGATTACATGTCAGTGTAAAATGGAGACTGCGGTTAACATTATTTAAAGATACTTGCTCTATAACATAGCCTACCTAAAACAAGAATTCATTCGGTTAATTTATTTCTATGAGGACAATTGTGACACATACCTCCAAACCCCGTAGTAAAATAAGCATTATATTTTGCGGAAACCGTGATTATTATTGTACATTTTAAGGAGACTCGAATGAAACAGTAAATCGTTCAAACGAACCGATTCGCTTAGATTATTCAGACCGCGTGTGCGCGCAGGTCATCGCTGTTTATGTTCCTCTGATCTCCGACGCGCGCTCTGCGTGCACGCGCCCCGCACAGGATGATCTTGTTACATTGTAGCGCGCCGTAACTGTGCGTCATAAAGAGGAAGAGCGTTCGATCCAGGCGAATAGAACGTTTTTAAACTTTTCATCGGATACCTCGAAATTCTAAGGTTAATCGAGAACGATTGGAGCGCGGAGAGCGGAGGAGAGATCCGGGTTTACGCAGCGCGAGCGCACGGGGGGGGGTTCGGTGTCGGACGGTGATTCCGGATTCGATCCTGACCATCGAGATCCCGTGGATGACCTCCAGAACCATGTATCCGCACGGAAGACCCCAGGTACCGCAGCCTAGAGAACTCCTTTACAGATCGCTTCTAGCGGACCGTTGAGTTGCGCGAGGGGGCCCGTTTTAACGTGCATTATGTTTAGTGTTAGGGTCAGGGTTAAGGTCACGATAAAGAGTTAATTACAGCGTTATGGGTTCAGTTAATGCACGGGCATGCGAAAACACCCATTACACTCACAGAGCCTATAAATTAGCCTATTATTAATAGCCTACTTCTTTTAGATTGTACATGAATCTGCATCCAGAGTTTTATTTCACTTTTAATATTTTTAATTATTTATTTATTTATAAGTATTGATATTTTGTATCACACACATGTATTTATACTGTACTATTATTGTTTGTTTTTATAAAACTCTACATTAATCTACTTTAAAGAAACCTCAAGACTAGAGGAACCAAAACTCAGTTGAGGAAGCCATCCACCTCAAGCTGGCACACATTTAACCACAATTATATAAAGCTCACATGCATATTCTTTTGAACAGGTGTAATTCAGCCATATTCTATTCTACAGTATTGTATATTCAATGGTCATGGTAATAAAACTCTTTGAATTGAGAGAGAGATGGGCAGATGTGCATGTGCAGAAGAAGAGAAATGATTCAAGGCAGAAATGCTGCAGAATGACATTCATGAACGAGAGATTTGTGAGTTTGCTGTGTGTGGAGGAGGGATGGACAGATGGATGGACGGGTGAATGAATGGTTTGTTCGAGTTATTGCTGCATGTTGCTACATATGGATCCAGGCCACCCCACTCTCTGCTGCAAATGTCATGTTCCATCATCATCACTGGGCAACACGATACCACACACACACACACACACACACACACACAACACACACACTGAGCTGCACTTCAAAGCTACCTTTGCTATGATGGCATGTTATTACAGGCCCATGGAGACCCAGTTTTGTGGTAGCTTGCATTAGCTTTTAAAGTGAGGAGTTTTAGTGTGCATAATGAATGACCTTTAGAGAGTGTGCAAATGTGGTTAGGTTTGTTAGCGTGTGCTGTTTTCATCCGTGTGTTTAGTGGACAGTATGTGGTAATATATAATGACTGTGTGTGCTGTTGCTACAGCGGGTGCCTGCTGGGCCGCTGATGATCTGTCTGCTCTCGAAACCCTGTCGGATCTGATACAGGACGCTCATCATCGCTTTACACCTGGGATTAACATCTGCCTCTGTGATCCCACTGTTATTTTAGTATCATTGAGATATTATTGTAGTTTTTATAAATATATGGAATTGATCTGATCAGATCACAAGTGGACAGCTGAGAATCTGTTCCTGATCAAACAGCCTAACACACTTGTTTTAAGCACAACAGATGATTGACAGTTGAATATGTAGGCCTTTGCCGTTGGTAGTTACTCTGCGGTTAAAGGTAGGGTATGCAATTTTCTGAGAGGCTAGCAATAGCGAGCTAGCTTTGAAAGCATAAGATCCCGTCCTCCCTTCAGAGCGTCTCTAAAGCCACGACTCCTCTTAAACACATGAACACGTACAGAGTAAACAAAAGAATTATGAGAAACGGCTTTAAACTACCTCATGTCTCAAAGCACATAACATTATAATAATAATGAACACAAACAATTTAAAGAGCGCTGACCTGTACCACCTGACTGCTGCAGACTCATTTCAGCGTTGATAGTGTTGCCAATGAAACGCGTAAATTCGAGTCATGAAATGAGTATATCGTCACGGGTTTCCAAGCTCTTGAAAATAGTTATGGTGAATGCAGCATAAGCTGGTTGTTTTGGTTCAGGATGAACTGTAAAAGTTGCTGCTGTTTGTTTGTGGCTTTCGGTGACTGGTGTCTGTCTTCCTCTGAGCATGAGACGCGCTGATGATATGTGATGTCTATGTGAGGTATGGAAATGCATACGTTGACAGGTAGGAAGGACATCGCATTCAAACCCAATTCAATGATTGGATGAACATTTTCCACAGGTCCTGCTTCTTCCACAGGCGAGATATATACATATAAATACATTTATTTAGACCACTTAACTTAGTGATTGCTACCAGGATGTGAAGAGACTTTCAACCAGCATAACAAAAAATATTTCCTGAACAAATCGCCTACCCTGCCTTTAAATTCATGAGTGAAAAACTCCTCAGACTACAACTTATTGGTTACAATTATAAAAACAATATTTTAGTTTATTAAAAATACGTAGATATGCAAATATATTTATGTATAGGTATAAGTGCAGGGAGACTGGATCATGCCAATCTCAATGTTTCTCGGGAAAGGACGGCACTGCTGAGCTCTTTTGCCTTTGGTGGATCTCATATTTTATTATAATCAGTTTCTGTCAAATTAATGTGATTTTTTTTTTCTCTGAACCGTACGGTTGCACTCCGTTTAGATTATTTGTGATCGGATCACACTCGAGTGTGACGTTAATACCAGATGTAAGCGGCCTCAGACATTGAAGCAGTGCAGAGGTGAATGTGTGTGTGTATGACAGATATATGGATGTAAATGTGTGTGAGGATGCCTGTATCTTTCTCCATCTGTGCTGCATTTACTGTTTTTACTGTGGTGTTAATGATCAGATCCGTCTTTAAAGGGCCTATATGCAACTTTTTCCCCAAAATAAACGTAACAATAGCCTTTTTATTTTACCATTTATGACTCAAACATCTCCTGTTGAGCATACTGACACCTTGTCCGCTCACAGTGGGTGCACCTATAAGCCTGTATCCTATTTTTCCTATTTTCTGTCGGGTCGGATTTTTCCCGCGCTGTCTGCGGATGTGACGTCAAGCGCGTTCATGTTAAACGTTTCAGATCACTCTGCCACCACCGCTAGTCAGCACTTATCTCAAACAATATATGTATTTGACTGTTCTTACCTCTGTAAACAATGTTGACCTCCTTGCAGCAGATGACTTGTGAAGTGTGCACGTACGAGCGCTGCGAGAGTGAGCAGAAAGGAAGTGCGGTTCTGTTTTTTGGCCACAGGTGTCAGTCGCGAGTTTAAATTTCAGAAAAACGCATATAGCCTCTTTACCACACTCTTCTAACATTGAACATAAATATATAAAACTGCACACACACAGGGTTTAACAGCTGTCAAAGGCCTACCCTGTCAGTTTTACATTAATTAATTAGTGTTAAAGGGATACTCCACTTTGTTTGGAAATAGGCTCATTTTACAACTCCCCCAGAGTTAAGCAGTTGAGTTTTACCGTTTTTGAATCCATTCAGCCGATTTTCTGATATTTAGAAGAATATCAGTAACTAGACAGTTTCTGGTCTCATTGACTCCCATAGTATATATTTTTTCCTACTATTGAAGTCAATGAGACCAGAAACTGTCTAGTTACTGATATTCTTCTAAATATTAGAAAATTGGCTGAATGGATTCAAAAATGGTAAAACCCAACTGTTTAACTCTGGGGGAGTTGTAAAATGAGCCTATTTCCAAAAAAAGTGGAGTATCCCTTTAACTATGATTTGCTGGTTAAATCATTCAATTAATGATAATTAATGAGCAGTTGCTCATGATCATTTAAAGAGACATGCACTGAAACGGGTCGCTGTGAACAGAGCTGTTTTTGAGGAGGTAAAAAGGGTGTTGTTTTAAACAACCATTGAGGAATTTTAACCAAAGTATGTTACAAACTTTACATGAAGACCCTAAAAAATCATACCAACTTGTGGAAAATGGGCATCCGATGACTCCTTTAAGCCTAAAACACGTTGCAATGCAGAATCCTAAATACGGGTAAAATACCTGTGAAAAATCAATACAGAAAATTCCTTTATATTAACACAGGACCCTATTTTTACAGACATTTCTAAGAGTTCAATTCCTCACAATCACATACCTGTACATGGTTGTCACAAAGTTGATGTTACCAGCATTTCTGTAGTACATGTAATAACCAGGTGTATTTGGTACCCGCTGATTCTGTGAAGTCCATCAAAGGTTTCTATTTACAATGTGTTTCTGAAGCGTTGATCATTGTAGCCAATCACAGAAGTATCTGTTGAACTCGTGAATGCAATGTCCAATCAGAGTGTTTGAATCTGCGCTCAAAACACCAGTTTTAGTTCACAGCGCTTTAGAGTTCTGCACTCTCAAGAATCCTTACATTTTTTGACAACAAAGTGTAAAAACGATGTAAATACGGCCCTGTTTACACCTGGTATTAAGATGCTTTCGGTCGATCGGATCACAAGTGGACGACACTAAATACAGGTTTAAACGGGGTCTAAAATGTTTTAAGCTTGTGTTTAGACCACTTTCCAGATGTAATTGAAAACACATTTGACTGGATTGCTTTCATGGTGTAAACGCTCATGTGATCGAATGTGTTCGAACAGCTGCAAAAGACCGTCTACTCTCCATCTACTGACCAAATGCATAAGGATCATGGGAATTGCACCAGACGGATTTAAACTTTGTTCGGCTGGAGACCCAAGTTTTGATTTGATTTGAAGACAAAAAACGTATCAAGCAAACGTATCTCTTTCCATTCCTGATTTCAAACACACACACACAGCGTTCGGCTGGTCTTGCGGCTGTCAGAGCAGAAACTAAAGCTGATACTCTCCAAGTGTTTTTCCGTCATCTTCAGGCGTGTTCATGTGTAAATTGCATGAGCTTATTTCATCCATTAGATCGAAAGATATTGAAAAACCCATACATTAATCCGTCCATAGACCCTCCCCTTGAAGACATCAGGACAGAAGTGGTTGAAAGTGGACAAAAGAGACGGATTAAAACACCAGGTGTGAACGGGAATGTGTCTCCCTCGTCTACTTGTGATCCGATCGACTGAAACGCATCTTAATACCAGATGTAACCAGGCTTAAGAGATTCAGTGTGAAGTGTAGAGAGCTTTGTTTATCGTAGATTGAGTTTTCATGAGTGTAGATCTCATTGAGTGAGTTGCTAACAACACTAATATATATATCCATATTTGCTGAGGAAAGCCCACATATAGCGATCATTCAAAAACATCATTGACCTACAATGCAATATTTTTTCACTATTTTTTCTCACATCAACACTGTGTTCAAAAATTGTCTCAACTTAAAAAGTTCAACTTTGAACGTGCAAAAATGCGCTGTACATTTAGCTAGAACTTCAAGCTTGAATTTCACAGATGGTAAGACAATTCCTGATGTTTTTTGCATAAATGTGCATTCATTTTGCATTACTTTTTACTTGATACTTAATGACACCAAATTGGGATGTAAAATGAACATCCCTAATAAAGTCAGTGTCTGCATGCATGTGTGTGTGTTGGTGTCAGTTCTCATCAGAGCAGTATTGTGTATCGAGGCTTTAACAAGCTGCTCATCAGAGCTGATGTACAGTACGGATGCAGTCTCCTGGAATGAGACGATCGCTCCCGACAGATGTGCTCCCGAACTCTTCTGTTTCTGCCAATAGCAGCGATCGGCACAGGAAGCGTGGATTGGGAACCCAGCAGGTTCATGTGTCGTTTGCACACACACGGCTGTTACCGCTCTTGTATTTGTGCCACATGTGCTGAATATTTCAGCAGCCTACGGTTATTCACGGCTCTGTGCCCCCCCTCTCCTCTCCGTGTCTATCTCTGGTCTGAAAGTGCCCTGCACAGTAAACAGTGTGAGATAGATGACTGCGTTCTTTCAGGGCTGGTGTGTGAGAGGAACAGTCTGTGTGACAATTCATGGCTCTGTCACGCTGTACTCGCCTCGGCTCTCTGTACAACACCCTCTCTTGTTTCCTGAGCAAAGCCAAAGACTTCTGTTGATATATCTGCTCTTCGTATCCCAGCATGCACTAGATATATAGATGTGCCTGCTAACAGACAAAAATAAATTGTATTTGAATGCAAACGGTATAGAGCAAGAATACAGAATAATTTGCTTCCATTATCTAACAAAAAAAGTTTTATTTTATTTTAGGTTTTATGCAAAAAGCATATGTATTTGTGAAATGCAAAATGTATTAATTTATAATAGTACAATTCCACACAGCATAATTTGCTGGTGTTTGTCTAAAATTTTAAATTGTATTTATTTTAATGCAAAAAACAAAGTAGGCTACTATTCCAGAATAATTTGTTAGCATATCTAACAGACAAAATGTTATTTTATTTATTTAATTATTTTAAGGCAAAAAAAAGTATAGTACAATTACATTTTTGGTGTTTGTCTAACAGACAAAATGTTTTTTGTTTTTTTTAATGCAAAAAGCAAAGTACATTTCCATGCAGAATCCTCTGTTGGCATTATTTAACAGATTTTATTTATTTTATTTGATTTGATTGCAAAAGTTATAATGCTGTGCAACTTGATACAACATCATTTGTTGTCTGTCTTTTTAATTTTTTTTTTATTTTAATGCAAAAAACATAGTGCAAGTCCATACAGCATCATTTGTTGGTGTGTTTTTTATAGTTTGTAAGAAGTGCTGTTAGGTGACGGTCTGGCTTCTATCAGGGGTCATATCAAGGTCAATATTGAATATGTGCCTGCAGTCAAAATTCCAGTCTCGTGTTTTTGATAAAGTTGACAAAATAAAGCGTTTATTGTCAATAGCAGGACAGTAAATTATCTCTTTACCCATGCCGTGAAGCCCCCTTTGTATGGTGTGTGTGTGTGTGTGTGTGTGTGTGTGTGTGTGTGTGTGTGTGTGTGTGTGTGTATTAGAGGATTTGGTTGTGTATTCCCACTTCCCCTTAAGGTATTTTAATGTTTAAGTTTATCATGATGATTTCTAGCTGGGATTGATTCAGGAATTTCAGGCATAGACACAAGCCGCACAATATTTCCCACAATCTTTTTCTTCTCGTTTTAAACTCTTAATGGCATCACCTGTATTCAATACAGTATTAGAGTGAGGTATCAGAATGTATAGTTTAGATTAAGTGTGAGCGGTGAAACTTTATTGTCTGGGTCACAACTCTGTGGTTGGGTTGTGAGTGTGTTCTGATGGTTTAGTCATGCACTGTTGGTTGTAATGCATTACTATAATCAGATTAGGGTTTTTTTCTTCTGTAGTTTAAGGGCCTGCTCTCTCTTCTTCCTGTTTATTTGCATGTTCACATGTTCATTGCACCTTCTTTCTTTTGGTTAACACTAGAGATGCACAGATGTGTCGGAAATTGATCTGCCAGTTTTTTATCAATTTAAACCACTATAGCATGAAAAAGGCCAATTAAACAAACCAATGGTTTATAAAATAATTGTGTGAAGGCACTGAGTTTAATAATCTATGTTTTTATCTGGGTAAAATAATTAAATACTTGCTAAACAAAATTAAATCTGTACAAAATAAATCAGGGCTTGACAATACGGCCAGCGTAGGGTTGCCAACTATCCCAGCTAATTAGCCGGGACGTCCTGTATATTGGGCCTAATTTATTTGTCCCGTACGTGACTTCCCTTGTCCTGGTTATTGACTACGCTGATCTAACCACTGACTGATACAACAGCAACACGACACTTGAGAATGATCACGACACCGGTCATCATCCAATCACAGCCCACACTCACGCACATCAGGTCATACGAATAACAAACTCTAAATTGAGAATGAATCATTCTTTTGGGACAAATCATTGTTTGATTTGCGAACAGAATCCTCTGCTGTTTTTGGACATTTACCATAGTATTAGCCTGACGTCGTCATACTCAGATTCTAGTCAGAATGTGAGTCTGATACTGCTCTATTGGCCTGTGATTATGGGGCGTGTTTCAACCAAACCAGGAGCCGATTGCACCAACAGGGCTTACGCCTGGTCTTAAAGGGTACCTATTATGGCATTTAAAATGTTCCTAATGTTGTTCTGGGAGTCCCCAACAACAGTTTTACATGCATGCAATGACAAAAAACACTTTTGTTGTCTTATAATATGCATTTATTTTTACCTGATTTGCTCACCGACTCCCTAATGATTCGTTTGACGACTCATTTGTCCAAACCCCTCCTTTGCGTGACGCTAATCGGCGGTGATTGGTCAGATGACGCAGTCAGTTATATTTTGCGTTAGCCCAAAGCTTAAACATATTGATAAAGCACTGCAGTACTACAATAGACC
Organism: Chrosomus eos; assembly: GCA_036326025.1. Taxonomy (NCBI): domain Eukaryota; kingdom Metazoa; phylum Chordata; class Actinopteri; order Cypriniformes; family Leuciscidae; genus Chrosomus; species Chrosomus eos. The sequence continues at coordinate 6,315,101 of CM070823.1, forward strand.
TTATTCGATCTGCGTCATCAATGTTCGCGGCGGCCATTTTGTTGACATAGAAACCACGGCAACTGTCAGTCAGTCAATTGACAAGCGAGGCAGCGTCGGTATTATTCATGGTATTATCGCTGTATTTTTTTTTAAAACAGTGGGATGGTGTGTTGTGTAATACACTGCTGTTCTAACAACAGCAATAAGAACCCCGGAGTTAATTTTTATGCGATACCGACTGTCAGAAAACGTGAAGGGAGTGAGACAGAGGAGTTGAGCCAGCGCAGGAGAGACTTGTGGCTAGCTAGGATAAACAGACTAATCTGCCAACTCCCTACAGCAATGTCTGCTCCTATCATTTTACCACAGGTAACGTTATTGGGGATATTTAATTTTGAATTTTACAATACTATTATAACATGTTCCTGTTATCTCTGTGAAGCTGCTTTGAAACAATTTGTATTGTAAAAAGCGCTAACTGTTATATAAATAAAGGTGACTTGACTATTGATAACGTTATATGCCTCATTGATACTAGGTAGGGAATTAGTGCTTGTGTGATACTGTTATTTTGTTACAACGATCGTAAAGGAGCCCTGCGAAGTGTAGCTAACGTTATGCGGATACTGTATGAACGTTAACGTTATAAATATCCGGTTAAAAGTTACGGCTGGCAATAAGGACGGATCTATACTTAAGGCTATTGGGTCTATTTGATATGGGTCCACACAAATCAAGCTTATCTTCTCTTGATACCGACGAGATGAAGCCATTAGGCTACTGCTCACCTCAACTCAAATCTGCGTGCGGCTATGGGCAGGACAGTTGTTATGTCAACAATATGGCCGCGGTTAGCTACTTCCGGTGTTTGCGAATAAGGTCTATACGCTTCACATAATTTCACATATTTCAAAAAACAAAAAAAAATAACATTGGAGACCTAGAAGCTGCTGAGCGTAACTCTCACTCTCACACACACACACACACACACACACACACACACACACACACACACACACACACACACACACACACACACACACACACACACACACACACACACACACAACATAAAAGCAACAATTATTAATAGTACTTACAGGTTGTGATTCGGAGGAGGAAGCCGATCCAAATAAACTTGGTACTGAACCTTCCTATATCAGCCGACTCGCGAATCCACACTTGAAAGCATTTGTGTTTGTGAAGCGATCGTCATTAAAATAACGCGAACACAGCTCAAGGTTCGGCTATACTTGTGTGGTATAGTTGTAAATATAAACTCTAGCCACTGAGTCTTCACATGCTCGTCCCTGGGCAGTGAAAAAAAAAGTTTGCTTTTGATTCGCACTTCAGAACAGCGTCTCGTCGACATGATGTTGTCAGGTTTCTCTGTCTGCTCGGCGCGCGCACTGAGTGGGCGTGTCGAATTCAAATAACTTGTACAAGTGACGTACGAAAGCTAGAGAAAATGCATCGTTTGTCTATCGATTCATATCAGCGACTCAGAGTCGACTCTTACTTTTGAGAGACAATAACTTTATATACGTTATATACTTTTTTTACGGTGAACTTTCATATTTAAAACTTTGCAGGATGTTTTTGTTCACTTAGATCTATGTTACACACTACATGAAAGGTAATTTTCAAAATTCCATGATAGGTACCCTTTAAGGTAAGTAGGTCTTTACTCAGCATTCTAGATCCGACCTAATAGTTACGACTGTTGCACCATCCAGGCTTAAGTCCACTTCTCGCTAAGACTGGGTGTAAATCTTACACCTAGTCAGTAGCAGACGTTAAGTCAAAATCTAGGCATATACAGAGCTGCAAACTCTCACGCATTGGCTGTGAAAACACCCGCATTTGATTGGTTTCACACGCTCACACACCACACCCCCTATTTCTCATGCTGAAGTGTCAACCCGGTCGGTCAAATGCCTGAAAGATGAGTTTATCTATAGATCTACCTGTTGAGCCACTCGTGATCGACTAGTTATACCGCAAATTAGTTTAAATATCCCGTAATCTAGAGTGAGTGTGCATGTGACAGAGACAGAGACGCTCCAAATTGCGTAGCGTGCACGGCAGAGAGGGAAATGTTATGTTTTTATGTTTTAATGTTTTTTTAATGTTATGTTTTTATGCACATAGTGCGTTTCAAAATGATTACATGATTAATGTCCACAAATCCACTGCGTGTCAGGCCATTGGCAGTCAGTCAGTGTGTGTGCTGACTGTACAGCTCTATTAACTTAAGTATCTTGATGTCGGTGAAATTTCCTTTCCTTTTTCTTTGATCCTCCATTGATATGGCTACAAGTTAACAAAACTGCAGAAGATAGTTTACAGCGTAACCCAGCAACACACGCTGATAGGCAACCGCTATAGTTCCGTGGCAGTTCACTTGAACGCGCAACGCTAAGACCAGGCGTAGTAAAGCCTAGGCTTAAGTTTGTTTGGTGCAACCGACATTAGGTCAACTGGTCTTAACTAAGACCTACTTAGCAGTTAGGACCAGGCTTAGTAAAGCCCTGTTGGTGCAACCGGCTGGAAAGAAAATGCCTCTGCACTCAATTGGATCGACAAATGCCTTGATCGCGGTTCTCTGCTCTTTTAAAATGAATGCGCTGTCTACATCTTCTAGAACAGACTGCCATAGTATGTCTTTGTTGGTAAAAGTGAAAATACAAAAACTGAATTTAAATCTTCACTATTTATATGAATATGCTAATTAGCCCCGCCTCCACTTATTACAGCTCAGAGATCCACTCGGCCAACTTACTGAGGTAAACGCTGCACAATGGTATCGCTCTTGACAACATTCGACACATAAGGGTAATTAATATAGTATTTTGCAGTAGTATTATGGAAATAACTTCACAACATTCATTTCCATCAAGAGGTGCATGCATGTTTGCTCAAGATCTTGTGGCAATGCAAGAGTCCAGCACTGTGTAAAGTCTCCTCCAGCACATCCCAAACACTTTCAATGAGTTTATGTCTGGACTCAGAGGATCAATTCATGTGTGAAAATGATTCTTCATCCTCCTCTCAACCATTCTTTCACAGTTTGATCCTGATGAATCTTAAAGGACACCTATGATGACATTTAAAATGTTCCTAATATTGTTCTGGGAGTCCCCAACAACAGTTTTACATGCATGCAATGACAAAAAAACACTTTTGTTGTCTTATAATATGCATTTATTTTTACCTGATTTGCTCACCGACTCACTAATGATTCGTTTAACGACTCATTTGTCCAAACCCCTCCTTTGCGTGACGCTAATCTGCGGTGATTGGTCAGATGACCCAGTCAGTTGTGTTTGTAAAGCAATCGTCATTAAAATGAACACAGCACAAGGTTCGGGCTATACTTGCCACTGATTCTTCACATGCTCGTCTCTGGGCAGTGAAACAAGATCGCTTTTGATTCGCACTTCAGAACAGCGTCTTGTTGTTGACATGATGTTTTCAAGTTTTCTCTGGTGTCTGCGCGGTGCGCGCAATGAGTGGGCGCGGCCAATTTGATAATTTTTCGTCTTGACGTCACAAGGAAAAGGAAAATGACTCATTGGAAAAACGATTCATTAAATCGACTCTTGAGAGACAATAACTTTTTTTACGGTGAACTTTCATATTTAAAACTTTGCAGGATGTTTTTGTTCACGTAGATCTATGTTACACACTACATGAAAGGTAATTTTCAAAATTCCATAATAGGTGCCCTTTAATATTGTCATCCTGGAATATGGCCATGATGTGTCTTCCTACACGGGTGTTTAAGAAATGAAAAGCTACACACACTCCATCAGTTAGGGTTAGAAGAACTGTAGCCAAGACTATTACATGCTAGACAATCACTGCAATAATGATCCAGTCATTGACTCTTAAACATTTGCCTATTTAAATCCAAACAGTGACTTTTTTTTTTTTGGCTGGGCATGTGTGTATGTATCATGTATGGTAAATAAACAGAATCGAAAGTACAATTTGTCATCTATCCTGGTATTGTTCTCCTGAGATTACCTAACATGATTAATCTATACAGAGTAATTAGCAAGGTAATCCCATTACAATGTAGAAATAGTAATTAATAGTCTGTTTTGGTCTCACACGGCTCATGTGTTTCCAGGCTCAGCTGGTGTCAGGCCACGCCGGCATGAAATTCACAGTGCTGGAAACACTCGACCACATAAAAGAGGAGTTTCAGCTGTTCCAGGCCCAGTATCACAGGTAAACAACAGGATTTATCACAATATTCACACAAACCCTCCAAATGTGAGCTCAACTGAAGCCTGAAAACAAAGCAATATCATAAAGCTTGATGTTTAGTTGACTTCATTTTCTGTAATTCCATCAACATTTGATTCAGTTATGTTGTGATTTCGATCTGTATGGATGATCTACTTCCTCTCTGAACTGCAGTTGGGATCACCTGTGCAAAGCTAATGAGATTATCAAACTGTAATGCTCTAAAATCACTCCAACGACTAGAAACGCCTGTATTAGCTGATACAGACTATTAGCCAGCTATCCAGTTAGCCTAATCCAGATAGTCTCATCAGGAGCAATTACAAAAGCTACTGAAAGTCTTTCTTTAGAATAGTAAACATCAATGTACATTAAAACATGATCAGCTTTAAGAATAAAATATAAGTATATAGTTATATTATGTAGATGTTGTTCTATTTCATGCTGATATTGTGCTGTCCTTAACTGACCAATGAGAGCTGTACGAGGACGCGTCACATGACTTTGAACTCAGATGAACCGAGTCGTTTTCTGTCTTTCAGTCTAAAGCTGGAATGTGAGAAGTTGGCGAGTGAGAAAACAGAGATGCATAGACATTATATCATGGTAAGAGTGATTTCCAACAACATTACCCATAATTCTATGATGTGATGAGCTAATGTAGTGGTTGATTAAGTGGTTAGTTTGTACACAGACAAGTTTAAGGATTTTGAATGTCCTTGTGAAGTACTTAAAGGATTAGTTCACTTTTAAAAAAACTTTTGCTGATAATTTACCGCATGTCATCCAAAATGTCCATGTCTTTCTTTCTTCAGTCGAAAAGAAATTAATGATTTTGATGAAAACATTCCAGGATTTTTCTCCTTATAATGGACTTCAATGGGACCCAAACGGTTCAAGGTCCAAATGACAGTTTCAATGCAGCTTCAAAGGGCTTTAAACGACACCAGACGATGAATAAGGGTCTTATCTAGCAAACCGATCGGTTATTTCAAAAATAAATAAATAAGTTTTATAAGCACAAATGCTCGCCTTGCTCTGTTCTGTGATGCACGTTCGTGACTCTCCTGTTCGAACTCGTTCATCAAAAATAACAAATCTTTTTCCGAGTCATTTAGTTCATTTCGTTCGTTGAATGAACGAAATGACTCGAAAAAAAGACTCGTTCAAAATGAACGAATCTTTTTTCTAGTAATTTCGTTCGTTGAATGAATAAAATGACTCGAAAAAAGATTTGTTCATTTTGATGAACGAGTTCGGAGAGTCAGGAGAGTCACGAACGTGCATCACAGAACAGAGCAAGGCGAGCATTTGTGCTTATTAATCTTTAACTTTTTTATTTCTTTTTGAAATAACCGATCGTTTTGCTAGATAAGACCCTTATTCATCGTCTGGTATCATTTAAAGCCATTTGAAGCTGCACTGAAACTGTCATTTGGACCTTGAACCGTTTGGGTCCCATTGAAGTCCATTATATGGAGAAAAATCCTGGAATGTTTTCATCAAAAACATTCATTTCTTTTCGACTGAAGAAAGAAAGACATGGACATCTTAGATGACATGGGGGTGAGTAAATTATCAGCAAAAGTTTTTTTAAAAGTGAACTAATCCTTTAAGATTCTGACTGATTTTGAAGATTGAAGCTTTGCAACATTTCATTTATGCTGATAACATAATTTATAAAAACAGTACAACATGGTGCTTGCAACGTCAAGGTCATGGGTTCACTTCTCAGGGAATGCATGAACAGAGAAAACGTATAGATAAATATGTAAAAGGCAACTGCCGAATGCATTGATACTAATGATGCTCTACATGGATTAATATGACAGAGAAATGAGTGTCAGGTCTTTAACTCAGATATGGGTCATTACTGGCCTCTAGTAACACATGTAGAGCATTTCTGTCATTTAGGTCGATGTGATTGTGATTTATGTCATGTAACTGAACTGGCTTTGCTTTCTTCCACAGTATTATGAAATGTCTTACGGGCTGAACATTGAAATGCAGAAGCAGGTGAGTGACTGATGTGTCATTTACAGCCTGATTTCATTACGGATCAGCATGATCTCTGGGTAATGAGATCTACAGTATGAGGTGTCCTTGTGTGGGCGAGGGATGGGGTCTGGTTGGCAGGTTAGTGTTGGCACTCGATGTAACACTAATTGCAGGACCATCATCCTGAAACCACATGATCAAGGGCATGGTAGGGATGGAACTGGGTCTCTTTGGCTCACCAAGGCTGCACTTATTTGATCATAAATACAGTAAAAACAGTAATATTGTGAAATATTGTTACGATTTAAAATAGCTGTTTTCTATGTGAATATATGTTAAAATGTAATTTATTCCTGTGATCAAAGCTGTATTTTCAGCATCATTACTCCAGTCTTCAGTGTCACATGATCCTTCAGAAATCACTATAATATTATGATTTGCTGCTCAAGAAACATTTCTGATTATTATCAATGTTAAAAAAAGCCGTGATGTATTTTTTCAGGATTCTTTGATGAATATAAAGTTCAACAGAACAGCATTTTAAATAGAATTTTTGTAACATTATAAATACATTTACTGTCACTTTTGATCAAGTTAATGCATTGATTTATTTCTTTAAAAATAATTATTCTGAACCCAAAATGTAAGGTAGTAAACATGCATCAACATGATTTTAATATGGTTTTAACACTTTAGGTGGCTTTTTAACTGATGGCATTGCCGACAATATAGAATAAAAATCATGTTAGCATATGTGATAGACTGTCTGTACAGATTAATTGTAGTAATACAGATATAGTATAAATACATGATATTTTACAGCGGCTTTGAACGTGGCTCATCCAGTCAGATATGTATTTGACATAAAGCTCTAGGTTGGCCTGTTTTCATGTTAGTTATTTTGAAGAGGGATGTATGTACATATGATGTGCATGATGCAGTGTTTTGTTGGGTAGTTACTCTGAAGCAGGATTTAATCCTGACTACTTGATATGAGCAAATACACACGCTAGAGTGGGCTAATCCAGATAAGACCCCTGCATCTCATCGTTTTCCAGGCCATCTGTTGGAAATGCCTGGATTTGAGAGTGTATGTGGGTCAGAGTGAGTGGGATCAGCCCTGAATGAAGTGTGTACATATATGAGCTTGTGTGTGTGTGTGTGTGTGTGTGTGTGTGTGTGTTGTGTGTGTGTGTGTGTGTGTGTGTGTGTGCTGTGGTGTGGTGCGCGCAGTGTATTAAAAGCACCTCGGGTAGTCAGGAGAGTATCTATCTTTCGTTCGTTTGTTCTGTATCTATCTATTATTGTTTTAAAGTAACACTATGTACTTTTTCAACCTTCATAATATATTTCCAAGACCCTTGTGATGGTACATCGACTTAAAATAAGTTAAATGACACGTCTGCCATAGCCTGACGGGGTCTGTATCGCTTTTACTGGCACTATGTAACTTCGGGTTCGGGTAGGAACCCGTGCACAAAAAGAACTACAAAATTCGACTGCTTTACGTCAAGCGCTACAATAGTCATTATTTCGTTTTTCTTCGTTTCTGATGTCGCAATATATCATCCTTTCATGAAATCATGTAACATACTCTACCTTGTCTGTGGACATCGTTCATTCTAAAGCCGGTGCTGGATAAACAGCGAGCGTGCGTGCGACGGTAGGCTAAATTATTTACGACAGCGGCAATGGACAATTTCGTTTCCAACCAGTAGGGCGACCGAAGAGGAAAAGTTACTTGGTGTTACTTTAAATTATTTTTTCTTTAGTTTTTTATTTTAAATTTAGGTACATATTTTAAATTTAGTAATATTAATTAATTTTACTCTCAATAAAATGGCATGTAATTTTTGACCAAATGTAATATTTTAGTTAATAAATTACAAAATGATGTCAAACTATAACGGACCAGACTTTTTAAAAAATGTATAAACATTTATTAATTCATCGGTCAAACACATAAAATATTTATCATCATATAATATAATAAAATATGTGAAAACATCCTGGACTAACAGCATATATAGAGTGCTGAATTATTATCTCATGTCGAAGCTGCTGTTGTGAGTTCTATTAGCAGTGCATTTCTCCTGTGTTTTCTTTAGGATGTCGTCTGTTGTGTGATGAGAGTTTGTTTGTGTTGTTTCTGCAGGCGGAGATTGTAAAGCGGCTCAGTGCTATATGCACTCAGATCATTCCACTGCTGTCCCAAGAGGTGAGCACACACACACACACACACACACACACACACACACACACCACACACGCTCATCCTCTCCCCCCCGCGGGCTATTTACACATGAATTATTTACAGCAGAGGTGGTCATCAACAGAGAGCTTCCAATCGCCCACCTCTTTCCTGGATCAATATTTCATACTGTTCTTTTATAAGCCACGCTGAGTGGATTTGGCTATTTTGTAATCGCAGCATCAAAGCTGTCGCAGACAACAACCACTCTTTTCAGTCGACCTGCTGTTTGTGGCTCATGCACATCTGCTTTGTTTGTGGTTTTTCACTGTGAAAGGTGCTGTCGTGTAGCAGGTTTTGCATGTTTGGTCTTGATCTTGATCTTTGAATATCTTCTGTGGTTTGTGTTTTATTCATGAATCATGTGATGTTGAATATTGTGTCCATGCAGCATCAGCATCAAGTAGCACAAGCAGTGGAGCGATCCAAACACGTCAGCATGGCCGAGCTCAATGCGATCATCGGGGTGAGTCCATTTTACTTTTTGTCCTCCAATTAACTCTTTCACCACCAACGAGAAAAAAAAGTTGCCAGCCACTTCCAGCATTATTTTCACAAAACTTCATGGCCCCCAGAATATTTTGTTTATGTTATGTTATGAATATGTATACATGCAATATATATATATATATAAAAAGAACATAGCCTCTGCTTTTAAACAAAATTGTTTTATCCTAGCTTCATCCATTATTTTTTGAATGTGGGTAAGTTTCATAAAAAAGCAAAATTTTGAACAAAAAGCTAAAAAAAATCATATTTTTGTCAAAGACTACAACTTGCATTAGAAATGCTTTTATCGCTTGTTTCTGCTTCTTTACCAGCCTTCATAAAGTAGATTTTCTGATGTCGGCATCTTTAGACATTTAGGCTTTTATGAATATGAAATGTGTATCAGGGGCGTTTCCTCCGAGGAGGCAAGGCAGGCAGTGCCTCTTTTTAAAAAAAATTGGATGAGAAAATGATTCATATAACAAATATAAAACAATGCAAATATTACAAAATGTGACATTATATTTTTCTAAAGTTTCACTATCCAACAGTAACCCGCCTGGGTAAAGTTACAGCGGGAGTCCACGTCCTCTTGCCTCCCCTGATCCCAATGACTTCTAACAGACCCTAAAGCACGGCGCTGGGTTTAGTGGGGGGTAATTGAGAATAAAAGGGGGAAAGTGTGATCGTGAATCAGTGGGAATGAAGAAAATTGTGGCGTTAATAGAAATACTAATTAAAAAGTCAACAACTTACCCGCTTAGATATCACCACTTTACGTCACATCAAAATCAAACTTGAAATGGCCTGAAAACATGATGACTGTGAGGGTTTAGTGAGCGATCAGCTCTGTCAAAATAAAGGTACATCTTCGTGTCTGTAACCAGAGTTTACAGAGCTTAATAATGCTAAATAAGTGTATAAAATATAAATAAACCGAAAATAATTGAACTATTAAAAAGAACAGCTGAACATCAGTTCACAAATAAAATGTTAAATTTTTTACTGCCTTTAGTTAATATGATACTAAAATACTTAAAACCACTTGATGAGATTTAGAATTGGCTTAAAACAATAGAACATTAATAACTTTGCTAATGTTTATTTACCTGGAAAATGGACAACATTAAGCATAACTTAATGTAACTGGGACATGAATTTACATTTCATTAAAACTTTTTTTTTTGTTTAACTGAGGAATTTGCCTCCATTTCAGAACACCACTGCACTAGGGGTCGGATTTGTGTGTGTGTGTGTGTGTGTGTGTGTGTGATGGGTAGGTTTAGGGGTCGGATTTGTGTGTGTGTGTGTGTGTGTGTGTGTGTGTGTGTGTGTGTGTGTGTGTGTGTGTGTGTGTGTGTGTGTGTGTGTGTGTGTGTGTGTGTGTGTGTGTGTGTGTGTGTGTGTGTGTGTGTGTGTGTGTGTGTGTGTGTGTGATGGGTAGGTTTAGGGGCCGGATTTGTGTGTGTGTGTGTGTGTGTGTGTGGTGTGTGTTTGTGTGTGATGGGTAGGTTTAGGGGTCGGTTTTTGTGTGTGTGTGTGTGTGTGTGTGTGTGTGTGTGTGTGTGTGATGGGTAGGTTTAGGAGTCGTATTTGTGTGTGTGTGTGTTGTGTGTGTGTGTATTTATATATCATGGATTCCACAAAAGAAAACCAGGCTTTTTTTTCCAAAATGAAAATGTCACGTTTTACATTAGCTTGTCATTCTCCTCTCCCTCCCCGTCTAGCAACAGCAGTTTCAGCATCTATCCCATCATGCCCCGGGCTTCCCTCTGACGACACACCCCTCGGGACTGACCCTGGGAGCGGGTGCCAGCCTCATGGCTCTTCCCGGGGCCTTCCCGTTCCCCCCGCACCTGGCGCCTAAAGATGACATCACTCACCCCGAGCACCTGGACTCCAGAGGTGCGTGACAATCCTGTCACATGTAGAAATTCACACAAGAACAATTTCATGAAATGCTAATGGAATCAGAATAAGAATGAGTATTCTGGGTTATTTTCATTAGTGCATTATGATAAAAGTAATGTTTTATTTTTATAATAGCAGTCATTATGGTAGTATTTCTTAACTTTTTTATGAAAAATTACTGTCACTTACTATCCCATGAGGCCTCACCACTTTTTTCTTACTATATAATAAGGAATTATGTATAATCAGACATGGACACTGTTTACATAGAGCAAATTTTTCTCCACCTCAAAAAGGATCATTTAGAAAACTCATTCTTACATTTTGCAAGTTTTTCTACTTTTTAAAGGGGTCATCGGATGCAAAATTCTCTTTTAAATGGTGTTTGCATATAAATGTGTCTTTGCAGTGTGTGTGGACACAACCACCATACAATGGTTGTTGATATATGACATCGATACAATATGACGTCATATTGCTCATGCTCCGCCCACAACCACTGACAAACTGTCCTGTATTAGCATATTTTCCATATTAGCATATTTCCCGTATTAGCATATTTCGCCCTCAGACATTAGTATACTGTCCGCCAAGGCAGTCTTGTGTCGACACGCCCCACAAAAGAGTTCCTTATCATTCACATCATCCGATGACCCCTTCTGAAAAGCCCCATAGACTTCAATCGTACATGTAATACTGTAAATGTAATTTTTGCATGTTTTTTTTGAATGTCCTTTGTAAGCGACAGCATGCCACAGATTTGATCCATAGACATTAGGTTGAAATTAATCTGTAATATTTCTGTAATGTATTGCAAATGCTCAATATAACAGATCATCTTATCTCTCTTTATTTCTGTAGATGGAGCCCCAAACAGGGTGAGTATTAAAGTGTTCATCCTCCTCCCATTAGTGAAGTGTGTGTGCATGCTCTTGTTTTCTGTAAGGATTGCTCTGCTGAGTGGATTTTATAGGTTGGATTGGATTTTTGTATATATAGCATCTATGAATAGAAGTAAAAATGATTAAAGCCATGCATTAGATGTGATCATCATGGAAGTAGTTTTTATTGTTTTTCATTATTATTATGTTTAATTTGCTTCTAGAACTGAGTGTTATAATAGTATGTACCATCCAACAGTAAAAACATATTATCATATAATATAATGGTGGTGTTTTCCATTTTCACAGAAGTTGTGCATAAATGATTATCCATAAACTTACAGTATAACATTTTACTTTTCATTTGTCAGGTTACAAAAACAAAAAACAGGCCTTGATCTTTTTGCATTTAAGATTCAAATAAATATTTTTAACGATTTCAATGTTCAAAAAACTGTCTAGGACCAAACAACCCCTTCCTTCTTATTGTAATTCAGAAAAATAATGGTTATTCATGCATATATATTATGTATGAAATTGACTAAACTCATGTGATACAGTATAAATATTCAAAATATCCATATATTGATATACAAAATCACTCATAATAACCATAAAAAATGGTTTATGTAAATCTCTAACAGGTAGAGATTTTGCTATAATATTTATGCAAATGTTTCATATTGTGAGGTACATAATCTTATTTCACGATAACGATATAAATCACAAATACATATTTTTGTTGTTTTATTTTATTTTTGCTAATAAAAATAAGAACAAAAAAGCAAATTAGAAAAAACAGGACTAATACAATATAACAAAAATATGAATTAAACAAATTACGTTTTCAAGGCACAATATGTTTGTTTAACATGTAGTTAGAAATAGTACAGAAATTGAATAGTCAAATGTAAAAATAAAACAGTGCATATATGAATAAAATATAAATGTATACGTTTTTAATGTATTATGTTTAACTAATTCACCAATTTTTGTGTTGAATATGTGTATATAAGTAAATATATATATAAAAAGTTGTATATATATAAATGTGCTGGGCAATGATTAATCGCGATTAATCGCATCCAAAATAAAAGTTTGTGTTTACATAATATATTTGTGCGTACAGTGTATAATTATTTTTTATATATAAATATACACATATGCATGTATAGATTTAAGAAACATTTGCATGTATATACTGTATATATATTTATACATAATTAATATTATATATAAATAACATATTTTATATATAAATAACATATTTTCTTAAATATATACATGCATATGTGTATATTTATATATATATATATATAAAAAATAATTATACACAGTACACACAAATATATTATGTAAACACAAACTTTTGGAATTTTATTTTGGATGCGATTAATTGTTGCCCAGCATATATACACATATTCAACACAAAAAATGCTGAATTAGTTAAACATAATACATTAAAAACGTATACATTCAAGTTGATATGTATTGAAATGATATATTCCTGTGGTCCTGATGAGAAGCAGGGTTTATATGTCACGTTCATGTTAGATTGAGGTTATATTGAGCATATACAGTAGTGTGAGATTATGGTTGTGTGTGTGTGTGTGTGTGGTGTGTGTGTGTGTGTGTGTGTGTGTGTGTGTGTGTGTGTGTGTGTGTGTGTGTGTGTGTGTGTGTGTGTGTGTGTGTGTGTGTGTGTGTGTGTGTGTGTGTGTGTGTGTGTTTTCAGAGTGGCAGTGGCTCTCCGGTGGGCCATCGCTCTGCAGGACTGCGTCTGGGTCTTCCTCCTCCTCCCTCCTCCTCCTCCTCATCCTCTCACGCTGATGTGGACAGTAAACGGGGCGGCTCGGACCAGACCGGCGCGGACGGACACGGCGGGTGAGTCAAGCCAACACCAAACATGCTATTTCCTCAGTTAGCAGTTTTTAAGATGCATTTGAGTTCATCCTGAAGTCTGTGTGATTTTCGCTTGTACTTTCATATTCAGCCTAATGACACGCAGACTGCGATTGAATATTAATGCTCATCATTTATTCAACGTGATATCATTTTATCCTTGAATACTGACTTGTGCATTCACTCACCAAACCAGAGGAATGTTTTATAGCTTGGGAGGCATAATGCAGCTTTCAGTAATTTATTTAAGACACAAATGAGTCAATAGCTGTGGTAGTGTAAGAGTGAAGAGCTATTAACATCTGAAATTCAGTTTTGAAATTTGATGAGAAATGTTTGAATTCTTTTTTTAGTATTATTCGTATGCAAATATAGTTTTCATTAATATTTTGAATTAACTTTGATTTTTATATTTTCAGTTTTCTTTTTAATTTTAGTTAAAAAAATTGTAATTTTTGTAATGTGTCATTGTTATTGTTGTTTTTTTTTTTTTTACATTACTGTTGGTTTAATTTTTTTTTTTAGTTAATTATTTCAGTGCTTCAACTTAAACTTATTTCAGGTAGTCGCTAAAGTTTTTCATCTATTGTTTAAATTTTATTTTAGCTTTATTTTATTATACCTATTATTTAATAGGTTTAGCTCTATTTTACAATAATAACTTTGATTGAAATCTATGGTATCGTGGCAAATCTGAGCACAGTTTAGAAAAGTTCTTCTGAAACTCTAGAGACACACGTGAGGTCTTAAAGGCGAGGCGAGCATTTGTGCTTATAAAACTTAAACTTTTTTATTTATTTTTGAAATGATCAAGGATCAATTTTTGATCCTTTTACTGGAGTCGGGAGAAACATTGAGCAAAGTCTCCATTTGAGACACTTGAGATATTACAGTGATTTTATTATTCTGAGCTCATGATTGTGTGGGTCTGATCATGTGTGTTTCCTTCAGGAGAGTGGCGGTAAAAATGAAGACGGTCTCAGAAGAGACAACACTAAAGAGGTGTGAACACTGTTACTTTCTTTCTCATTCTTGCAATACACACTGTCTACAACGGAAGTCAACGGTGCACCAACATTTTCTCCTAGTAAAGTTGTATATGTAGTTAATCGTCCATTCAGTTGCTGAAGAGTAGCCTACAGCTGATTGGTCAATGTTAATGAACATTCCGAGGCACGACACGTCATTGGTCGCTTCCAGTATTTCTGTGACCTCATCAGAGTTCATGAAAGTTTGTGTTAAAAAAATGTAAGCCTTTATGAGTTTTTGATTTATGTTATCTTTCTTAAGTAACATTAACACACTTTATTAAATCATATATATTTGATAGATATATTCAATACTTAAATATTAAATACTATTGCTTTGATATGTATTTGTGGCTTTCTATTAAACCCTTGATCAACATTAATGATGTTTTTAATGAATTATTAATGAACCGTTGTGATACAATATAACCACGTTCATAAATCATAGATTTGAGTCATAAAGGCTTCATTTGGCATATGAATTTGATTTTTTTAAAATGGCCCAGATCAGCTGTCGTACGTTTGCAGCTTTAATCGTTTTAAATCACTTTATTTTAGTTCTTCCTAAATATAAAAGTACAATTAATAAGTATTGCAAAAGTCAGTCATTCTCAAAATAATCTAACCAAGATCATTGTACATGCTTATTGCATTAAATGCCTGCAACATAACATACTATGAATAGAAAACTCCCTTCAATAATTATATATAATATTTGTTGAAGGTTTCTCTAAAACAACATAAAGTAAAAGTAAATAAATCAAGCTTCAAGCTATATTTTTTTGGCTCCAGATCTTGTAAAGACTTGCCAAAATTTAACATGAAACGTATGAAAAGTTTGTTAGTGTAAGCATCTCTAAACTGTTCACACAAAGGGTTTGTATTTAACCAACAATTTAAGAAAGCATTTCGGCACATAAATTGTCCTGCATCATTTGTTTGTTTTAGCTTAAATCATACTATGTCAATAAACTCCTATTAAATTATCTACATGACGTTTGCATGAGCAAACAGTTGCTATTGCTTTTGTGATGTGGTTGGACGTTTGTGATGACATCTCGTAGCGTGTGTGTTTGCAGAAAAGTGTGTCACCCGCTGGAGTCTCTCCCAGGTCGACTGAAGGGAACGGGTTGAACATCTCTCCGGTCCTCCGGAAGAACCCGTCCCGGGAAGCGTCGTCTTCTCCTCGATCTCAGCCACGCTCACCTGGAGTCTGCAAGAGCCCCGCTCAGGTACTGGATCATCTCGTACGAAAACGAAAAAAGTGTGTGATGTTTAACTCGGTCCTTTTCATGTCAATTATACTTTTTCAAGCATATCTAGGGCCCTGTGAAAATGCCAATTTAATACGAAATGTTTTATAAATAAATAAAAAGTAGAGGCATACACTTAATCAAATTGCGATGTAGTCTAGTGACTATGAATATTAAAGGGATAGTTCACTTATTACTTATTCATTACTCACTCTCATGTCTTCTAAACCTGTAAGACTTTCGTTCATCTTCAGAACACAAATTAAGATCTTTATGATGAAATCTGAGAGATTTCTGTCCCTCCATTGACACAGGGCCGGATTAAGAGTTCAGAGGCCCCTGGGCACAATGTCTTGTAGGCCCCCTCTTAGGCAGGCCTAATGTATATTTTGTCCAAGGACATTTTAATATGGCATTTACAGTTTTACTGACTTAAAAGGAACTTTGTTGTACTATGCTGGAGTAAAGTTCATAAATGGTCGTTCTTTCCCATAGTATTTTGTAAAACTATGTTGGGTGGACCTCTGTCCCTCTAGGGGGCTTCGGGGATAGCCTGGTAATACCAGACTCTGCTACTTCACTTTGCTTCGTAGACAGAGTCTGGCATAGCATAATAGAGAAGTGTTTTCTCTCTCGCTAGGGGGCGATTTCTGAAGTTTAAAATCATTGGTTACCCGTAAGCCAATCAGATAAGTTTATTCATGACGTATGTTATGCGCTGACACAGCCGCATCGATCCACAGACATCATGCATCGAACTCAAATCTATGATCGAACTTCCACTGTAAACACTTGATGATGCGAGCGAAATACCGGAGTGAACATGGCTGTAAACGACTTTTTTGATCGGTGAGTGATGTAATAGAATGACTGCTGCACTTGACAGGGCGCAAACAAGCAGAGAGAGAGAGAGGCGAGAGAGAGAGAGAGAGAGAGAGAGAGAGAGAGCGAGCGAGCCCCGGCCGCGCGCGCACTATCACGTCTTTAAACAAACAACGCGAGCGCTGTCTTGCTCTCTCTCCCTCGCAAATATTAATCAAAATCAATCGACTAGTAAAAGGTCGGAACACCGCAGTTTCACGTGGAGCATTTGGAGATTTTTAGAGATTAGAGACTCTAGGAACAACATCTCAATGAACAACATCTCAACACTAAATTATAAAGGCCTGTCTCATATAACGTTAGCCGCCTGTCTCAAATACAAGCCGGTGCAGTTCGACGATTTGGGCAAATAAAATCCTGGGCTATTATTTGAAGTTTTACGGTATTTAAGACCTGGAAAAGAAAGGAGACACTGACCTGTCAAAAGGCTCCCCAGTTTCTCGTTGACGATCGGTAGTTGATAAATTAAACTTTTCCCAAAGGGAGTAGGGCCACAACATCACCTCCATTCAAAATGTTTAATACACACTCTTCTTGTTCAGGCTTCAGTTTGCTAATGTCGGGAATCCACAACAGAGCGAATTGCATCCGTGTCTCGTCCGCGGTCGTTTTCGATTTCTCTGACCTAATCTTAAACTCGGCGCTTGGCGACTACGTCACGGCTCTCAGCCCGCCTTCTGTTCGCTGATTGGCCCGGCTGTTTTCAGGCCGGTGGAAAACAGAAAGATAGGCTGCTATCTCAGACTGACTACAGGAGTGAAATGAAATTAGCGGAAGTAGGAAGTCTGACGTAGTCAGGCTACTTCGGGGACATGCTCCCCCGCAAGAAAATTTTGTACATTTGAAGGTTAAATGCATCAATCTCGTGCTCTTTGAGAGATCAAAATTAAGAGCTTCAACCCATGAACTGCTCGTTAAACAAAGAAAAAGCATTGCTTTGTACCAGGGCTCAAACATCTTTTTAGTTATGAGAGTCTCAGTCTACATTACATTATCAATGGTGTTTTAGGATACCAAACAATTATTAAATAATGTAATATTGATTTATATAATTATTCCTATGACGTAAAATCCATATAGCCTATAAATGTACTATATAAATAAAAATGAATATTTCAAAAGTATATTTTAGCCTACATTACACTATAATATAGGAAAATTATAATATAAAATCTATCTATAAAATCGGTCGAGCGCATCAAAAGCTGCTTTCTAGCACTTTACGACCTACGCCACTGTAGCTATTACGCGACAGGCGTCTTTTTGCTAAAAAGACAGGCACTTAGTGCAAATACACACTCCGTTATCTAAAATGTAAAAAAAAAAAAAATGTCTTCCCCTCGCTTGGGCCCCAAGTGCGCATGGTGAACTTGCAATGGATACATTTTATCAGACCGGCCCTCGCGGCCTCGAAACACTACCGGCCCACCGGGGAAACTCCCGACTCTCCCGATTGCCACTCCGCCCCTGTTGCCCAGGGCCCCTTAGATGTCGTGGGCCCCTGGGCAAGTGCCCAAGTGCCTAAGCATAAGTGGGCAGTTGCCCTAATGGTTAATCCGGCCCTGCATTGACAGCTACACAACTGACAATTTGACGCTTCAAAAAGTTCATAAAGATATCGTAAAACTAATCCATATGAATTGAGCGGTTTAGTCCAAATTTTCTGAAGAGACACGATAACTTTATATGATGAACAGATTGAATTTAGGCTTTAAACTAACCCTTTAAACCACAAAAATACTGCTTTTGAAATCTGAAGTCTGTGTGTTGTGCATGTGTGTGTATGAGTGGTGCAGTGTGTGGTCTACCATTTCACCATTTCATTTCAGAAAAACTATCGTCAAATCCACACAGAAACTCAAAGGTCTTCACGACAACCTGTCAAAATAAAAGTTCGGTTTAACTTTTAAAAAGACAGGAATGTGTGACTATTGTATTGAATGTACTTCTCAAAGTAATAATAATAAATAACAAAGCTTTATTTTTTAAGGAATATCACACAATTTCACAATTTGTCATTCATGTTTAAATTTAAAATGCATTTGTTGTGCAGCACGTTGTTTGCCAAAATAATGTAAGTAATTGCTCAAATTTAATTTAATTACATTTTAAAAGATCAATTAAATTGTTAAAGTTTTATGCATTCATTTGATTACCTCGTTTTTGGATAATAAATTTGTATAATAAATCATGAATCCAGAAAAATTTAAACACACAGAAGTTCTGGGGAAAAAAACCTTTAAAGGAACACTCCACCGTTTTTTTGAAATAGGGCTTATTCACATTCTTTCCTACATTTAGATAGGTGTGCAAATGCATTTTTGTCTCAGTGCATGCAGTGTTTTAGTTTGACAGGGTCGGCGCTAGCTTAGCTTAGCACAATCAATGGAATCCTTTGTTGCCAGCTAGCATGTCCTGAGTAAAAGTGATTAAAAAAAATAAACAAACCCACGTAATTACTTCTTGTGGCCTGCGTATTCACAACGAGTACAAATAGCGATGCAAATTAGCGATTAGCGATAGCGATTTCCTAGGCAGATATTGACTTGGGACTATATTAGGGGGAAGCACAGACGAAGCACTGCTGCTTAGGCGAAGCACTGCTACTTGGGCCCAGAGATATCACGCAACACATGAAATCCCACAGTAGCAGTGCTTCGCCTAAGTAGCAGTGCTTCGCCTGTGCTTCCCCCTAATATAGTCCCAAGTCAATATCTGCCTAGGAAATCGCCTAGTGTTAATTTGCATCGCTATTTGTACTCGTTGTGAATACGCAGGCCACAAGAAGTAATTACGTGGGTTTGTTTATTTTTTTTAATCACTTTTACTCAGGACATGCTAGCTGGCAACAAAGGATTCCATTGATTGTGCTAAGCTAAGCTAGCGCCGACCCTGTCAAACTAAAACAATGCATGCACTGAGACAAAAAATGCATGCACACATATCTAAATGTAGGAAAGAATGTGAATAAGCCCCATTTCAAAAAACGGTGGAGTGTTCCTTTAATAATTATCATTGTTATATTTTTTGTTGTTGTTAAAGTTGTATGGATTTCATTGACTATACATTCTTTTTTATTAATATAATTTAATAAAATCATTAAAAACTTAAATAATAAAATAAAATGGAAGACATGAAATTTGAAGAAAAAAATAAACCGACAAAATACACTTCAAAGGGTCCTATTTTCGCTAAATTTGTTAATTGTTTTTACATTTTTACAAATGTTGTGAATCCAATTGATTAGATGTCCTTTTTGATTAATACATATATTAAACCACTAAAGATGTAATCCAGAATTTTTTTAACAGAAAACACTGAATTTGGAAAAAATAAAACACATTTAATAGGGCCCTACATATCAAACGTTGTTCTAAATGAACAGTAAAGAGAAGTTTGTGTTTCAGCTCTTTTACTGTGTGTGTTTCAGGAGAAAGTGAGATCTCCTTCTCCTTCAGCGTCCCATGAATCACTCTCTCCTGGCTCTCCTGCACCCCTGTCCTCCTCTCCCGCTCTCAAACACTAGGTAATCCCTGACTCATGCGGTTCCCGCTTACAGTAAACGTGGGCGGCAGGGGGGTGGTTGTTTTCCACTCGTCTGTGATCTCATCTCTCTCGCAGCTCCAAATGGTTTTTCCAATTCCTGCAATTCATTTTTAGTGATGAATCTTTATATACACCTTGACGTCTGGTTTCCCTCACAGGACCCACTCCTTCCCATGGAGTGAGACTAGTGAAAGACAGCCGCTACCCCTCCCCAGCCCGCCCTTCCCAGAATGCACGGGGCCATTCCCAGAATGCACCGGGTCGGCCCCTGAACGCTCGGGCCTGGGCATCAGGTGCCTTGTCAGAAGCCCTTCATCCGTCCTCGTGGCCCTCAAGCCGAACTCTGAGCGAACCGCATCTGTGCTTTCACACGCCGGGCGTAATCAGCCAATCAGCTGTCTGACAGCTCTGTCAGCCAATTAGAAAACAAGCTGAATATTCTGGTGAGCTGCCACTCAAACTTCACAATTACAAACTATATATATATATATATATATATATATATATATATATATATATATATATATATATATATATATATATATATATATATATATTTAACCTTATATATATTGTTGATATATAAATTGTTGGTCTAATCAATCAATTTATATATTACTCTTTAATCAAATATTGAAAAGCCAAAAAATAAAAAAACTCAAAAAAGTGACCAATTTCAGTCAGTTTTGATTAAATGCTCATTTTAATTTGGTTGTTATTATGAAATAGAATATAATGCATTTGCTATATGAGCAAAATCATCACTTCAAGAAAATTGCTTCTTAAAAAATATGCTTACTTAATTTCTTGTTTAAGATTTTAGGTGCTATTAGTTTCCTAAAAGCATGGTAACTTTATAATATTGCCGAAAATCATATTTTTATATATTAATATATTTTAAATTGTTTTATTTTATAATTGTTTTACTATTTTTTAACATATAATTTTAATAATAAATGCTTTGATGCATTTAAGAATTGTAAACTTTTTTGCCCTTTTTGTTAATTTGTCCAACAACTTGAACAAAAAATAAATACATTTTATAAATCTTATAATTATGCAGCAGTGGGGACCTAATCCATCAGGAATTGATTGGATCAAATTACTCTTTAATCAAATATTAAAAAAAAAAAAAAACATTTTTTTTTAAAAAGTGACCAATTTCAGTCAATTTTGATTAAATGCCAATTTTTATTTGGTTGTTATTATAAAATAGAATACAATGCATTTGCTATATGAGCAAAATCATCACTTCAAGAAAATTGCTTCTTAAAAAATGTTTACTTGATGTGACATCCTAAAAATTGCATGTTTATGATTTTAGGTGCTATTAGTTTCCTAAAAGCATGGCAACTGTAGAATATTGCAGAAAATCAAATCTCATAAATCCAAGCAGAATCATCACCTGTGTGTCTACAGTCTTCCTCTTAACATACCCAGGCATGCTAAAGTGCACAATAACTTAAGATAATATTCTCTTTCTGTTGTGTAATCCTCCTGTGCTTATTTTGTCTTTCAGCGTGACAGGCATATGGAGTCAGGATACACGTTTCTCCGTATCATCTCCCACACTGAAATGGACTGAGATGCTTTTACTGCCAAGTTTGTCAAAACGAGTTCAAAAACAAAGACATGGAAACTTCTAGACAAGTGGACATTAAGGTGTTCCTGTTTTACCACCATTTCACTTTTTCCCCAGAGGCTTTTAACTGTCAGTAAAGGGTTCAAAACACCCTAAAGTCATTGCATTGTTTCCCCTGACTTTAATAAAACTGTCATTTTGAGTGAATATAGCATTAGTTTCACACAGTGTTCAAAGAGAAATAATGCTGTTATATACTTGTAATATACCAGCTTCTGTTGATCATATATGAAAACTCACTTTATGACACTGAATTAAGCAATAAGGTTTGTGAGGCTGTGCTGTATTTTGAATATAATCACGGTTAAAGGATGTTTTTAGTGTGTTTATATTCACCATACAGCACGACATCGAGTGCCTTATTGCTTTTTAATATGGATAATTAACACGTAATAAAGAAATATTATGGACACAAATTTAGATTAAAATATCATTTTATTAAACAAATGCATTTGTGTCATCCTTTCACTGGAAGACCTAGTTGTTGTCAAGTACAGATTAATGATATTTTTTAACCCTTATTTAAATGTAACAGGACATTTCAGACTTGGCATTTTAAAGAAAATCTATTATGCTTTTTCACATTTCTTCAGTGTGTAGGCTAATGTTGCTGTTTGAGCATGAAAAAAATCTGCAAAGTTACAAAGTCCTTCCAGCGGGAGTTCTTCTTTATATCATTAGCCAAGTTTCCATCCACTTGTCAATTGAATTATCTGAAGTTCGGTAAAATAAAAAACTTCATGCAAATAAAGCTGGTGAAAGTGTGTTTCCATACAACGGCTTTAAAGCGAATAAAAACCTGTGCGTAATGACGATCAAATTGGTATATCGAATTGATTTGAGACATTTTAAGGTGTTTCCATTCATTTTCGCACTGAATTGCACAGCATTCAAGCCAACATTTGCAAACAAAGTTTTGCTAGATAAAATGGATCGTGCCATAATAACGTTTCCATCCGCGTTTATCGCATAACCCGTATATCCATCAAGATAAAATACATAAAGGGGCGGGGCCTGGTTTACGTCTACAATAATTCGGATACATTTCAAAACGATATTTTCATTTAAAAACGCACTCCGAGTTTTCCAAAAGTATCACATCCGGACTGAAATGTCGGAAAACGCCAAATTAACCTTATTGAGCATGTGAAAAACTTAGATTATACAGACATAATACAGTTCTCATGCTATTCTTCTAGCAGGATCATTTTATTTAGCAAAATATCTCACCATTCACTAATGCGTCTAGGACGCTCTCAATCGCCATTATATGTTCGGTCTAAAAACACAACAAATGCGAGTGAATTTTCTGTCAGCTTTGCTGGACTCTGATATGAAGAGTGTACAAACAAAGAAACATATTTTTAAGCAACAGTGTGAAAGTGAATAGCACATAACAGGCACAATACCTGCATATACATAGATATATATTGGTACAATATGCCAGCCCAGTCCACCACAACTCGAAAATGACATTTTCAAATCTATTCACTTGGGAGTGTGTTTTCTAAAAACGCCGTCTCAGTGTGAACGGAAGTCCAAAACCGAAAGAAAAAAATGCGTTTTCAACGTATTAAGGCCATTGCACACTGAGTCCGAAATTCGCATCCGAAATTTTCGCACGTTAAAAAAAAAAAAATCGACCTCACGTTATGTCAATCAGGCTTGCACACTGCCTCCGAAACTTTCGTCCGTCAAAAAAAAATTCGGATCAGGTTCGATTTTCTGCGTTTTTCGCATCCATAGCCAGCATTTTGAGAGTTTTTTTTGACTATTCAGACCCACCGACCGTACAAGCGAACGACACAATCCAGAATGGCATCAGTTGATACACTTCGTCTCGCAGCACAAAGTAGGCTACTGTATGATAAACAAACCATACAGCTGTTCTGTACTATGCCCAGCGTTTCTGCCGGCCGTGTGTGTGTGTGTGTCTTTTTTGGTGGTCTTCTTTTTAATATGTGGCTCCAGTATCGCTAGCAAAGCATCAAACTGTTCCATTGACATTCTGAGGTAAATTTTGAATCGCTCGGGATAATTGCGCAACTCCTTGATGAGCTGAAACTCTCCTTCCTCTCGGCACAAGATTGGATGGACCCTCTTTTTCTTCTTTTTCTCTTTTAAAGAAGAGAGAGGGCAACAACATCATCCTCACTGCTTGACGAATCCATTTAGTATTTTTTGCGTTTTTTTCCGCAAAGGTTTAATAAATACGCATCGGACTCAGTGTGCAAGGTTTCTGTGCGTGACGATTTTTTAGGCTGATGAACACGAAAAAACGCATACGAAAAATTCGGACTCAGTGTGCAATGGCCTCTGGTGTGGACAAGGCCATAGTGTGTTTGTTGTTGAAACTCGAGGTTATGGTAAGGGGTAGGACATTTACAAAAAAAACATGCTTGAAGCGGTTGACCAATCACAACACACTAGTCCAGCCAACCAATCAGAGCACATTGTGCTTTTCGTTACTGACAGACTGGGAAGAGAGGAGCTGCAACAATGTCAAACATGAGAAAAATAATGTTTTTGTACATTCAAACATGAAAACCTATTCTAGTAGAGCCCAAAAACTAAATCAAAAGATCTGGCCTCTTTATAGGACACTGTTTAATCTGTTCATGTAGTGCTTGATTTAAACACTAGGTTGCGCTATAATCTAATAAATCAGTCAGATCAGGTTTACACTTGATTTTGTTTGTTCAATGTGGAACTAGTTATGGGATTTTTACCCCCCAGGCAAATATAATGGATTAACTATCTTTTCCAAAATACCACTGAAACAAATTGTGAAAAACAAATCAATTAAACACGTGAAAGCTGAAGTGTTGTTCAGTAGACGTCAAACACGGATAGATTTAGTGCTTCTAAAATTATTTAACAGATGAGCAAATGTTTTGGATGAAGTGGCCAAACAGTCTTATCTGACCGATGTAAGACAGCAACATGAAACATCGCCGGTCAAACACGGGTCATACAGCTCCGAATGCTTTGAGAATGAAGCACTGGAAACATTTCGGGTCGTGTCCTCATACTGATTCCTGAACATCGGACAGAAGTGCTTAAAGGTTTATGTATCATAGGTCTGTTCTGGATTGACATGTTAACATTTGCATTGTGGTAGAACCTACTTTAATTTTCTCATATTTTTCTTCAGTCACTCGGATGCGTGTCAACAATAAACATGCATATTCATGGAGAAATGTAGGATTTGCTAGAGTTTCTGGCTTATGCTTCTCTAGTATGGTGTTATAGAATCCTCTTAAAATGAGGGCCAATATCTAAACATGTATTTCAGTATGAATTCTGTGATTTAAAAAAAAATATATGTGTATATGTATAGGCTATATATATATTTAAAAAATATATAAATCACGATTTTGGTGGGTTGTGAAATAACATTTCACACAATACTTAATACAAAACTAAAGGAATGTGTTTTTTAGTTCTATAAATATTCAGAAAACAAGACCAGTTCTTAAAAGTCTAAACTTAAAAGGGAAGTAATTACCCTATTTCAGCTAATGCAATTTGCACGCACGCACACAAGCGCGCGCGCGCACACACACACACACACACACACACACACACACGAAGTTCTGAGGACAGTTGGTATTTGGGATACTGAGTGACAACGACACAATTTTGTTAATTAAAATAAAGATAATCTAATTGAATGGTACGTTTGTGTTACTGTAGTGATCATCTCGGATTCATTTCAAAGTGGAAATCTTGCTTTGTCCCATTTCTCAAGAATCAGTGTGCTGGGTGGAATAAAACCTTTTGTTGTATCACATGAAGTGTAAATAAAGCGCCTTGTATAGTAGCAGGATGTCACGTGTCCACGACACAATGAATGAAAACAGGCGAACCTGAAACCATTCATAGACGCTACATAAAGAGGATTTTAAACATACGCATAACAATGAACACTTTGCCTTGAGGACATTAAATGTGAATTTAGCCTGTGTTAGAAGTTTGAAGCCAGAGAAACATGCAGTTACTGAAGCTGAAGAGACGTGAACAGAAGCCTTCGCTGTCCTTGAGAACGACTCTGATGAAAACCAGCTGGGTTATCTGTGACACTTTCAGCTGGGTAAATTCACATGATCCCCTTGTACAATCGTCTCTGTGGTAGATAAGGACAAGTTTTTGGCTGAACGGCATCTGACTGAATTTCACAAAAGTTCATCCAATCAAAGACACATGCAAAAATATGAAATCAAATTCTTGTATTTACAGCATGTTCATACGAGTTTAATATTTGGAAAAGTTGCTTTACTCCACGTATGTTAGTGATCTGAACAAACCCGTAACACTAAGTGTAAGCAGGAGTCATATTGATACTTGGCCAAGCAAACCGATAACATTGACGTTAAAATATAGGTTTACCAACTGATAAGATAAAAGTATTAAAGACATCTGGAGTGTGAACTTTGAGCAGTTTCAAAACTTTCTGTTTTGAGCTCATTTACAGCAAGAGCCGAAAGATGAACAACTTTTTATTTTATTTTGAACGTTGTAGGTATAAACAAATATAAAACATACCAAGAAAATAAAAAATTATATGTGCAACATTCATATGCTATACAATCAAAACTTCTTATAAAGTCACTGATGGCAGTTATTACAAAATCATTATTGGATGAAATAATAGGTTCAGATAAAAAAAAAAAAATGATGAGCTCTAAGCATAAGTGGTTTACAATGATTAATTTTCAGGAAAATAATAAAAAAGTTCAGTAGCTTTAATTTAACCAATTAGACTTTTTTTTTCTCCCAATGTGAAAATTAAACTCTTTTGGTTTTGACATGAAGACATACTGTGTTCATGAACATTAGTTGATATGCTCTCATGTATTACATATCCATATGAAAACAGATTTTTATCTGATACACTGTTCAAATAGTTTGGGATCAGTAAGATTTTTTTTTTTTTTTTTCTGTATGCATTAAATTGATCAAAAGTGACAGTAAATACATTTATAATGTTACAAAAGGTTTATATTTCAAATAAATGCTGTACTTCTGAACTTTCTATTTATCAAAACATCCTAATTTTTTTTTTTTTTTAAATCACGGTTTCCACAAAATATATGGAACAGCACAACTGTTTTCAACTGTATAATAATAAATGTTGATCTTGGAAATCAGTATATTAAGAATGATTTCTGAAGGATCATGTGACACTGAAGGCTGGAGTAATGATGCTGAAAATTGAGTTTTGATCACAGTAAAATGCAACAATACATTTTAACATATTCACACAAAAACAGTTATTTTAACGGTTATTAGTTTTTACTGTATTTCTAATCAAATAAATGCTGCTTTGGTGAGCATAACTTATTTTAAAAACATTAAAAAAAATCTTACTGACCCCAAACTTTTATACAGTAGTGTATATGCACACACTTGCAAAAATACTCCACATTGCTCTGGGACTAATATGTTGCATTTTACATAAAGGCAAACGTGTAAACATGAGTCACAATCTTCTACACATTCACTGTGAAAGTCACTATGAGCTCAGTCCTCATTTATTTCGAGGTTGTATTTTCGGTGACTAAATCAGTCACAGAGTGTCTGTTCCACATAGAAGGAAAAAGAGGGACACATCATTCATATTCACTAAATATAGAGTCCATAAAAAATTGCAGCATTAGAAGCTCACAGTAGACAGCAGGTTCTGTTGTGCAGGGTTTATATGATTGATTGTCAACAACTTTGAAATAAAAATAATGCTTTTTTTTTTCAAAAAAAAAAAAAAAAAATGGTAAGAGGGGATGAAAAAAATTGTTTAAATAAAATAGGATTTTTTTCCCTCTATAAATAACAAATGTGAGATAAAAGGTTAAAAAAAAAGTTTGAGTTGAGTTTTTTTTCAACCATTATTAATAACATGCCAGAAGCCTATAGATATATGCATATCTATGGTGGAAACATTCAGCATGATGATGCACAACAACATGGCGCAATTCCATAGAGAGCCTAAGTCCCGCCCCTCCGCTTCCGGCTCATGGGACCTTATTTCGGAAAAAATATGTATGTGAAAATCGCTCAATGAACTACATCTCTCGTCTCGCACTATGTAGGCCTACGTCACCAAGGTCGTGTGTGTGCAGTCTGGTACAAAACACACAGGCATGACGGCGTAACGTTACGATTATAACGTTTGACTATAGAGAAAATGACAGACGTTAGCTACAGTAAAGTTAGCTTCAGTAAAGTTAGCTACAGTAAAGTTAGCTTCAGTAAAGTTAGTTTCAGTGAAGTTAGCTTCAGTAAAGTTAGCTACAGTAAAGTTAGCTACAGTAAAGTTAGCTTCAGTAAAGTTAGCTTCAGTAAAGTTAGCTTCAGTAAAGTTAGCTACAGTAAAGTTAGCTTCAGTGAAGTTAGCTTCAGTAAAGTTAACTTCAGTAAAGTTAGCTACAGTAAAGTTAGCCTCAGTAAAGTTAGCTTCAGTAAAGTTAGCTTCAGTAAAGTTAGCTACAGTAAAGTTAGCTTCAGTAAAGTATAGTTACTCAGTAAAGTTAGCTCAGTAAAGTTAGCTTCAGTAAAGTTTGCTTCAGTAAAGTTAGCTTCAGTAAAGTTAGCTTCAGTAAAGTTAGCCTCAGTAAAGTTAGCCTCAGTAAAGTTAGCTACAGTGAAGTTAGCTTCAGTAAAGTTAGCTTCAGTAAAGTTAGCTTCAGTAAAGTTAGCTTCGTTCATTGAGAGAAAAGGTATGACGTCACATGCGCACCTTTTGGGTTTGTAGTCTTTGCAATTTCGTATTTTCACAGTCTTATACTTCAACAGTTTTACGTCAAACTGTCTAGACTTTAAAATTATCTTTTAAATTGACAAACATCATGTGTAATTCAGGGCACAATTCAAACTGGATCCAAATATTTGTTGTCTCCCGCCATTGACTACCATACAATATTTTCGCGAAATAAGGTCCCATGGTGGTCGACCGGAAGGGGAGGGACTTAGGCTCTCTATTTGAATCGTCAGTTTGTTTTGTTTTTGGGTAGCCCCGCCCCTTGGTGAAACCTCATTGGTTTAGAATCTGCGTACAGCTTTATGATTGGCTGTGATTTTAACACTTCGAGCAGCGTTTCATGTCGTTAAGAACTGAAGTGAAATCTTGAACACTATCACGACATCCTCCCAAGTGTAGAGACAGACGGCTGTTAATATACAGCTAGTTCATATTTTTGTTACGTATTGTGGTCGGGTTGGTCAGTAAGATTAATGCACCCCCCCCCCCCAAAAAAAAAAAACATATATATATATATATATATATATATATATATATAAAAATGTATAATATATATACACATATACACACACACGTGCCTCGGTTAGCTAGTGGTACTATAAATGGCGTCATTATGAGAGCTAGCGAGATCGACAAGAGATAGCAGAGTTGTCATGGATAAAGTCTTTAGTAAATAAAAATTAAAATAAAAAATTAAAATAAAGTAGTATTTTATAAAAATTAATCATGCTATGCAGATGTGTCTGGATATTACACCAAATTGTTGTGGTTATAAAAGGCTATAAAGTCCCTAAACCTACCGCCACAGGAAAACGTTTCTTTACATCAAAAAATAAAGTCACTATAATCCAGTTCTATATATATTTAACATCTAATTACCAGTGTGAGAAAGACCTTTGTTGGCATCCGTTCCATGTTCACACTTCTCTTCCTGGATTTCTTACTCAGGGAAACACAAACTCTTGTCTTCTGATGACTTAGAAAAGCTCACTTTCTTTCCCATGCCGAAAGAATCGCTTCCAACTGCAGAAGTACATCTAGTCAGTAAATGTCATCCGGTGGTTTTGAGGTTGTCATGGAAACGGCCAGTTCCCCTCGAAAAAGTTCGTCTTTGTGCTCCGATACAATAAAGTCCCTCAGGGTTCATTAGATCTCAGGTGATCTGTGCACTTGGCGTATATGAGCGTGCATAAAACAAAAAGCGGTATAAACACGGTCAGCCATCTGTAGAGGAGTATAAAACCTAATATTCAGTGTTAGTTCACGCATTCACTTGCTCTCTCTGAAATGTGAGTGTTGTCCTGTGGAAGAGAGCGCAGTCAGTGCCAGTGTACAGTGTGTGTGTGTGTGTGTGTGGCTGTCTGTACGAGACATCCAGGGGTTTCTGTGTGTCTGCCCTCACAGGTCAAAGGTCAGGCTCATACAGGCCTGCTGTAGGAGTAAAGATTGTTCCTGTCCGTGTCTGCGATCTGAAGGCTGGGTTTGCGTTCGCTGTCTTCGTTTTCAGTGTTTTCGACATCCTGGGAGAGTGGCGGGCGCTCTTTGAAGAAGTCAGAGACGTAACGCACCTGTGAAGGAGATGAGAAACACTTAATGCAAAATAGACCATTAGTTCATATTCCACTCGATATCAAAAAAAAAAAAGAAGTGATGTATACACTGTTGTTCAAAAGTTTGGGATCGGTAAGATTTTTAACCTAAGTTTTTAAAATAAGTCTCTTATGCTCACCAAGGCTGCATTTATTTGATTAAAAAAAACTGTAATAATGTTAAATATGACAATTTAAAATAACTCTTTTCTATTTGAATATATTGTAAACTGTAATTTATTCCTGTGATCAAAGCTGTATTTTCAGCATCATTACTCCAGTCTTCAGTGTCACATGATCCTTCAGAAATCATTCTGATATGATGATTTGATGCTCAAGAAACGTTTAGTATTATTACCAAACTTGTGTACACAATTTTTTTTCAGGATTCTTTGATGAATAGAAAGTTATATTTTATTTATTTGAATTGAAGAATCTAGAATCAATTAAATTGAAATAGAATCTTTTGTAACATTATAAAAGTCTTTATTGTAACATTTGATCAATTTAACGCATCCTTGCTGAATAAAAGGGTTGATTTCCCTTTTTTTATTATTAGTATATTATAGTGATTTCTGAAGGAGTAATGATGCTGAAAATTCAGCTTTGATCACAGGAATAAATTACATTTCAAAACATATTCAAATAGAAAACGGTTATTTTAAATTGTAATAATATTTCACAATATTACGTTTTTTGGGGTATTTTTATTTGATTATGTTATATAATTGACATTACTGAGCACAACAGTCAGTATTTTTAAAACATATTTTTATTAAAAAATACATTTTGAAATCAGTGTTTGATTGCCAAATTCCTGCTAAATACCTACTTTATTTAAATTTACTTTATTTATTGAAGGCTTATTTTATCCCTATGGCTGCTGAAAAAATGAGCATGCTTTCTGCTTTCTGTTTTTATGACCATTAACAGAATTTGGGAGGAAACTGTAATATTAAAATTACTGTAATATAGAACAGGGGGGAAAAACCATTGTAATTAATGGCAATTAATTATATACTTACCAAGTTTTCTCTTTATTTTAAGCATGAATCTAAGTTACTGAAGATTGAAGGAGAGT
This sequence comes from Chrosomus eos, assembly GCA_036326025.1. NCBI lineage: Eukaryota > Metazoa > Chordata > Actinopteri > Cypriniformes > Leuciscidae > Chrosomus > Chrosomus eos. The sequence continues at coordinate 6,346,547 of CM070823.1, forward strand.
ATTTAAATGGATTTAATTATCATGAAAATGCAAACAAATCCCAGTGGCTCTACAGCAGGACATTTTCCTTATGCAAATGATAAATTTCATATTTTTTCTTGAAATTTAAGCTTGTTTCATGAGATTACTCCACTCACCGTGAGGACTGCGATCAGCGCCCCTTGCAGAAGACCCACGACCACGTCGCTCCAGTGGTGTTTGTAGTCAGACACACGTGTGTATCCCACATAAATGGCAAAGGCCACCAGGAAGAACTGAATTGTGGGCCGGAGGAGGCGGGCCCACTTGGATGCCATGCGTGCCTGGACATATAGCTACACAGGAGGAGGAAAAACAACGACGGATTACACAATATTTTAAAAGAGGATATGGGAAGAAAAATGGAAAAAAAAAAAATCAACCTTGTGCATTCAGCAGCAGGAAACAAACAATAAAAAGTCTTTAAAAGTTGGGAAAGCACCTTAACTACACACTTGGCAGCATCTTAACTACAGACTTGTCGGAACACGAGTGAAGCAACCAGAAAAGTGTTTATTAATTCATCCTCATGTCGCCCCCCAAACTCGGCTTATGACTTAAATATGACTTTCTCTCTTCGGTGGAACACAAAAAGAGAAATTCCGAAGAACACTCATGCTAAGAAGAAAAAAAAGTCATGCAGGTGTGAGGATGAACTTAAAGGAGGACCTATTGTGCTTTTTTTACATTTTCAACTGTTTTAAAGGATGTTCACTTTTTAAAAAAACTTTTGCTGATAATTTACTCACCCCCATGTCATCCAAGATGTCCATGTCTTTCTTTCTTCAGTCGAAAAGAAATTAAGGTTTTTGATGAAAACATTCCAGGATTTTTCTCCATAATGGACTTCAATGGGACCCAAACGGTTCAAGGTCCAAATGACAGTTTCAGTGCAGCTTCAAAGGGCTTTAAACGACACCAGACGATGAATAAGGGTCTTATCTAGCGAAACGATCGGCCATTTAAAAAATAAATAAAAACGTTTAAGTTTTATAAGCACAAATGCTCGCCTTGCTCTGTTCTGTGATGCGCGTTCATGACGTCACGTAATACGCAATTACGTTGAAAAGGTCACGAACGAACGTCATGAACGCATCACAGAACAGAGCAAGGCAAGCATTTATGCTTATAAAACTTAAACTTTTTTATTTATTTTGAAATGAGTGATGGTTTCGCTAGATAAGACCCTTATTCATCGTCTGGTGTCGTTTAAAGCACTTTGAAGCTGCACTGAAACTGTCATTTGGACCTTGAAACCGTTTGGTTCCCATTGAAGTCCATTATATGGAGAAAATCCTGGAATGTTTTCATCAAAAACCTTCATTTCTTTTCGACTGAAGAAAGACATGGACATCTTGGATGACATGGGGGTGAGTAAATTATCAGCAAAAGTTTTTTTAAAAGTGAACTACTCCTAAAGTCTGTAATGTTGCTGTTTGAGCATGAAAAAGGTCACTACAAAGCGAGTTATTCTATATCAGTGTCACTGTTTCTGAACTCCTTGAAAGGCATCCATTGTAGTCTTGAGTTTTCTTCCGGGAACGAACACGTCACTATATTCCTCATTTAAATAATGAATATGCAGAATAACGGGGCGAGGTCTGATTAAAGGTGCCCTAGAATGTTTTTTTGTTTAATTATTTTATAATGTTTCCTGGGTTGCCCTTATAATGTTAGTATGTTTTTTAGATCAAAAATCTAAAATCTCTGATTTGAACACTCTGTTTGAAGGGGCGTGTCTGCTGTGAGAACCGCCCACTGCTGTGATTGGCTGACATGCTTGCATATGAAATTTGACATGTGAAACTCCCTCGAATACTTTTACTACATATATTATACGTTTTTACTATTACAGCTATCGAGATTAACGAATCGTGAGATGTTTTTAAAGTATTTAGATCTATTCCCATCACATAAAATGTTGCCGTGATGAGCATTGAGCAGATGACAGTCTGTTGATCGCGAGACTGAAGATCTTATTATTGCAATGCAGTTTCTGCACTCTCTCTAATGCTTTCACCAATGCAAACACGATGATGTACATACAGTAAGAGCTTCGTTTGTGCAGTAACGTGCGTCATTGATTTCATAACGAGTTGTCCAGATAAACTAACGCTGTGTGGAAAGATTGTTCTTTGAACGCTTTCTGTATATAATTTATTCACAATTTAAATACGTTTTTTTTCATCCTACTAGCTAAAAGAAACGATGTGAAGTTGATATTTTAGTCACTGGCTTGACTTACTGATGCATAAACAGTATTGAACGATTTTGAGAGAAAGATAACCTGTCTGAACTTGAACAATTACACATCAGAAAGTGTTGCTTGGTAGCTCGATCCGAGGCCAGCTCTGTATTGGCCCAAGTTGAGGAAACAGTCGTCGGTGAAATGTTTGGAAATTTCCAGAGAAAATAAAATTAACCCATTGTTTCTCCAGAGGCTCGGATGAAGGAACTAAAAAATACTTTTGTGTTCATGTGTACATCCAAACACTGAGCAACTGCCATGCTTCGGCTGCGCAGTTCCGACCTGCATTGAGGGCTGGCATGCATATTAATGATCCCGACTATTGCGTCACAGTCGGTATTATGTGGAGATTCGCCTGTTTTTCAGGGGTGTTTTTAAAAAATGAGATTTAAATAAGAAGGAGAAAACAATGGTGTTTGACACTCACTGTATGTCATGTCCATGTACTGAACTCTTGTTATTTAACTATGCCAACATAAATTCAATTTCACATTCTAGGGCACCTTCAAGTTAGTTGGAAGTGTGTAAAAAACTCGAAGGCGTGTTTAGGGGGCGAGACTTTTCCTAAACATGCTCAAGCGGTTGAGTAATCATGAAACACTGCTTCAGCTGACTGTGATGGCTAGGATTTAAGACACACAAATCTTATATATTCATATTTGCATTGGATCAATAAATAAAAGGACATTACTATATTGGTTTGGTTTAAGATCTTTATTTGTCATTGTACTGAGTCAGTGCACAGGCTTAGTTATTTGGCTTAAAGGGGTGGTACAGAATTTTGGACATTGGACCTCATTTCCAAGTGAGCCTGTGTGTTATTTATCAGTGGAGACCGTTTTCAAAAATGTTCATCCAGTCCTTCAAATTGCATAGTTCGTTGGTGCTAGGCTAGCGCGAGTCAACGGTATATCTGTTAGCCTGCCATTAAAAAGAGTTTTACCCACTCCACAGTACACCAAAAGCAAATAAATTATAACGCCAGACTATCGATGTCTGTTGAGAGGACGAAATTCAACACCACGTTTCCCTTTAAGGTTAAAACATTAAAACCAGTTAAAATTCCTCTTTGGCTAAAATGTGATTTATTAAAACATAGCTCAAATTGATAGTTCGTTTTGTAATTTAGATGACTTGAAATGTTTAGTACCTGGTGTGTTGTGGGAATGGACCAGCCTAGTGACAAAGAGATTCAAACAGGAAGTTGATTTGTTTTATGGGAATTCTAAAGGAAATGAAACTGTACCAACTTTGATGTATTAGAGGGGACATTACATGTGATATCTTGATCAATGTGATGTTTGTTTAATATAATTCTTTTGGATTAACTAAAATGTATCCATGGCTCTAAATTTAGTTAAATGTATTGTGTTCATTCCAGGGTTTGTGTTGTTGTTGTGAAAATTTGTATGGTTATGTTTCCCCTTTTTTGTTTTCAAGGTGCTGGCCACCTCTTATAAATTCAGTGTATGTCTAGAAAGTGTTACTTATTGTACCCTGGGAAAGGTGGTGTTGAATTTCGTCCTCTGTCAGTTTGAGATTATTTCCTTTTTGAATACTGGATATAGGGGAATTATCACACTACGTCACACTGACGTCACACAGGTGCAACTGCACATGTCGGCAGCAGAAGCTGGGCGGCGTGGGTGCTGAAACAAACCCGGGAAAATGTCGTGTTGTGCAGTGGGTTGCCAGAATCGACCATCTGTAAACAAAGGTCTGAAGTTTTACCGAATAGACCCCTTATCAGCCGACGTCACAGTTACGTCACGGCGCTAAACTGGAGGCAAAACAAACGGAAAACTGCAGGCGGCTAATACAAACCAGCACAGATTCGGCTACATAATAAGGAGCTTAAATTATTAGGTGTTCAAGCACGAAGTGCTGAAAACCTATTGTATTTGTACTGATTTTTATTATTATTAGGTGTTCAAGCACGAAGTGCTGAAAACCTATTGTATTTGTAAGGATTTTTATTATTATTATTTTCCCCTAAAACTGATCGTACAGCCCAAACCGTAAGTGCTAGAGACTTGATATTTCGGATTAGGGTAGCACAGAAATCGAGGAGAGGTTGAGAGAGTATGAGCCCGATTGGCCCATAGGTGGCGCTATAGCAACAAAAACGCGAAACTGCTCATAACTCCTAAACCGTAAAGCGTAGACTCAAGTGTCTTATATCATTGGAAAGCTGGACTTCTGACTTAAAAAACGTATATCTCCGATTTTATTTGCGGTATGCAAATTTTTCCGCCATTTTGAATTTTGTTAAAAAACTACTTTTGCGAACTAGTCCCTGGTTTTTTGCCCGATCGGAACCAAACCAGTGCAGAAATGTTCTATGGAGTCTGAATATCAATAATTATCGAAAAAAAGTTGAAATTTCGATTTACGGTCGCTAGGGGGAGTAAAATGAACGTTGTGGGAGGAGCCTATTTTACTAAAATGGCTATAACTCAAGAAGTAAATGGAATATCGTCACCAAACTCAACAGACATGTGTAAGAGGACAGTCTGAGGTCACATTAAAAAAATTGCGTCGATTGGCCACATGGTGGCGCTATAACATTAAAAAAACATAAAAAGAGCTATGACCACATGACCGTTAGTCTGATTGACTTGAAAATTGGTATGCAGTGTCTTGGTCCAAGGTGCCATGTATATGTAAAAGGATATTGGCGTATCTCAAAAAACATGGCCGCCATCGACCAATGAAGTTTGAGCACCTATGAGACAAGGTTAACAGAGGCCGATCGGAACGAAACTCACTGGGCATGTTTGACTCATGGCCCTAGAGGTCTGTAAGAATTTTGAAAGAAATCAGCCACTAGTTGGCGCTAACGAGTTTTACGGCTCTGTAATCACGTGGTGTTGCATACATCCCCACAAAATGCATATCATTTGATAGATCTCCTCATGTTGAACAACTTTGCCTCTAGAACCATTGCTGTCAATCAAATCGTTCATTAAATATTCACGAATATGTTTAAAACCTACTTTTGCGAACTAGTCCCTGGTTTTTCGCCCGATCGGAACCAGACCAGTCTAGGACAATTCTCTGGACTCTCTAGATAAATAATTATCGAAAAAAAGTTGAAATTAGTCCTTTGGTTCACTATAACAGGGTCGTTTAGAAAATGGGCGTGTCAAAATACACTCAAAAGCCTATAAATCATAAATGAAAAATCAAAACTTCACAAAAATTGATGAGCATATGTGTCATACCATGGTGAAGAAGCATGCAAAGTTTCATGCAGATCGGACCACATGTGGCGCTATAACTGTTGAAAAGCTTTAAAACCATGTATTTCCTATGGTAAATTGCCTGTATTGGCTCTAAATGGTCTTTTCCATCTATTATAATATAATGTTTAAATCATAATGTTCAAAACCAGTGCAGTACAATTCTCTGGACTCTCTAGATCAATAATTATCAAAAAAAGTTGAAAATTTGCCTCTATAACAGTTAAAAAGATGAAAATGATAAGAGCATAATGGCTTATTAAGCCAATAAGTGGTATTATACTGCCCCCTGCTGTTTAAAATAGTCATTTGTCATGTTACTGACTAATATTATACTATAATTCTTATTTAGACTTTATAAAATCACTCTTTTAACATTTATACTCACATTTAGTCAAAATTCATCTATTGAAGTATTACTACTGACTATTTAGCTCATAGAGAAATGTAAATCCTGAAGGACACTTGCAGTAAACATTTTGTTTTCCCATCACATAGTTCAAATGTCTGTATCTACAACAGAATGTGTGTGTGTAGTCCTAGGTTTCTGAATAAATGCTGAATAATCTGATTAATAGTTTACAAAGCATTGAAAAATAAAAAAAAAAAAAAATGTGTGTGTGTGTGTGTGTGCAAATGTCTACATATGAGTGCAAAATCACCTGTGAAAACACTTTATTAATAAGCAGAATGGCCAGCAGAGGGCAGTAGAAGACCACTTATTGGCTCACTTTCATTTTGAACTACTTGGTTTTATCAGTATTATGTACTAAAGCAAACCAGTTTTTCCATGTTAACTATTGTAATACAATACATTTTTTTGTCAGAGTTGATCACTTCATTTTTATTGACACTTCACATCAATGCAGCAATGTGGTAAATCATGGTAAATCACGATAAAAACATGGTAAATCATAGTAAAAAATACAATTACATGGTGTATCATGGCAAATCATAATAGCAATGTGATGAATCATTGTAAATCATGCTACAATCCTGGTAAATCATCCTATAACATAGTAAATCATCCTATAACATGGTAAATCATGCTAGAATCATATTAAATCATACTAGAATGTGTTCAATTGTGGTAAATCATGGTAGAACAGGGTAAATCATGGTGAATCATACTAGAACTTGGGAAATCATGCTAGATTCATGGTAAATCATACTGGAACATGGTAAATCATGAAAAACCACACTAAATTTGGTATATCATGCTAAATCATGCTAAAAATGGTCTATTTCATCTATGATGTCAGTGGTTAAATGCTTGCTACATAAAACGTAATGTCTTTTGATGCTTTTGAGCTTAAAGGCCTTAACTGCCATAATTGCTTGAACACCGATAAATGCTGCTTGCAGCTTTAATTAGGTGTTCAAGCACGAAGTGCTGAAAACCTATTGTAATTGTACCGATTTTTATTATTATTTTTCTTCTCCGCTAAAACGCATCGTGCAGCCCAAACCGTAAGTGCTGGAGCTCTGAAACTTTGTCAGATGGTAGTACAAAAATCGAGGAGAGGTTCAGAGAGTATGACCCCGATTGGCCTATAGGTGGCGCTATAGCAATCAATTGCGCGAAATTGCTCATAACTCGTAGACCGTAAGTCATAGACTCAAGTGTCTTATATCATTGGAAAGCTGGACTCCTGACTTAAAAAACGTATATCTCCGATTTTATTTCCGCCATATTGGATTTTCCGCCATCTTGGATTTTGTCAAAAAACTACTTTTGCGAACTAGTCCCTGGTTTTTTGCCCGATCGGAACCAAACCAGTGCAGAAATGTTCTCTGGAGACTGAATATCAATAATTATCAAAAAAAAGTTGAATTTTCGATTTTCGGTCGCTAGGGGGTGCAAAAATAACATTGTGGGAGGAGCTTATTTTACTAAAATGGCTATAACTCCAGAAGTAAATGAGGTACGTTCACCAAACTTGGTAGATATGTGCATGAGTTCAATCTGAGGTCACAGTAAAAGAATCGCGACGATCGAACACTAGGTGGCGCTATAACATTAAAAAAACATAAAAGGGGGTGTGGCCACCTGACCGTTAGTCCGATTGACTTGAAAATTGGTATGCAGTGTCTTGGTCCAAGGTGCCATGTATGTCTAAAAGGATATTGGCATATCTCAAAAAACATGGCCGCCATTGGCCAATGAAGTTTGTGCACCTTTTAAACAAGGGTAACGGAGGCCGATCGGAACGAAACTCAATGGGCATGTTCGACTCATGGCCCAAGAGGTCTGTAAGAGTTTTGAAAGAAATCGGCCACTAGTTGGCGCTAACGAGTTTTACGGCTCTGTAATCACGTGGTGTTGCACACATCCCCATAAAATGCATATCAGTCGATAGATCTCCTCATGCTGAACAACTTTGCCTCTTGAACCATTGCTGTCAATCAAATCGTTCATTAAATATTCACGAATATGTTAAAAACCTACTTTTGCGAACTAGTCCCTGGTTTTTTGCCCGATCGGAACCAGACCAGTCTAGGACAATTCTATGGACTCTCTAGATCAATAATTATCAAAAAAAAGTTGAACTTTTGCATTTTGCGCATGGGTATAACAGGGGCGTTTAGAAATTAGACGTGTCAAAACACACTCAAAAGCCTATAAATCCTACAAGGAAACTCAGAACTTGACAAAAATTGATGTGCATATGTCTCATACCATGGTGAAGAAGCATGCAAAGTTTCATGGAGATCGGACAATAGGTGGCGCTATAACTGTTGAAAAGCTTTAAAACCATGTATTTCCTATGGTAAATTGAATGTATTGGCTGTAAATGGTGTGTGTTCCATCTATAATCATATAATCTTTATATCATAATGCTCAAAATCAGTGCAGTACAATTCTCTGGACTCTCTAGGTCAATAATTATCAAAAAAAAGTTGAACTTTGCCCTTTGGTTTGCTATAACAGGGTCATTTAGAAAATGGGCGTGTGAAAATACACTCAAACGCCTATAAATCATAAATAAAAACTCAGAACTTCACAAAAATTGGTGAGCATATGTGTCATAACATGTTGAAAAAGCATGCACAGTTTCATGGAGATCGGACGATAGGTGGCGCTATAACTGTTAAAAAGCTTTAAAACAATATGTATCCTATGGTAAATTGCCTGTACAACGTGTGTGTGTGTGTGTGTGTGTGTGTGTGTGTGTGTGTGTGTGTGTGTGTGTGTGTGTGTGTGTGTGTGTGTGTGTGTGTGTGTTGTGTATCTGTGTATAAGCATGCATAATGGAGTTAACATGGAAAAACTGGTTTGATTTAGTGAATACAGGTGAAACCAAGTAGTTCAAAATGAAAGTGAGCCAATAAGTGGTCTTCTGCTGCCCTCTGCTGGCCATTCTCCTTATTAACAGTCTTTTCACATGTGCATTCATATATTTAGACTCTTAAAAATCCCTTATATAACTATTACTGTTATAACACAATCATATTTTGTCAGAGTTTATCACTTCATTTGTTCTGATGCTTCATATAATTGCTAGCCACGTAGTAAATCATGGTAAATAAAGCTAGAAACATGGTAAATCATAGTAAATAAGGTAAATAATGCTAGAATACAGGTAAATCATTCTAGAATGTGGTATATCATGGTAAACTATGGTAAATCATGCTAGATTCATGGGAAATCATACTGGAACATGGTAAATCATGAAAAATCACACTAAATGTGGTAAATCAGGGTAAATCATGCTAAAACATGGTCTATTTCATCTATGATGTCAGTGGTTAAATGCTTGCTGCATAAAACTTAATGTCTTTTGATGCTTGTGTGCTTAAAATCTTAAATGCCTTAACTGCTTGAACACCGCTAAATGCTGCTAGCAGCTTTAATTATTATTATTATTATTATTCTTCTGCCGTAAAACGCATCGTGCAGACCAAACCGTAAATGCTAGAGACTTGAAACTTTGTCAGATGGTAGTACAAAAATCGAGGAGAGGTTATCAAATTATGAGCCCGATTGGCCCATAGGTGGCGCTATAGCAACCAATTGCGCGAAACTGCTCATAACTCCTAAATCGTAAGTCGTAGACTCAAGTGTCTTATATCATTGGAAAGCTGGACTTCTGACTTAAAAAACGTATATCTCCGATTTAATTTCCGCCATATTGGATTTTCCGCCATTTTGAATTTTGTTGAAAAACTACTTTTGCGAACTAGTCCCTGGTTTTTTGCCCGATCGGAACCAAACCAGTGCAGAAATGTTCTCTGGAGACTGAATATCAATAATTATCGAAAAAAAGTTGAAATTTCGATTTACGGTCGCTAGGGGCAGTAAAACAAACATTGTGGGAGGAGCCTATTTTACTAAAATGGCTATAACTCGAGAAGTAAATGAGATATCCTCACCAAACTTGGTACACATGTGCATGAGTTCAATCTGAGGTCACAGTAAAAAAATCGCGATGATCGAACACTAGGTGGCGCTATAACATTAAAAAAACATAAAAGGGGGTGTGGCCACCTGACCGTTAGTCCGATTGACTTGAAAATTGGTATGCAGTGTCTTGGTCCAAGGCGCCATGTATGTGTAAAAGGATATTGGCGTATCACAAAAAACATGGCCGCCATCGACCAATGAAGTTTGAGCACCTATGAGACAAGGTTAACGGAGGCCGATCGGAACAAAACTCGCTGGGGATGTTTGACTCATGGCCCTAGAGGTCTGTAAGAATTTTGAAAGAAATCGGCCACTAGTTGGCGCTAACGAGTTTTATGGCTCTGTAATCACGTGGTGTTGCACAAATCCCCACAAAATGCATATCATTTGATAGATCTCCTAATGCTGAACAACTTTGCCTCTAGAACCATATCTGTCAATCAAATCGTTCATTAAATATTCACAAATATGTTAAAAACCTACTTTTGCGAACTAGTCCCTGGTTTTTCGCACGATCGGAACCAGACCAGTCTAGAACAATTCTCTGGACTGTCTAGATCAATAATTATCGAAAAAAAGTTGAAATTTAGCCTTTGGTTCACTAAAACAGGGTCATTTATAAAATGGGTGTGTCAAAATACACTCAAACGCCTATAAATCATAAATAAAAACTCAGAACTTCACAAAAATTGGTGAGCATATGAGTCATACCATGGTGAAGAAGCATGCAAAGTTTCATGGAGATCGGACAATAGGTGGCGCTATAACTGTTGAAAAGCTTTAAAACCATGTATTTCCTATGGTAAATTGCCTGTAATCATGATAGAAACATGGTAAATCATAGCAAAAAATACTATTACATGGTGTATCATGGCAAATCATGCTAGAAATGTGATGAATCATGGTAAATCATGCTACATCCTGATAAATCATTCTAGAATGTGGTATATCATGGTAAATCATCCTATAACATGGCAAATCATACTCAAATGTGTTCAGTTGTGGTAAATCATCCTATAACATGGCAAATCATACTCAAATGTGTTCAGTTGTGGTAAACCATGCTAGAACAGGGTAAATCAAGGTGAATCATACTAGAACTTGGTATATCACTGGTTTGCTTTAGTGAAGAATACTGGTGAAACCAAGTAGTTCAGAATGAAAATGAGCCAATAAGTGGTCTTCTACTGCCCTCTGCTGGCCATTATGCTTATTAACAGTCTTTTCACATGTGCATTCATATCTTTAGACTCTTAAAAATCCCTTATATAACTATTACTATTATGACACAATCATATTTTGTCAAAGTTTATCAATTAATTTGTTCTAATGCTTCACATAATGGCTAGCCACGTGGTAAATCATGGTAATAAAGCTAGAAACATGGTAAATCATAGTAAATAAGGTAAATAATGCTAGAATCCTGGTAAATCATTCTAGAATGTGGTATATCATGGTAAACTATGGTAAATCATGCTAGATTCATGGTAAATCATACTGGAACATGGTCTATTCCATCTATGATGTCAGTGGTTAAATGCTTGCTACATAAAACTTAATGTCTTTTGATGCTTGTGTGCTTAAAAATCTTAAAGGCCTTAACAGCTTGAACACCGCTAAATGCTGCTAGCAGCTTTAATTAGGTGTTCAAGCACGAAGTGCTGAAAACCTATTGTATTTGTGCTGATTTTTTATTATTATTATTATTATTATTATTATTATTCTTCTGCCGTAAAACGCATCGTGCAGACCAAACCGTAAATGCTAGAGACTTGAAACTTTGTCAGATGGTAGTACAAAAATCGAGGAGAGGTTATCAAATTATGAGCCCGATTGGCCCATAGGTGGCGCTATAGCAACCAATTGCGCAAAACTGCTCATAACTCCTAAACCGTAAGTCGTAGACTCAAGTGTCTTATATCATTGGAAAGCTGGACTTCTGACTTAAAAAACGTATATCTCCGATTTAATTTCCGCCATATTGGATTTTCCGCCATTTTGAATTTTGTTGAAAAACTACTTTTGCGAACTAGTCCCTGGTTTTTTGCCCGATCGGAACCAAACCAGTGCAGAAATGTTCTCTGGAGACTGAATATCAATAATTATCGAAAAAAAGTTGAAATTTCGATTTACGGTCGCTAGGGGCAGTAAAACAAACATTGTGGGAGGAGCCTATTTTACTAAAATGGCTATAACTCGAGAAGTAAATGAGATATCCTCATCAAACTTGGTACACATGTGCATGAGTTCAATCTGAGGTCACAGTAAAAAAATCGCGACGATCGAACACTAGGTGGCGCTATAACATTAAAAAAACATAAAAGGGGGTGTGGCCACCTGACCGTTAGTCCAATTGACTTGAAAATTGGTATGCAGTGTCTTGGTTCAAAGTGCCATGTATGTGTAAAAGGATATTGGCGTATCTAAAAAAACATGGCCACCATTAGCCAATGAACTTCAAGCACCTATTAAACAAGGTTAACGGAGTCCGATCGGAACGAAACTCGATAGGCATGTTCAACTCATGGCCTAAGAGGTCTGTAAGAGTTTTGAAAGAAATCGGCCACTAGTTGGCGCTAACGAGTTTTACGGCTCTGTAATCACGTGGTGTTGCACACATCCCCATAAAATGCATATCAGTCAATAGATCTCCTCATGCTGAACAACTTTGCCTCTAGAACCATATCTGTCAATCAAATCGTTCATTAAATATTCACAAATATGTTAAAAACCTACTTTTGCGAACTAGTCCCTGGTTTTTTGCACGATCGGAACCAGACCAGTCTAGGACAATTCTCTGGACTGTCTAGATCAATAATTATCGAAAAAAAGTTGAAATTTGCCCTTTGGTTCACTAAAACAGGATCATTTATAAAATGGGCGTGTCAGAATACACTCAAACGCCTATAAATCATAAATAAAAACTCAGAACTTCACAAAAATTGGTGAGCATATGAGTCATACCATGGTGAAGAAGCATGCAAAGTTTTATGGAGATCGGACAATAGATGGCGCTATAACTGTTGAAAAGCTTTAAAACCATGTATTTCCTATGGTAAATTGCCTGTAATCATGATAGAAACATGGTAAATCATAGCAAAAAATACTATTACATGGTGTATCATGGCAAATCATGCTAGAAATGTGATGAATCATGGTAAATCATGCTACATCCTGATAAATCATTCTAGAATGTGGTATATCATGGTAAATCATCCTATAACATGGCAAATCATACTCAAATGTGTTCAGTTGTGGTAAACCATGCTAGAACAGGGTAAATCAAGGTGAATCATACTAGAACTTGGTATATCACTGGTTTGCTTTAGTGAAGAATACTGGTGAAACCAAGTAGTTAAGAATGAAAATGAGCCAATAAGTAGTCTTCTACTGCCCTCTGCTGGCCATTATGCTTATTAACAGTCTTTTCACATGTGCATTCATATCTTTAGACTCTTAAAAATCCCTTATATAACTATTACTATTATGACACAATCATATTTTGTCAAAGTTTATCAATTCATTTGTTCTAATGCTTCACATAATGGCTAGCCACGTGGTAAATCATGGTAAATAAAGCTAGAAACATGGTAAATCATAGTAAATAAGGTAAATAATGCTAGAATCCTGGTAAATCATTCTAGAATGTGGTATATCATGGTAAACTATGGTAAATCATGCTAGATTCATGGTAAATCATACTGGAACATGGTAAATCATGAAAAATCACACTAAATGTGGTATATCATGGTAAATCATGCTAAAACATGGTCTATTCCATCTATGATGTCAGTGGTTAAATGCTTGCTACATAAAACTTAATGTCTTTTGATCCTTGTGTGCTTAAAAATCTTAAAGGCCTTAACAGCTTGAACACCGCTAAATGCTGCTAGCAGCTTTAATTAGGTGTTCAAGCACGAAGTGCTGAAAACCTATTGTAATTGTACTGATTTTTATTAGGTGTTCAAGCACGAAGTGCTGAAAACCTATTGTATTTGTGCTGATTTTTATTATTATTATTATTATTATTATTATTATTCTTCTGCCGTAAAACGCATCGTGCAGACCAAACCGTAAATGCTAGAGACTTGAAACTTTGTCAGATGGTAGTACAAAAATCGAGGAGAGGTTATCAAATTATGAGCCCGATTGGCCCATAGGTGGCGCTATAGCAACCAATTGCGCGAAACTGCTCATAACTCCTAAACCGTAAGTCGTAGACTCAAGTGTCTTATATCATTGGAAAGCTGGACTTCTGACTTAAAAAACGTATATCTCCGATTTAATTTCCGCCATATTGGATTTTCCGCCATTTTGAATTTTGTTGAAAAACTACTTTTGCGAACTAGTCCCTGGTTTTTTGCCCGATCGGAACCAAACCAGTGCAGAAATGTTCTCTGGAGACTGAATATCAATAATTATCGAAAAAAAGTTGAAATTTCGATTTACGGTCGCTAGGGGCAGTAAAACAAACATTGTGGGAGGAGCCTATTTTACTAAAATGGCTATAACTCGAGAAGTAAATGAGATATCCTCACCAAACTTGGTACACATGTGCATGAGTTCAATCTGAGGTCACAGTAAAAAAATCGCGACTATCGAACACTAGGTGGCGCTATAACATTAAAAAAACATAAAAGGGGGTGTGGCCACCTGACCGTTAGTCCAATTGACTTGAAAATTGGTATGCAGTGTCTTGGTTCAAGGTGCCATGTATGTGTAAAAGGATATTGGCGTATCTAAAAAAACATGGCCGCCATTAGCCAATGAAGTTCAAGCACCTATTAAACAAGGTTAACGGAGTCCGATCGGAACGAAACTCGATAGGCATGTTCAACTCATGGCCTAAGAGGTCCGTAAGAGTTTTGAAAGAAATCGGCCACTAGTTGGCGCTAACGAGTTTTACGGCTCTGTAATCACGTGGTGTTGCACAAATCCCCATAAAATGCATATCAGTCGATAGATCTCCTCATGCTGAACAACTTTGCCTCTAGAACCATTGCTGTCAGTCAAATCGTTCATTAAATATGCACGAATATGTTAAAAACCTACTTTTGCGAACTAGTCCCTGGTTTTTCGCCCGATCGGAACCAAACCAGTCTAGGACAATTCTCTGGACTCTCTAGATCAATAATTATCGAAAAAAAGTAGAAATTTGCCCTTTGGTTCACTATAACAGGGTCATTTAGAAAATGGGCGTTTCAAAATACACTCAAAAGCCTATAAATCCTAAATAAAAACTCAGAACTTCACAAAAATTGCTGTGCATATGTGTCATACCATGATGAAGAAGCATGCAAAGTTTCATGGAGATCGGACAATAGGTGGCGCTATAACTGTAAAAAAGCTTTAAACCCATATGTTTCCTATGGCAAATTGCCTGTATTGGCTGTACATTTTGTTTTCCAGAAAAGATATGTCCACGAGAGGGAGCAACAGCATTAGACATTTTTAATCTTTTAAAGCAGTTTTCAGCATTGGCTAACAAACAAATGCTTAAAGCTATTTATTATGATGGAAATAATATTTATGATAAATAATATAATAATAAATAAGGTTGGCTGTACATTTTGTTTTCCATCTATGAGCATATAATGTTAAAATCAATGTTCAAAACCAGTACAGTACAATTCTCTTGACTCCCTAGATCAATAATTATCAGAAAAGATATAACTTATTTATTTGGATGGCTATAATAGTGACACTTCAATATGTAGCATTGATCAAGTGTCCCTGAAAGCCTATATCTCTTCAATGAATGCTCATATCTTCTTAAAAACAAGTTTGAACATGTAAAACTAAATAAGCACAACATTTTTCAGACAGATTCGGACAAAATATACTCTTTATAGCAGTTAAATATGTGAAAATGATGTGAATATAAAGGCTTAAGCTAATAAGTGGTATTGTACTACCCCCTGCTGTTTAAAATAGTCATTGTGTCATGCTACTAACTAATATTATACTATAATTCTTATTTAGACTTTATAAAAATCACAATTTTAACATTTACACTCACATTTTGTCCAAATTCATCTATTGGAGTATTGCTATTGAGAATTTACTATTAGTATCACATTAAAATCAACATTAAAGCCTTAAAACGAAACTAAATCCTTCAGGCCACGCCCCTACAGTACAAATTCACTCATAACTCGAAAACGAAAAGTCACTGCGCGCTCAAATTTTGATGGTGAGGTCCTCTCCGGGCTCTTGATCCAAATCTAGCGTCACGGGGCTCGGGAGAACCCCCACCCCCCGCGGATCTCTAATTCGTGAGACCCCCAACTCTAAATGGCTTTATCTCCCGATCTAGAGCACCTACATCCTTGTGGGAGAGCTTGTTGGAAAGGCCCCGTCCTCATCTAGCTTCGATTCGAGTATGGTGCGATTTGGCCTGGGCATTCCCGAGTTATAAGCCCACAAAGATATGCATTTCAACATACATAACTCCTGTCCCCGATCACTCAGGAACACCGCGATGGTCTTGTTCAACAGAGCTCCTCTAACACTATCTAAGTTCTGAGTTTCAGATTTTTTCGCTTTCTCATTCCCGAGATATAAGTAAAAAAAAAAAAAAAGAATCCTGTCATTCATTTCAACTGTATTGTAATACCGCTGTTGTCCACGAGAGGGAGCAACA
This sequence comes from Chrosomus eos, assembly GCA_036326025.1. Lineage (NCBI taxonomy): Eukaryota > Metazoa > Chordata > Actinopteri > Cypriniformes > Leuciscidae > Chrosomus > Chrosomus eos. The sequence goes on from CM070823.1 coordinate 6,363,103, forward strand.
GCATTAGACATTTTTAATCTTTTAAAGCAGTTTTCAGCATTGGCTAACAAACAAATGCTTAAAGCTATTTATTATGATGGAACTAAAATTTATGATAAATAATATAATAATAAATAAGGTTGGCTGTACATTTTGTTTTCCATCTATGAGCATATAATGTTAAAATCAATGTTCAAAACCAGTACAGTACAATTCTCTTGACTCCCTAGATCAATAATTATCAGAAAAGATATAACTTATTCATTTGGATGGCTATAATAGTGACACTTCAATATGTAGCATTGATCAAGTGTCCCTGAAAGCCTATATCTCTTCAATGAATGCTCATATCTTCTTAAAAACAAGTTTGAACATGTAAAACTAAATAAGCACAACATTTTTCAGACAGATTCGGACAAAATATACCCTTTATAGCAGTTAAATATGTGAAAATGATGTGAATATAAAGGCTTAAGCTAATAAGTGGTATTGTACTACCCCCTGCTGTTTAAAATAGTCATTTTGTCATGCTACTAACTAATATTATACTATAATTCTTATTTAGACTTTATAAAAATCACAATTTTAACATTTACACTCACATTTTGTCCAAATTCATCTATTGGAGTATTGCTATTGAGAATTTACTATTAGTATCACATTAAAATCAACATTAAAGCCTTAAAACGAAACTAAATCCTTCAGGCCATGCCCCTACAGTACAAATTCACTCATAACTCGAAAACGAAAAGTCACTGCGTGCTCAAATTTTAATGGTGAGGTCCTCTCCGGGCTCTTGATCCAAATCTGGCGTCGCGGGGCTCGGGAGAACCCCCCACCCGCGGATCTCTAATTCGTGAGACCCCCAACTCTGAATGGCTGTATCTCCCGATCTAGAGCACCTACATCCTTGTGAGAGAGCTTGTTGGAAAGGCCCCGTCCTCATCTAGCTTCGATTCGAGTATGGTGCGATTTGGCCTGGGCATTCCCGAGTTATAAGAGCACAAAGATATGCATTTCAACATACATAACTCCTGTCCCCGATCACTCAGGAACACTGCGATGGTCTTGTTCAACAGAGCTCCTCTAACACTATCTAAGTTCTGAGTTTCAGATTTTTTCGCTTTCTCATTCCCGAGATATAAGTAAAAAAAAAAAAAAAATAAATCCTGTCATTCATTTCAACTGTATTGTAATACCGCTGTTGTCCACGAGAGGGAGCAATAGCATTAGACATTTTTAATCTTTTAAAGCAGTTTTCAGCATTGGCTAACAAACAAATGCTTAAAGCTATTTATTATGATGGAAATAATATTTATGATAAATAATATAATAATAAATAAGGTTAGCTGTACATTTTGTTTTCCATCTATGAGCATATAATGTTAAAATCAATGTTCAAAACCAGTACAGTACAATTCTCTTGACTCCCTAGATCAATAATTATCAGAAAATACATAACTTATTATTAATATATATAATCATTTATTTCAAATATATATCCAACAATTTGTGTAAGCACATTCATTAGAGTTAATATGAAAAATGTGCCATTTAAAAAAGGTACATTGAATCAAACTAAAAGTCATAGATCAATTTTAATGACAGAATAAAAAAAAAAACAATGCATATGAAAACAAGACATATGAAATGGTAAGAGACAATAATTCAGTGGGCGTTCAGCTCATAGACCAATCCTCAGGGATGATAGGGTGGTAAGGGCTTCGGTCCATGCAGGACAACACCACTAAAATACCCTCAATGACAGACAACACTGGCCTCTGTCAAACACAAAAACTCTGTCAGATAAAACTGTGATAAGCATTTCAGAATGGTCAGCATTTCAGTATGTGCTGAACTGAGCCACACAGATGTAGTCCACAATGGTGATGGTGGTGTGATGATCTGAATGCTGAACTGAGCAACACAGATGTAGTCCACAATGGTGATGGTGATAATCTGAATGCTGAACTGAGCCACACAGATGTAGTCCACAATGGTGATGGTGATGATCTGAATGCCGAACTGAGCAACACAGATGTAGTCGACAATGGTGATGGTGATGGTGATGATCTGAATGTTTAACTGAGCCACACAGATGTAGTCCACAATGGTGATGGTGGTGTGATGATCTGGATGCTGAACTGAGCAACACAGATGTAGTCCACAATGGTGATGGTGGTGTGATGATCTGAATGCTGAACTGAGCAACACAGATGTAGTCCACAATGGTGATGGTGGTGTGATGATCTGGATGCTGAACTGAGCCACACAGATGTAGTCGACAATGGTGATGGTGGTGTGATGATCTGAATGCTGAACTGAGCCACACAGATGTAGTCCACAATGGTGATGGTGGTGTGATGATCTGAATGCTGAACTGAGCCACACAGATGTAGTCGACAATGGTGATGGTGGTGTGATGATCTGAATGCTG
>CM070823.1:6365618-6440618 GCA_036326025.1 Chrosomus eos
GATGGAGCAGCAGCATTAGACATGTTTAATAATTTTTATCAGCTTTCAGTATTGGCTAACAAACAAATGCTTAAAGCTATTTTTTATTATTATAATGGATGTATAATAATTACATCCCCCAAAAATATGTGAAATGGTTATATACCATTTAAAAGAGATTTTCACACTAACATATTCCGTGTGTGTGTGTGTGTGTGTGTGTGTGTGTGTGTGTGTGTGTGTGTGTGTGTGTGTGTGTGTGTGTGTGTGTGTGTGTGTGTGTGTGTGTGTGTGTGTGTGTGTGTGTGTGTGTGTGTGTGTGTGTGTGTGTGTGTGTGTGTGTAAGCATGCACACAATTGTGTGTATCAAGTATTATTGTTTAAGCTTCTCTTTTCTCTGTATTTTAGCTTATTCTTTTCCAGGCACATTTCAACAGAACATTTCAGAAATGCCATAATGGTGTTTTACAGTCCTCAAGGAAAGATCAGATTTTCTTAAAAATAAGCAAATGACATGACTCTAAACAAGCATGCAAAATTTCATGGACATCAGGCAATAGGTGCCTCTGTAGAAATTAAAAAGGAAGTTAAAAATCATTTATTTCAAATATATATATATATACACTTTTGACGTGACATAATTCAGCTTATCCCATGACAATAATTCAGTAGGCGTTCAGCTCATAGACCAATCCTAAGGGATGATAGGGTGGTAAGGGCTTCAGTCCATGCAGGACAACACCACTAAAATACCCTCAATGTCAGACAACACTGGCCTCTGTCAAACACAAAAAACTTGGTCAGATACAACTGTGACAAGCATTTCAGAATGGTCAGCATTTCAGTATGTGCTGAACTGAGCCACACAGATGTAGTCCACAATGGTGATGGTGATGTGATGATCTGAATGCTGAGCTGAGCCACACAGATGTAGTCCACAATGGTGATGGTGATGTGATGATCTGAACACAGATGTAGTCCACAGTGGTGATGGTGATGTGATGATCTGAATGCTGAACTGAGCCACACAGATGTAGTCGACAATGGTGATGGTGGTGTGATGATCTGAACACAGATGTAGTCCACAGTGGTGATGGTGATGTGATGATCTGAATGCTGAACTGAGCCACACAGATGTAGTCCACAGTGGTGATGGTGATAATCTGAATGCTGAACTGAGCCACACAGATGTGGTCCACAATGGTGATAGTGGTGTGATGATCTGGACATGGTTTTTCTGCAGTCAAACTTATTCCTTGATTTGCACTGAATAGAATCTTCAGCTGGTTCTGGAGTTGAATATTGTCCTATAATGAAGATGATCTTGTCATCAGAGCAGCATAAGACATTTGATGTACCTAAAGACAATGAGGATTTGATTAGGATTTTTATTTTATTTACACTTTACAAAGTGAATTATGTACTTCTAAAACATTGTGTTTAAAGCAACTATTTATTTAACAGAATATCCTTATAACAGAAACAAATATTACAGACTATTCTAGGCATATTATGTCAATGTAATAACAGTTATAACTAATTTAAAAGATAAAAATAGTCTTACCTGTTTATCAATACTTGAAGTGTTGGAATATGATGAGAATGAAGCAGCAAATATAGTCTAATATATCTCAAAGTTTATTTATTTTTTCTCTTTCTGCTGCAAAGAGTTTGTTTAATTTCTTACATCACCTTTTGTTGTAAGTACTTCATTATAAACCTGACAACTGTATGATGCAAGTCTCCATACAAATTCATTATAAAAGGACATTACACAGACATTTTAAACAATAAAACACATCAAAGAAATAAATAAAAAGAATGACTAAATTAATGAATGAATGAAAATTAATAAATAATTATTGTGTGTTAAAAAGCTTTAAAGGTGCATAACGCAGGTCTCTGAGTTTTTGCAGAACTACACCCCCTCTGGCGACAAGCGAAACTGCAACCAGAGATGTGCACGCTCATGGAGCACACGCACACGCATGCTTGCACGAGCTGTTCATAACCAAAGGAGCATCAGCCGCACCAATCTTTTGTTCACAGTCATAATGTCTTCAGAGGTTATAAAGTTATAAATCTGCAAGTCATTTTACATATATGAAAGGAAAGGCATTTGAGTAAATTACACACTTATGTGTGAGGGGAAAACGGGGGTAGAAGAAAACAGTTTTTGTTTCCATTTATCTCCATGTTGAACTGTTTTATGCGTTTACTGTATCCACTTATGATTGTATTATTATGGAAACACGTTCATGAACAATATAAGTTATTCATTTGTAAAAGCTTAAAATAATAATCATACCATACACAGTTGGTCAACAAAGTACACTCAAATGTCTCAAGGTAATAAACAATCAAATGGCACTATATCCGCTTTCATAACAAGTAGTTATAGGAACTTAGTTATAGGAACTGTCCACTTCTAAACAGTTCTAAGAACTACTCTCCCCCAAACTCGGTTTTGCTGTTTGCGGTCGCACTGGCCGCCAATGGCCAGAACCGATGAGTAAGGGAGTGACGCGAGCACGGCGGCGGCGGCGCCACATACAACAACAACAAACCAGCATTGAGGAATCTATCGCAATGTTCCCGTTCTGCCTACCGGGACCTAAATAACGGAGTACGAACGGCAGCGTTTAAAGACTATGGTGGAAAGTCTAAAGTAATATGATGGAAGAAGATAGAAGAGCAGAGCGCAGGCAGAGGACGTTAGCAAAGAACACAAGGCTACCGGTAGGCCATACTCAAAAACATAGTTAGCATCTTTTATGGGACATGTTTTATGTTTCATGTTGTACTATTCTTCCGAAGACAATTCCTAGTTTATGAACCTGTTCACTGACAATGGTAACGTTAGTCAAATCAATTCTGATTGTACATTTATCTAGCTTAGGCTAAAGCATTACACATTTTACGCATCGTCATTTGTTGTCATAGATTTGCCGCATCAGACATTAGAGACTGGGGTATATCTTACCGTTTTATCAAGAAAACAGCCAACTGAGGATCCCGTTTGAGCCCTAGAGCAGACCGGAGATCTATCCATTTGTTGAAAGCCTTCCCGATGCTGACTCTCGTCTCGTCTTATTCCGACGCCTGACTCCAATTTGGCCATTTTGGTCAATAACTAGACAAAAGCTTTCTTTTCTTTGTCTTACGTGGAGTTTGCGTTGGGGTTTGGAATGAACTACAAGCCGGTCTCTTTGAATCCATCTTCTACTTTTGTGGAAAGTTGACTAAAGTTTTGTCGCTCGAGTTGTCTTCGCTGATACGGAGAATGGCGGCTAACAATAACAAACCTCCGAGACATCGCCTGGTGAGCGTGAACGCGCATGACGTCACGCCCAGTCTCAGATTCGAGCCCGAATCCCTCTTATTTATTTTACTGTACAGGACTATAAAGGCAATCTCAGTGATCAGAGAAGGGCTCATTCAGCCCACCAGGCAATTGTTTACGCATGTATGGGTTAAAAAACGGGTATTTTTAACATGAAATGTTGCGCAATGCACCTTTAAAACCATGTATTTCCTATGGTAAATTGCCTGTATTGCCTGTAAATGGTGTTTTCCATCTATGATCATATAATCTTTATATCATAATGCTCAAAATCAGTGCAGTACAATTATCTGGACTCTCTAGATCAATGATTATCAGAAAAGGTATAACTTATTCATTTGGATGGCTACATTAGGGTCACTTCAATATGTAGCCATATGTGTCCCTGAAAGCCTATATCTCTTTAATGAATGCTAGAATCATATGAAATCATACTAGAATGTGTTCAATTGTGGTAAACCATGCTAGAACAGGGCGAATCATGGTGAATCATCCTAGAACTTGGTATATCATGGTAAACTATGGTAAATCATGCTAGATTCATGGTAAATCATAATGGAACATGGTAAATCATGAAATAGCACATTAAATTTGGTATATCATGGTAAATCATGCTAAAAATGGTCTATTCTATCTATGATGTCAGTGGTTAAATGCTTGCTACATAAAACTTAACGTCTTTTGATGCTTTTGAGCTTAAAGGCCTTAACTGCCTTAACTGCTTGAACACCGATAAATGCTGCTAGCAGCTTTAATTAGGTGTTCAAGCACGAAGTGCTGAAAACCTATTGTATTTGTGCTGATTTTTATTATTATTATTATTATTATTATTATTCTTCTGCCGTAAAACGCATCGTGCAGACCAAACCGTAAATGCTAGAGACTTGAAACTTTGTCAGATGGTAGTACAAAAATCGAGGAGAGGTTATCAAATTATGAGCCCGATTGGCCCATAGGTGGCGCTATAGCAACCAATTGCGCGAAACTGCTCATAACTCCTAAACCGTAAGTCGTAGACTCAAGTGTCTTATATCATTGGAAAGCTGGACTTCTGACTTAAAAAACGTATATCTCCGATTTAATTTCCGCCATATTGGATTTTCCGCCATTTTGAATTTTGTTGAAAAACTAATTTTGCGAACTAGTCCCTGGTTTTTTGCCCGATCGGAACCAAACCAGTGCAGAAATGTTCTCTGGAGACTGAATATCAATAATTATCGAAAAAAAGTTGAAATTTCGATTTACGGTCGCTAGGGGCAGTAAAACAAACATTGTGGGAGGAGCCTATTTTACTAAAATGGCTATAACTCGAGAAGTAAATGAGATATCCTCACCAAATTTGGTACACATGTGCATGAGTTCAATCTGAGGTCACAGTAAAAAAATCGCGACTATCGAACACTAGGTGGCGCTATAACATTAAAAAAACATAAAAGGGGGTGTGGCCACCTGACCGTTAGTCCAATTGACTTGAAAATTGGTATGCAGTGTCTTGGTTCAAGGTGCCATGTATGTGTAAAAGGATATTGGCGTATCTAAAAAAACATGGCCGCCATTAGCCAATGAAGTTCAAGCACCTATTAAACAAGGTTAACGGAGTCCGATCGGAACGAAACTCGATAGGCATGTTCAACTCATGGCCTAAGAGGTCCGTAAGAGTTTTGAAAGAAATCGGCCACTAGTTGGCGCTAACGAGTTTTACGGCTCTGTAATCACGTGGTGTTGCACACATCCCCATAAAATGCATATCAGTCGATAGATCTCCTCATGCTGAACAACTTTGCCTCTAGAACCATTGCTGTCAATCAAATCGTTCAATAAATATTCACGAATATGTTAAAAACCTACTTTTGCGAACTAGTCCCTGGTTTTTCGCCCGATCGGAACCAGACCAGTCTAGGACAATTCTCTGGACTCTCTAGATCAATAATTATCGAAAAAAAGTAGAAATTTGCCCTTTGATTCACTATAACAGGGTCATTTAGAAAATGGGCGTTTCAAAATACACTCAAAAGCCTATAAATCCTAAATAAAAACTCAGAACTTCACAAAAATTGCTGTGCATATGTGTCATACCATGATGAAGAAGCATGCAAAGTTTCATGGAGATCGGACAATAGGTGGCGCTATAACTGTAAAAAAGCTTTAAACCCATATGTTTCCTATGGCAAATTGCCTGTATTGGCTGTACATTTTGTTTTCCAGAAAAGATATGTCCACGAGAGGGAGCAACAGCATTAGACATTTTTAATCTTTTAAAGCAGTTTTCAGCATTGGCTAACAAACAAATGCTTAAAGCTATTTATTATGATGGAAATAATATTTATGATAAATAATATAATAATAAATAAGGTTGGCTGTACATTTTGTTTTCCATCTATGAGCATATAATGTTAAAATCAATGTTCAAAACCAGTACAGTACAATTCTCTTGACTCCCTAGATCAATAATTATCAGAAAAGATATAACTTATTTATTTGGATGGCTATAATAGTGACACTTCAATATGTAGCATTGATCAAGTGTCCCTGAAAGCCTATATCTCTTCAATGAATGCTCATATCTTCTTAAAAACAAGTTTGAACATGTAAAACTAAATAAGCACAACATTTTTCAGACAGATTCGGACAAAATATACCCTTTATAGCAGTTAAATATGTGAAAATGATGTGAATATAAAGGCTTAAGCTAATAAGTGGTATTGTACTACCCCCTGCTGTTTAAAATAGTCATTGTGTCATGCTACTAACTAATATTATACTATAATTCTTATTTAGACTTTATAAAAATCACAATTGTAACATTTACACTCACATTTTGTCCAAATTCATCTATTGGAGTATTGCTATTGAGAATTTACTATTAGTATCACATTAAAATCAACATTAAAGCCTTAAAACGAAACTAAATCCTTCAGGCCACGCCCCTACAGTACAATTCACTCATAACTCGAAAACGAAAAGTCACTGCGCGCTCAAATTTTGATGGTGAGGTCCTCTCCGGGCTCTTGATCCAAATCTAGCGTCACGGGGCTCGGGAGAACCCCCCACCCCCCGCGGATCTCTAATTCGTGAGACCCCAACTCTAAATGGCTTTATCTCCCGATCTAGAGCACCTACATCCTTGTGGGAGAGCTTGTTGGAAAGGCCCCGTCCTCATCTAGCTTCGATTCGAGTATGGTGCGATTTGGCCTGGGCATTCCGAGTTATAAGCCCACAAAGATATGCATTTCAACATACATAATCCTGTCCCCGATCACTCAGGAACACCGCGATGGTCTTGTTCAACAGAGCTCCTCTAACACTATCTAAGTTCTGAGTTTCAGATTTTTTCGCTTTCTCATTCCCGAGATATAAGTAAAAAAAAAAAAAAAAAAGAATCCTGTCATTCATTTCAACTGTATTGTAATACCGCTGTTGTCCACGAGAGGGAGCAACAGCATTAGACATTTTTAATCTTTTAAAGCAGTTTTCAGCATTGGCTAACAAACAAATGCTTAAAGCTATTTATTATGATGGAACTAAAATTTATGATAAATAATATAATAATAAATAAGGTTGGCTGTACATTTTGTTTTCCATCTATGAGCATATAATGTTAAAATCAATGTTCAAAACCAGTACAGTACAATTCTCTTGACTCCCTAGATCAATAATTATCAGAAAAGATATAACTTATTCATTTGGATGGCTATAATAGTGACACTTCAATATGTAGCATTGATCAAGTGTCCCTGAAAGCCTATATCTCTTCAATGAATGCTCATATCTTCTTAAAAACAAGTTTGAATATGTAAAACTAAATAAGCACAACATTTTTCAGACAGATTCGGACAAAATATACCCTTTATAGCAGTTAAATATGTGAAAATGATGTGAATATAAAGGCTTAAGCTAATAAGTGGTATTGTACTACCCCCTGCTGTTTAAAATAGTCATTTTGTCATGCTACTAACTAATATTATACTATAATTCTTATTTAGACTTTATAAAAATCACAATTTTAACATTTACACTCACATTTTGTCCAAATTCATCTATTGGAGTATTGCTATTGAGAATTTACTATTAGTATCACATTAAAATCAACATTAACGCCTTAAAACGAAACTAAAACCTTCAGGCCACGCCCCTACAGTACAAATTCACTCATAACTCGAAAACGAAAAGTCACTGCGCGCTCAAATTTTGATGGTGAGGTCCTCTCCGGGCTCTTGATCCAAATCTGGCGTCGCGGGGCTCGGGAGAACCCCCCACCCCGCGGATCTCTAATTCGTGAGACCCCCAACTCTGAATGGCCGTATCTCCCGATCTAGAGCACCTACATCCTTGTGAGAGAGCTTGTTGGAAAGGCCCCGTCCTCATCTAGCTTCGATTCGAGTATGGTGCGATTTGGCCTGGGCATTCCCGAGTTATAAGAGCACAAAGATATGCATTTCAACATACATAACTCCTGTCCCCGATCACTCAGGAACACTGCGATGGTCTTGTTCAACAGAGCTCCTCTAACACTATCTAAGTTCTGAGTTTCAGATTTTTTCGCTTTCTCATTCCCGAGATATAAGTAAAAAAAATAAAAAAAAATCCTGTCATTCATTTCAACTGTATTGTAATACCGCTGTTGTCCACGAGAGGGAGCAATAGCATTAGACATTTTTAATCTTTTAAAGCAGTTTTCAGCATTGGCTAACAAACAAATGCTTAAAGCTATTTATTATGATGGAAATAATATTTATGATAAATAATATAATAATAAATAAGGTTAGCTGTACATTTTGTTTTCCATCTATGAGCATATAATGTTAAAATCAATGTTCAAAACCAGTACAGTACAATTCTCTTGACTCCCTAGATCAATAATTATCAGAAAATATATAACTTATTATTAATATATATAATCATTTATTTCAAATATATATCCAACAATTTGTGTAAGCACATTCATTAGAGTTAATATAAAAAATGTGCCATTTAAAAAAGGTACATCGAATCAAACTAAAAGTCATAGATCAATTTTAATGACAGAATAAAAAAAACAAAACAATGCATATGAAAACAAGACATATGAAATGGTAAGAGACAATAATTCAGTGGGCGTTCAGCTCATAGACCAATCCTCAGGGATGATAGGGTGGTGGGCTTCAGTCCATGCAGGACAACACCACTAAAATACCCTCAATGACAGACAACACTGGCCTCTGTCAAACACAACAACTCTGTCAGATACAACTGTGATAAGCATTTCAGAATGGTCAGCATTTCAGTATGTGCTGAACTGAGCCACACAGATGTAGTCCACAATGGTGATGGTGGTGTGATGATCTGAATGCTGAACTGAGCCACAGAGATGTAGTCCACAATGGTGATGGTGGTGTGATGATCTGAATGCTGAACTGAGCCACACAGATGTAGTCCACAATGGTGGTGTGATGATCTGAATGCTGAACTGAGCCACACAGATGTAGTCCACAATGGTGATGGTGATAATCTGAATGCTGAACTGAGCCACACAGATGTAGTCCACAATGGTGATGGAGGTGTGATGATCTGAATGCTGAACTGAGCCACACAGATGTAGTCCACAATGGTGATGGTGGTGTGATGATCTGAATGCTGAACTGAGCCACACAGATGTAGTCCACAATGGTGATGGTGGTGTGATGATCTGAATGCTGAACTGAGCCACACAGATGTAGTCCACAATGGTGATGGTGGTGTGATGATCTGAATGCTGAACTGAGCCACACAGATGTAGTCCACAATGGTGATGGTGGTGTGATGATCTGAATGCTGAACTGAGCCACACAGATGTAGTCCACAATGGTGATGGTGATGTGATGATCTGAATGCTGAACTGAGCCACACAGATGTAGTCCACAATGGTGATGGTGATGTGATGATCTGAATGCTGAACTGAGCCACACAGATGTAGTCCACAATGGTGATGGTGGTGTGATGATCTGAATGCTGAACTGAGCCACACAGATGTAGTCCACAATGGTGATGGTGATGTGATGATCTGAATGCTGAACTGAGCCACACAGATGTAGTCCACAATGGTGATGGTAGTGTGGTGATCTCAATGCTGAACTGAGCCACACAGATGTAGTCCACAATGGTGATGGTGCTGTGATGATCTGGACATTGTTTTTCTGCAGTCAAACTGATTCCTTGATTTGCATTGAATAGAATCTTCAGCTGGTTCTGGAGTTGAATATTGTCCTATAATGAAGATGATCTTGTCATCAGAGCAGCATAAGACATTTGATGTACCTAAAGACAATGAGGATTTGATTAGGATTTTTTATTTTATTTACACTTTACAAGTGAATTATGTACTTCTAAAACATTGTGTTTAAAAGCAACTATTTATTTAACAGAATATCCTTATAACAGAAACAAATATTACAGAGAATTCTAGGCATATTATGTCAATGTAATAACAGTTATAACTAATTTAAAAGATAAAAATAGTCTTACCTGTTTATCAATACTTGAAGTGTTGGAATATGATGAGAATGAAGCAGCAAATATGGTCTAATATATCTCAAAGTTCTTTGTCTTTCCTTTCTTTTTTCTCTTTCTGCTGCAAAGAGTTTGTTTCATTTCTTACATCACCTTTTGTTGCAAGTACTTCATTATAAACCTGCCAAATGTATGATGCAAGTCTCTATACAAATTCATTATAAAAGGACATTACACAGACATTTTAAACAATAAAACACAAAGAAATAAATAAAAAGAATGACTAAATAAATGAATGAATGAAAATTAATAAATAATTATGTTATAAGTAATAAGTATGTTAAAAAGCTTTAAAACCATGTATTTCCTATGGTAAATTGCCTGTATTGGCTGTAAATGGTATTTTCCATCTATGATAATATAATCTTTATATCGTAATTCTAAAAATCAGTGCAGTGCATTTCTCTGGACTCTCTAGATCAATGATTATCAGAAAAGGTCTAACTTCTTCATTTGGATGGCTATAATAGGGTCACTTAAATATGTAGCCATATGTGTCCCTGAAAGCCTATATCTCTTCAATGAATGCTAGAATCATATGAAATCATACTAGAATGTGTTCAATTGTGGTAAACCATGCTAGAACAAGACAAATCATGGTGAATCATCCTAGAACTTGGTATATCATGGTAAACTATTGTAAATCATGCTAGATTCATGGTAAATCATACTGGAACATGGTAAATCATGAAAAATCACACTAGATTTGGTATATCATGGTAAATCATGCTAAAAATTGTCTTCCATCTATGATGTCAGTGGTTAAATGCTTGCTACATAAAACGTAATGTCTTTTGATGCTTTTGAGCTTAAAGGCCTTAACTGCCTTAATTGCTTGAACACCGCTAAATGCTGCTAGCAGCTTTAATTATTATTATTATTTTCCCTAAAACGCATCGTGCAGACCAAACCGTAAGTGCTAGAGACTTGAAACTTCGGATTAGGGTAGTACAAAAATCGAGGAGAGGTTGAGAGAGTATGAGCCCGATTGGCCCATAGGTGGCGCTATAGCAACCAAAAGCGCAAAACTGCTCATAACTCCTAGACCGTATGTCGTAGACTCAAGTGTCTTATATCATTGGAAAGCTGGACTTCTGACTTAAAAAACGTATATCTCCGATTTCATTTCCGCCATATTGGATTTTCCGCCATTTTGAATTTTGTTGAAAAACTACTTTTGCGAACTAGTCCCTGGTTTTTTGCCCGATCGGAACCAAACCAGTGCAGAAATGTTCTCTGGAGACTGAATATCAATAATTATCAAAAAAAAATTGAAATTTCGATTTACGGTCGCTAGGGGCAGTAAAACAAACATTGTGGGAGGAGCCTATTTTACTAAAATGGCTATAACTCGAGAAGTAAATGAGATATCCTCACCAAACTTGGTACACATGTGCATGAGTTCAATCTGCGGTCACAGTAAAAAAAATCTCGACGATCGAACACTAGGTGGCGCTATAACATTAAAAAAACATAAAAGGGGGTGTGGCCACCTGACCGTTAGTCCAATTGACTTAAAAATTGGTATGCAGTGTCTTGGTTCAAAGTGCCATGTATGTGTAAAAGGATATTGGCGTATCTAAAAAAACATGGCCGCCATTAGCCAATGAACTTCAAGCACCTATTAAACAAGGTTAACGGAGTCCGATCGAAACGAAACTCGATAGGCATGTTCAACTCATGGTCTAAGAGGTCTGTAAGAGTTTTGAAAGAAATCGGCCACTAGTTGGCGCTAACGAGTTTTACGGCTCTGTAATCACGTGGTGTTGCACACATCCCCATAAAATGCATATCAGTCGATAGATCTCCTCATGCTGAACAACTTTGCCTCTAGAACCATATCTGTCAATCAAATCGTTCATTAAATATTCACAAATATGTTAAAAACCTACTTTTGCGAACTAGTCCCTGGTTTTTTGCACGATCGGAACCAGACCAGTCTAGGACAATTCTCTGGACTGTCTAGATCAATAATTATCGAAAAAAAGTTGAAATTTGCCCTTTGGTTCACTAAAACAGGCTCATTTATAAAATGGGCGTGTCAAAATACACTCAAACGCCTATAAATCATAAATAAAAACTCAGAACTTCACAAAAATTGGTGAGCATATGAGTCATACCATGGTGAAGAAGCATGCAAAGTTTTATGGAGATCGGACAATAGGTGGCGCTATAACTGTTGAAAAGCTTTAAAACCATGTATTTCCTATGGTAAATTGCCTGTAATCATGATAGAAACATGGTAAATCATAGCAAAAAATACTATTACATGGTGTATCATGGCAAATCATGCTAGAAATGTGATGAATCATGGTAAATCATGCTACATCCTGATAAATCATTCTAGAATGTGGTATATCATGGTAAATCATCCTATAGCATGGCAAATCATACTCAAATGTGTTCAGTTGTGGTAAACCATGCTAGAACAGGGTAAATCAAGGTGAATCATACTAGAACTTGGTATATCACTGGTTTGCTTTAGTGAAGAATACTGGTGAAACCAAGTAGTTCAAAATGAAAATGAGCCAATAAGTAGTCTTCTACTGCCCTCTGCTGGCCATTATGCTTATTAACAGTCTTTTCACATGTGCATTCATATCTTTAGACTCTTAACAATCTCTTATATAACTATTACTATTATGACACAATCATATTTTGTCAAAGTTTATCAATTCATTTGTTCTAATGCTTCACATAATGGCTAGCCACGTGGTAAATCATGGTAAATAAAGCTAGAAACATGGTAAATCATAGTAAATAAGGTAAATAATGCTAGAAATCCTGGTAAATCATTCTAGAATGTGGTATATCATGGTAAACTATGGTAAATCATGCTAGATTCATGGTAAATCATACTGGAACATGGTAAATCATGAAAAATCACACTAAATGTGGCATATCATGGTAAATCATGCTAAAACATGGTCTATTCCATCTATGATGTCAGTGGTTAAATGCTTGCTACATTAAACTTAATGTCTTTTGATGCTTGTGTGCTTAAAAATCTTAAAGGCCTTAACAGCTTGAACACCGCTAAATGCTGCTAGCAGCTTTAATTATTATTTTTCTTCCGCCGTAAAACGCGTCGTGCAGCCCAAACCGTAAGTGCTAGAGACTTGAAACTTTGTCAGATGGTAGTACAAAAATCGAGGAGAGGTTATCAAATTATGAGCCCGATTGACCCATAGGTGGCGCTATAGCAACCAAAAGCGCAAAACTGCTCATAACTCCTAGACCGTATGTCGTAGACTCAAGTGTCTTATATCATTGGAAAGCTGGACTCCTGACTTAAAAAACGTATATCTCCGATTTAATTTCCGCCATATTGGATTTTCCGCCATTTTGAATTTTGTCGAAAAACTACTTTTGCGAACTAGTCCCTGGTTTTTTGCCCGATCGGAACCAAACCAGTGCAGAAATGTTCTCTAGAGTCTGATTATCAATAATTATCGAAAAAAAGTTGAAATTTCGATTTACGGTCGCTAGGGGAGTAAAACAAACATTGTGGGAGGAGCCTATTTTACTAAAATGGCTATAACTCGAGAAGTAAATGAGGTAGGTTCACCAAACTTGGTACACATGTGCATGAGTTCAATATGAGGTCACAGTAAAAAAATCGCGACGATTGAACACTAGGTGGCGCTAGAATGTGACAAAAACATAAAAGGGGGTGTGGCCACCTGACCGTTAGTCCGATTGACTTGAAATTTGGTATGCAGTATCTTGGACCAAGGTACCATGTATGTGTAAAAGGATATTGGAGTATCTCAAAAAACATGGCCGCCATCGACCAATGAAATTTAAGCACCTATTAAACAAGGTTAACGGAGGCCGATCGGAACGAAACTTGATGGGCATGTTCTACTCATGGCCCAAGAGGTCTATAAGAGTTTTGAAAGAAATCGGCCACTAGTTGGCGCTAACGAGTTTTATGGCTCTGTAATCACGTGGGGTTGCAAACATCCCCCCAAAATGCATATCATTTGATAGATCTCCTCATGCTGAACAACTTTGCCTCTAGAACCATTACTGTCAATCAAATCGTTCATTAAATATTCACAAATATGTTAAAAACCTACTTTTGCGAACTAGTCCCTGGTTTTTCGCCCGATCAAAACCAGACCAGTCTAGGACAATTCTCTGGACTCTCTAGATCAATAATTATTGAAAAAAAGTTGAACTTTAGCATTTGTCGTATGGCTATAACAGGGTCTTTTAGAAAAGGGGTGTGGCAAAATACACTCAAAAGCCTATAAATCATAAATAAAAAGTCAGAACTTCACAAAAATTGGTGGGCATATGTGGCATACCATGGTGAAGAAGCATGCAAAGTTTCATGGAGATCGGACAATAGGTGGCGCTATAACTGTTAAAAAGCTTAAAAACCATGTATTTCCTATGGTAAATTGCCTGTATTAGTTGTAAATCGTCTATTTCATCTATGATGTCAGTGGATAAATGCTTACCAAATAAAACTTAATGTCTTTTGATGCTTTTGAGCTTAACTGCCTTAACGGCCTTAATTGCTTGAACACCGATAAATGCTGCTAGCAGCTTTAATTATTATTATTATTATTAAATGTCATCTTGATGTGTTGTTGGGTGCAAGAATCAATGAAAAATGAGTATGCTGTATCTGGAATTTTTATTTTTCGAAAATATTCACATCATTAACATTGCACGTACCGTCACTGTTTACATTGTCGTCTTCTCGGCGCTGGTTCGGCAGAACTGCGGATCGTACACACAAGTCTTGTACATGACCATTCAGCACATAGTTATAGGCATCTAAAGATTTATATGCCCTCAGTTTCTCTTTACGCTCGGTTTCTCTATCAGGTAGGTGTAGAAGTCCGGCCACTCAACCGGAGGTAGCGTTAATCCTGTCAGATCGTCCATTGAGTGAGCGTGTACGGGTCAGCCGTAAAACGTTTTTTTTACGTCTGGTTCCGTCCGTTAAAATTAACTTTTGCAAATAAAAATCACGGTCCTGGACACTGAGTGACCTTGCACATTAAGATAAAACCGGATTTTCTCCAGTCATTGTTAAAAAACAAGCTAACAAAACTTGCAAAATAACGTTAGGGAAGCGGCCAGAGGGATCGTTCTGCAGCCAACTAAGCTCCGCCCACAGAGAAAAACGTCACCATGTTTACCAACTGATAAGGGGTCTATTTCCTGTTATGTAATCTGAATGGAATAACATTTTTGGACCTCCTTTTTTTTAACTGTTACAATTTTCACTTTTTATCTTGCGTAAGCAAGATTTAATAAAACGATCACTATTGAAGACCACTTTGCTCCCTGTTTTGTGGCGATGGACTAATTTTTTAGTTGTGATTTGCTAAGGCTCATGGCAGATCCTTCACACCGACCAATCAGAGCACATTGTGCTTTTCGGAAGGAGGGGCTTCATAGAGACAGGAACTAAACGATCGGGAAGAGAGGTGCTGCAACAATGTCAAATACGTGAAAAATACTGTTTTTTTGAACTTTCAAATATGAAAACCTACTCTAGTATAGCCTGACTCTGCTCTCCTACATACTTCCGCTCAATTTTCATTTTCCTTCAGTACTACGTCTGGGATTCTGCTGTAGACTTTGGTTTCCTCCGATCAATTTTTTACCGAGCCAATCAGCGAACAGAGGGAGTGGCTGAGAACGATGATGTTGATATTGACTCGTGCGTTATTTTGAGTTGTAGTTCAGTAATGACAGCGGAGAAAGATGCGAGCGAAGCCATTCGGTCCGTTGTGGCAACGCTGACGAATATCAAGAAGTTAAAGCCGGAGCAAGAACAATCTTTGCTTAGTTTTGTTGGTGGCCACCAGTTGGTGGTTCGGGAAAATACATATGACACGACCAAACGTTCGCTATTGGTTATGGCAGATCCAATAGTTTTAGACTTCAATAGAGTTCCCGCCTACAAGGAAGTTAATGCTTGTCAATGGAGCGGTGCCAGACTCTATGTCCAAATGAAATTAAATGTACAAGAGTCTGGTGGGACCAGGCTAATTCTAGTAGGCCCTAAACAACAAAATCAAAACTTTGTTTTAATAGGTCCCTTTAAGCATTGCATACTATCTTGATTTAAAGCTTGAGATGTTTGGTCAAAGTTTATTGTCTCTATCATGTTTCCTGTTGCTCTGAGAGAGTCTCCTTTATCTGTCTACACAAGTCTTCTGTGTCAGCATGATTGTAGAAGAGGAAGACAACTGTGACAACTCACCGCCAGAAACAACATGCAGTACATCCCGAAGGAGGAGTGACCGGAGTAGAAGGACAGCCTGGTGCGACAGAACCGACGGAGGAAGGGCGGATCGACAGATACAAAACAACAGGGAGAGAGGGAAAACAATCATTTTCACAGTTTACGCATCAGTTAGAACGAAACGTTCATGGGTCATTCTTCACTTTAGGGGAACTTTTTGTCAAATGTTGTTTCAAGATATCAACTGTTTTAAAACATTTATCACATGTCCATAATGGTCTTGACCTTCAAATGTATTTTGGTATGTGTGATGCCAATGACCTTTTATGTTTTGGAGAAAGAGCTTTATAACTCGTGGACTTGCAAGTTCAACAAATAACTTTTAATTTATAAAATAATTAAAAAGAAGTGGACGTCTTAATTAAAATGCTAAAATACTGATCAGTTTGGTGATAATACTCAAAGCTTACATTAAATCTCAGATTATTTAAATTTAGTGATACATGATGTAAACATATTTAGAAGGATTACAAACAGGGCTTGACATTAAAACCTGCCAAATGTGTGTGTATTTCAGCAGTGGTGTGTAACGCAGTCACTCCTACTTGACACTTTGACGGGTTGAATTTTATATATAATGTACTTTTTCAATTGTAGACTTTTAAAAAAGGCATCTGAAATATGTAGTGTTGTCAAAAATATAGATTTTTTTTAATACATATCGATACTGAAATATCTGAAACACTTCCAATACTCATTTACAGCAGAATAAATAGATAGACGATACCAGCCGCGCTTTCTCTCTCTCATCTCTCCGAGAGCGCGTGACACACAAACCCGCCTCCTCTCACTCGTTTTATTTGCTCCGGATGAATATTGTTGTAACAGGGCTTGAATCTCGGCAAGGGAATTGTGTATATTGTGCATAATTTTACTAATTCCCGCAGATTTTGTGCTCAAACACCCAAAGTGCAGCACATAAAGCCGCCTCTCAGTACTAAACTGACTTCTTTTTAACTGCTTATTACGCTCAAACCGACATTTTGACATTATTTTGTGTCTTGGTGAGTATTCATGTCATAAACACAGTCAGTTATGATTAAAGTAAACATAAACAGTTGAGAAAGAAAACATGTTTTACGGTTTAATGGATCAGTGCGTCAGGTCTTAAAGTGACAGCAGCCTAATATACCTGCTGCCAAATTATGAGATAATATAAAAAATCTGCCAGGTTTTCCTAATGGTATTGATGTCAAAATTGTGGCAGGGAAAATGCTGAGTGGCTAGTTAACTGAATGGCTGGTGAGCAAAAAAAGTTACCGTCAAGCCCTGATTATAAATAATAATAAAATATTTCCAAATAATTTTTTTAATTTAAAAAAAGTTCCCCTAATTGACAAATCGCCCAGATAGAACTGAAATATTTTTAAACACTGGTCATGCTTTGTGTTGCATGTATAATCAAATCTATTTATACTTCAAGCCTCTTGAGGAAATATGACATTTGAAAACACCAGTGAGACCTTTGGACTACAAAGGTCACAGCATAAGAAAGCACAAATGTACTGGACAAACAGGAAGTGAAATAACAGGTGAACAGCAAAAATAAACAAATACAGGAAGTGAGGTTAGCAGTTTATGAGCTCTGACACGGCCCTTCCCGTCCCTGCTTCTGTACCTGGATTCGGTCACGTTGCGAGGGCCTTCCGGTGCAGTTTATCACTTGCATGTAGCCGTTACACACGTCTGGTGCACAAACCGCAATGAAGTTGGGCCGCAAGCGTCCAATGGTGTACTTGGCCATATCGGTCAGAGACTGGCTCACACACGCGCCGAACAGAAACGTCCCCAGCACTTTGTAGAGCGCCACAGCGTATTGGTTAAAGTCTGAATTGGAGTAAAGCCGTTTGGTGTAGACCAGGTAGGCCTCGCCGGAAGTGACCTGCAAGAGAGGAAACAATGAAGCTTTTTAGGCTTAATTTTTCTAAGTGTCAGTCACTTGAACATTTAACCCCAAGTATGAGCAATAGCAATAACGATGCCTGAGTAAATATTGGTACATTGTAATAGTTAAGCATGGCTTATTTTTTTTTATATTCAATTTTTATTTCGTATACATCTATTCTGATTACTTTGTCAAGCACTTTGATTCCTCATTGTGTAACTATCAAATGGTACATACATAAACTTGCCTTAAGGTTCATTCTCAGTAATAAAAGTAAATGTATGAGTCTGTCGGATGTAGATGACTCATGTTTTGAGTGAAATGTATCTGATGAATCATACTGAACTAATCACAATGTCCTCTCGGAACATGTGGCCACAATACAAAACCAACCTGCATCTTTTCACAATCAAATAAAGCACAGAAATTTCACAATTATTACAACTGGTTGGTTCTCAAAAGTGCTTCAACAACAACAGTTATGATGCTTCTTAAACAGTTCACAGAAAAATAAAACTATGAACTAACAGTCACTATGAACTAAAGTCATTATAAAGTCACATATTTTAAACCCAATAAAAGTAGTTCATATGAATTGTGTGCTATATTATGAATTCCTAGGATAGTTTTGTGTAAAGAACAGACAGATATTTAAGTTGTTTAAGTTGTCCCGTGAGCGTCATGAGAACGAATCGTTCGTGAATCACTGAGTCAGTGAGTTAAAATCATGAAACACATTAGTTTGATTCTTTTGGTCTTCTTTGGGTCATTTTTGAAGCTTGACAGCCACAGTTTATCCTCTTTTCCAACATAACATTCCATGTTTTCCAATGGAAAAACATGCCTCGCGCTTATAAAAATACAATTCACTGCAGTTTCCTGCTGAAATGAATACTAGAGACAGTAAAACACCAACAACTTTTATTCCTTTTCACACAAATTATGATTACTGTTACGATTATTGATTAATAAAGATGCATGCGGTTCATTGCACAAAACTATGCCATGACCTCATCAGTTTACATGATTTGTAAACTGATACATTTTGATGTTTGCATCACATAACCAGCTCTATATGTTTGGCTTTTCTGGTGTAGTAAATTTGCTCAGTAGCTCACCATTGCAATGTGGAGGGCTCGGGTATGAGTCCTGTGAAACATGAGTTATGATAAAAAGCTCAAAGACTTGTAGAAACAAGCTAAAATTACATGGTTGCGTCACTTTTGCTTTGTTTTTAGTCGTTTAACCGGAACCGTGTGAACGGGGATCGTTTTGACAATTTTGTTGTCTGTACGTGAAACTTTAAAAAAAAAACACAAAAGGAAAAACTTTTCAGTTTTAGTATATTGTTGTCGTGCAAATGTACACTTAGTTAGGTTTGGTGTAGATGGTACGTTATTTTCAAATGCGATAAAGCATTTTTTTTAACATTTCAACTGCGATAAAGCATTTTTTTAACATTGTTTTAACATTTTAGTACCACTTACTGGACATTTCATCTGCCGTGACCAGCACCATTAAAAACATTAGCAGATTACCACAATCAACTGTTTTGGGGAAAATCAAAGACATTTTGCAATGAGCCTGGGTTGACTTTTGATATTATGTTAGCTAATTGAATTCCTTTTATTACAGAGAAAAAATAACACACAATATTCTTAGATGTAGATGACATGGATGAGCTATTTCTTTAAAGGGGATCTATTATGCCCTTTTACAAAGCCTTAATTTTGTTTTTGTGGTTTACTAGAATATGTTTTCATGCTTGAAGATGAAATATTTGCAATTGTTACAGTTCCTCTCTTCCCAGTCTGTCAGTAACGCTCTGTTTAGTTCCTGTCTCTATGAAGCTCTCTATAAAAGCACAATGTGCTCTGATTGGTTGGTTGGTTGGACCAGTGTGCTGTGATTGGCCAACTGCTTTAAGCGAGAAATGCCCTGTCCCTTACTATAACAGCGAGTTTCAACACACTACTAGCCAACTCCCTTTAGTCCCTTTATTTTGCATATTTCTTGGATGGGAATTATTTAAATGGGGAATATTGCAACATGTTCGTTCCCAGAAGAAAACTCAAGACTCCAATGGAGCGTTTCAGGGAGTTCAGAAACAGTGACACTGATATAGAGAATAATTCCCTTTGGAGGGACTTTGTGCTTTGTAATTTTGCAGACCGTTTTCATGTTCAAACAGCAACATTACACACTAAAGAAAGCTGAAAATGTAAAATGCATAATAGGACCCCTTTAAAAGTTTGCTCAGCTGTCTGATTGGTGGAGACTCACGATAATGATGGAGCAGGAAATGGTAACGGCCGCCATCATTTTGTGAGAGATGGTGTCGGGTCTGTAGGGGTAACGAATGGTCTCGTCATCACAGTAAACGCCACGCTGGTACGGCCGGAACATGATGGTCATTATGATGAATGGCATCGCCACTGAAACACAAACAACAGCGTTATTATTGGCCTCAGATGGCTGGCTCAGTAACACACATCAAACAAATCATCTAGTGCATTTCTTGTGTTGAATTTGCCATGGGAACAAACAAAAAAACAAAAAAAAAAGCGTTTATATAGGAAACAGATGACATTCAAGTTCATCAGTGTTTCTGCGAATCATGCAGGAAAAAAAATAAAATCAACACAGATAGTGTACAACAGACTTTTCCACATCAAGAGATATTATTGACCAATCATAAATGTCAAACACATGTTGTGGATTCAGTAATGCTGGATAATCTTCCGCTTGCCATCCGGATACAGGATGTCAGTGGGAATTATCGCCAGGGTCACGGCACCAGATGTCAGTTCAACAGATGCCCACAACAGTATCTTGTAACCAGGAAAAGCACTGATTTATGTCTCCAACATGTGCAACTCCTCTATTTTTTTTTAATCAAAAGTCATGAGAACCAGGAGAGGGAATATTTATAACTCTGGTCGTGTTTCTCAAAGCCTGAATATTCCACGCAGCTCTTTTCCCATCGGACAGCAAAGATGCCAATCAGATTTATCAGGGCCCGCCGAGGGAAAATAATCTTTGGATATTGAGAAGAGGGAAATATATATTTGCTTCATCATCAAGTTCATCGACATATTTTCTATTCCCACAGCAATGGTAACTTTCCCAAGATCAGGACCTTGGAGTCCAGTCATATTATATTACTTGAACCCACACACATGAAAGCAGATGTACATGACCAAATGACAAAGCAGCCTTAGTCAGAACAAGTTTAAACATGTGCTCCCAAAAGGACTAAAGGCTCCAAAATGTGGCGCTTAAAAAGTATTTGGACACTTAAAAATGCGTGAATGTCATTGCATTAGATATATCAAACCAAATAGCATTTATGTTAAAGCCAATTAAAACATGCACACTTTTCAAGCAAAATGTATTCTTATTCTATTTATTCATAAAGCACGATTTTAAACACAAAGATAATTCCAAGTGCTTTACATAGGAATTATATAGCAAAGATGAGAGAAAAAAACAAACATGTACATGTAGGTCAGTTTTAAAATAATTTAAGAAACATACAATTAATAAGAACAGAAAACACATTAAATATCTTTATTTAAAAGATCTTTTTAAATGCTCAAACTTAAAGATTTAAATTCAAGTTTAAAATATAAAACAATAAATATAGTTACATAATGAATATGAAAAATATTTTAACATTAAGTTTGCAAAAAATAAATAAAACTTCCTTTTGACATTATCCAATGCAATAAAATGAGTGTTCAAAAGTGCCATGGTACTTTCATGATCACTGAATGCTTTTATCAGAGTGCATTTTTTTTTTATTTTTGGCAAATGCATGTTTGGTTTTTCATATATAATAATTATTTACGAAGCATTGTTAGTACAGTAGGTCATCCATGCATCATATTCTATTTCCAGAAAGAAAAATCCCCATTTTAGATCCAACAAGACATCCTGGGAAAGGTTTAAAATGTGTTGAGTTAGCATGCATTGTTTTCAGACACAAAGAATACAAGCTTTTTCTTGACAAAAGGAAATGTCCATAAACCCAGATGGGCTGTAAAAGAAAAAAAATGGCTTACATTCATTACATTGACACAATGGCACCAGCAACCACAGACATTTTCACATTGAATTCGACTGTAAAGCTGTCTTTTAACGGATGCGAGGGGATGACAATGAGCTTTGGGGGTCGTCTGTTGGAAACTCATAAAACTTTAATTAGAACCGTAGAGTGTCAATGAAGGCAAGTTACACGCTCAGCTACTGTAAACCTCGAAGTCCACCGCCTACATCAGCAGCTGCCGTGAAACTTCATTTATGCATACAAATAATTCCACATTAAATTACATAATCTGCTATTCTAAAAAAAATTTGACTTCCAAGCTGTCATATATGACAACATTCTCTTAAAATTTTATAAAATAAATCAGCAACATTTACAATTAAAAAGTTAATGAATTAAAGGGATAATACACCTAAAAATGGAAATTCTGTCATTAAAGGTGCTATATGTAGCTTTTCTTCTAAAATGAATCCTTTTTTTATTGCCTCACACATCACAACGATCCACTTTTCGGGTTTTGCTATTACCTCTGAAGGCCAGTATTCCTATTTCTCTTGTGAAGGCTCCGGAACGGATTTACTGCGAAATCCATGGATGTGAGTGCATGCGCGCTCCCGAGCCTCTCTCCTTTTATAAACAGTCTATGCGACAGCACTGCAGCTAACTACATGGAGTCTGATAACACCAAAAAACGACTTCCTCCAGCAAAACAAAACAATCTGCTGAAGCTCGTCAGGTCAAACGTGAATCGGATCAACTTTGGACGAAAACACGAATCAACATATAGCGTATTTGAATTATGAGACCCCTATTTTTTAGGTATATTAACAGGTAACAACAACCCGAAGTTGGCTTTCTTCCCTATTGTGATGCTTTCTCCATTGTGTTGAAAGTGTCATGTGTGTACCTGAGTGCTCGCTCTTGAGTTCGAGCACGCGCACGAGCGCTCTTGTAAAAATTGGTTGCAATCTGAAACATCACCACTAGAGGCCGCTAAAAACTCCACATAGCCCCTTTAATTATTCACCTCATCTCGTTCCAAAACTGTAATACTTCGCTCATCTCTTTCTGTCCCTCCATTGACAGCTACGCAAATATTACTTTGATACTTCAAAAAGTCATAAGAGATTGTAAAACTAATCCATATGAATTGAGCAGTTTAGTCTTGGATAGGGAGTTTAAATGTTTAAAATGATGGCAGTTTAAATGTAAGTTGGATTTTTTACAGTGTAGTCCTCAGAGACTACACTGTAAAAAATCCAACTTACATTTTGTTTGACAAATTCTGTTTTTAAAGTTTATTCAACTATTTAACATGAAAAAGTTTGTACAACTAATGACCCCAAGTTGAGAAAACTCAAAAATGTCCTGCAGCTGGTTGCCTTAAACTTTTAAAGTATCACTAAGTAGTTTTTCAACCTTCATAATATATTTCCAAGACCCTTGTGATGGTACATCGACTTAAAATAAGTTAAATGACTCGTCTCCATAGCCTGACGGGGTCTGTATCGCTTTTACTGGCACTATGTAACTTCGGGGTTTCGGGTAGGAACCCGTGCACAAAAAGACTACAAAACTCGACTGCTTTACGTCAAGCGCTACAATAGACATTATTTCGTTTTTCTTCGTTTCTGATGTCGCAATATATCATCCTTTCATGAAATCATGTAACATACTCTACCTTGTCTGTGGACATCGTTCATTCTAAAGCCGGTGCTGGGTAAACAGCGAGCGTGCGTGCGACGGTAGGCTAAATTATTTACGACAGCGGCAATGGACAATTTCGTTTCCAACCAGTAGGGGACCGAAGAGGAAAATTTACTTGGTGTTACTTTAAGTTCTCAACTTTTTTTTTTTTACAGTGTACAGTTAAAGTTAAAAGGAGAGTTCACCTTTTTGTGTGAACTATCTTTAACTAAGAATGAAAAATGCTGGAATTAAGATTAATCAATGCTTTAGAAGTATTTTTCACTTTTAGTTCATACAACTAATGCAGTTAACAAATGTTAACAAACGAAACCTTTTTGTAAAGTGTTGCTAATAATAAATCAAATGACGGCATGACTCAACAGTTATATTCAATTAATAATTTAACATTTCTCTCACTTCCACCAACTTGCATCATTTGTTTTTCAATTAGCTTGTTGCAAAGCATTCTGGGATTGCATTCTCTGCAGAGGATTAGAGTAGACTTTGAATTTGGCGAAAGAGAAGGTCTCTTAAAACAGCAACATATCTATTTATACAGACTTTTAAAACGTGCATATCATGCTTCCTATGTACCGTACTATTTGCGAGCAGAGCCACGTTCTGACTCAGACTGATAACATTGTTATGAAAGGGTTGAACCTCTAGCTTTAGAAACACAGCCCCTGATTTAGACAAGTTAAAGGTTACTTTATACAAGACTCTCAAATCATGTGAAGGTTAGACTGTCCTAAAGAAACACGATTACATTCAGAGCCTTGAGGATCATTAAGACACGTTAACAGTCTCTACCCGAACTCACGAAAAAACTCACGAAACAACCTTTACCCTCCTTCCACTCAAAGCCTTCTCTCCCTTCCTTCTTCCATCATTATCTGTCTTTTACAATCTCCCTCTTTCTTCTTGTTTGAAGAGACCACATCATTCGGTTTTCCTCAGTTTAAAGACATTCGAGTCATCTATCAAAGCCGCCCGCCAATATAGCAAGTTCAAGATGAAGATAACTAAGATGAAGTTCAGGAAACGGGTTTAAAAGTAATCATCTTTGCATATTTTGTTACATAAACACAAGTGTTATCGTTAAAGTGTTTAATTTGACTAAATGGCATTTATTTCAGATTGCGTGATTGACAGCAAATCTCAACTTGTTTATATTATCGCATAATTGAAACTATATTATCATTCAGTGGTTTATTTGGATATAGTACCTGCATACATACAGTACTCACATAAAGCAATATCAAAATCTCAACTGCTTGATTGCTTGTTTCGTCATAATGTAAAATATATTTTTGCCCAGTTCTAATCTGCTAAATGCAACTATAAAGCATGGAAAAATTAAGATATTCTAAACACTAACATCATGATTTTC
Organism: Chrosomus eos; assembly: GCA_036326025.1. Taxonomy (NCBI): domain Eukaryota; kingdom Metazoa; phylum Chordata; class Actinopteri; order Cypriniformes; family Leuciscidae; genus Chrosomus; species Chrosomus eos. The sequence continues at coordinate 6,390,752 of CM070823.1, forward strand.
TGTAATGAAACTGCGTATTGTGAGCAGAGCTATACAAATAAAAACTTAATGGAAAAGTTCTCAGCTCACAACAAGTGTCACTGTTCTGAAAAACAGTAATAATATGATCATACAGTCATGTATTGTTGGATAGCAAATATACTTATCAACTTTAAGGGTTTGTTTGCTTAAATTCAACTATCACCTGGTAAAAAGCTAGACTAAGGGTGTGTTCACACTTGTAATTCGGTTCTCTTGATTCAGACCAAAAAATAAAATAATAAATTCTTATCCTAAATATAAGAAACAACAACAAAAAAAAAACATCTTTTATGGTGTATATTTTTTGATGGAACTTTGGGATATTTTTTTTTTGCTATAAACAATGTGGTACCATGTCAGATAACAAACACTGTGTAATGAAGTGTGAATGTTATTCTAGTATTGCTATTATATTGCTATTATAATGTGTTTATTTTACAACAAATTGTGAAAAAATCATAGACAGTAAAAGATATGGACACAGCGACCCCATTGATTTCAACGGAGAAGACTGAAGCCCGATTATTGCACTTCCTGTCTGATGGCTGAGCGACTGCAGGCTCAAACTGAGCGTGACGACAGTCTGACAGTTGTAAATCTTCTAGTAGCGGTGGCAAGACAAATCTGAATCACCTAATTCCTCAAAAACGTTGTTGAAATATTTTGCCCCATTGCTTTTATGGACTCTCTATCTATGGGCTTCTCCTTTGACTTTATGCCTCTATGTCCCCTCGATTGCCTCATAGACGGTAAAAGATTGCATGCGAGCTTCTCCTCCTGTCTATACGGTAATGTCTCTATTGTGCGCCAGAAAGTCTCGTGGTTATGATGCAATTGTGAGCCTATTTTTACAAAAACGGCTTCTACTGGGCCATAACGTAAGATACAAAGTAATGGAGCCTTTTATACATTGTCGTGTTTCTTTAGAAATAAATAATGGACAAATGGAGTCTTTGGACGCCTCAGATGTAAAGTTATTCGCTGTCAAAGTGACGCCAAAATGAATGAGAGTCAATGGAATGCTAACAGCAGGTGAAGTTCTGCTACAATGGCGGCTCCCGCGAGCCATCAACTTCCGGCTAAAGGATTACCCCCTTGGAAAAAATACGAACAAAAAATTGATGATTGTATATTTGAATAAACATGAAGAAACACGCAATGATCTTTGCCCAAAATGTACTTCTAGAGGAGCTCTGATATTTAGCATGAAGGGAATGAAAACAATACTTCAACATCTATAGAGGACCAGTTCTTCCTTTCGCATCCTGAAGGTTAATGTATATTGAGGCGTCTTCGATCAACACGTTCACTTTCGGCTTGTGCTGATACTGGTTTAACCTGAGGGATGTGAAACTCTCTGAGAAGATCACTGATGCAGTTTAGAGAACTGAGATGAGCATTTTTCACAGAGCAGATGAAGATCTCAAACTGATCTCAAAGCTTGGATTCGATACAAGCTTCTCACCAGTTTAATTACAAGGCAGTAAAGGTAGTTAAAAAAGTTGTGAAGTTACTGTACTATAAAAAAAGTGATCTAAGCCATTTATGAAGGCAATAACCTTTTAATTGCTACTATCAGATTGCACAATTTATTTAAATAATAAATACTTACATGGCCTAAAAACAATACTAAATACTGTCAAGTAGGGCTGCAAACTGAATCGAAACCAAGCCAAAATAGTGATATGGCTTAGTGCAATATCAAATCACAAAGTTGCTTTACTTGGGCATTTAGGAACGCAAGATGCGCAAACTATCTTCTCATACTTGTATTAAAAAGCTCTTGTCAACAGAAAAGAAGATCCCAATTTGATTTAAGTACATCATACATCATGATAGTACTTTTTTAGACCAATGTAAAACCATCTAAAATATCTTAAAGTATGCAAATGGTACATGAATATGGCATAAGTATTCAGGACAATGATAGCATACTGCCATGTCATGCTAACACCACAGTACATTTGTAATGCCATTTATTTATTCATTTAAATTTTAGTAATGGTTTTGAAATGTCCAGCGTGTTATACACCAGCAGAATGAGGCCACGATGGTAAACAGAATGTGCAAAAGAGCCGGAGCGCTTCAAAAATGTCAACAAATGATGACATTCAGCTTACAGTAGTATCTTTGTAGCATCAGGAAATGTCTGTCTAGCACAGAAAGACAAGCTCAACAGGTGTCTCATTTCGTGTGTGTGTGTGCGTGTGTGTTCAGCGCCATTTCATGTCACCTGAAATAAACTTGCACCAGATGGGATCTTTATATAATTTCTGGAATTTTCCCCTAAACTAGTTTATTAGGGAATTGTGTTCCAGCTTTGACTAAATGTGCTTCAAATATTGACATTAATTCAGTTTAAACCACATGTCATTGTGTTGCATTGAAATACTTGTAACTGTTTATGCAAAACAGCATTCAATTTGAACAAATTCATATTAAATAAATATGCATTTAACGCTTCCTTTTACAGTACAGTACTTACAGTGTACTTACCTAGAAAGTACTGGCTAATATAAGGTAAGTACATGGGTTAGGGGTAGGTTCAGGGTTAGTACCTAGTTACTACCCAGTAATTGTAATTACTAAAATAAGTACTGAGTATGTACATGGGTAACTGGACTGTAAAAGGAAGCGTTACCAACATTTTACTACATACAAAAAATGCGGAACAAGGACTTTTGGAAACACTGTTGACTGATGACTCAAATATCATATTTCATCTAATATTTTTTGGATAGTTACTAAAAAAAGAAACGGACTGACCTGCTAAAATGAATTGAAGTAGCTTGCTCAGTTGTAAGTGTAAAATACAATTCAAAACCATCAAAAACTGTGTAGCTTACAGCGTTTGCATTCACATAGAGTTACCGTGATTTCTGCGCAACATTTGTATCAATACATTTTTGGACTGGGTTGCGTTAGGATAGTTTGATGGGAATATTGATCCAGGAACACATCCCACTGGACTAAAACAAACTGTGCCAGACATGTCTTTCAGTTAGAACATGCTGCTATGACTTTGCGATCTAAATTTTACATTAAGTGGATGATTTTAGATCGGTTTTAACTTTCCTTAGTTGTGTTAGATGAACTTCAACATGCAACGCTCATTTAAGAACCACTGAAGGATTACATATAAGCACATCACTTTAGTGTAACACATTCATATTAACTAAATATACACTACTGCTCAAAAGTTTAGGGTCAGTAAGATGTTTTAATGTTTTTGAAAGGAGCCTCGTGCTCGCCAAGCCTGCATTTATTTAATTAGAAATACATTTAAAATAACAGTTTTCTAGCTGAATTTGCAGCATCTTAAGTGTCACATGATCCTTGAAAAATCATTCTTATATGCTGATTTGCTGCTCAAGAAACATTTGTGATTATTATCAATGTTGAAAAAAGTGTGCTGCCTCATATTTTTGTTATTTTGTAACAGTATAAATGTCTTTACTGTCACTTTTGGTCAATTTAATGCATCCTTGCTCAATAAAAGTATTAATTTCTTTAAAAAAAAACGACAAACTTTTGAACGTTAGTGTACAATGGGACACTGAGGTTGCAATGCCAAACATTTCTCTTGTTTGTTATTTCTGCATGTCTTTTAATGGAAACCCTCCATCCAAATCATGCAGGGGATTTGATCAAAACACTCTCAAAACTATTAATAAATTAGTCCAAATGCCACTCAAAAGCCTCAAAAGAAACGCCTCCATAATCACAAGAAAGCTTGAGAACAGAGTCGTTCCTTATTCATCGAGATGGTTTGTCCGAAGCAAGGTCATGGAGGCGTTGAGTTTCTGCCAATCCCGACATCTCAGATTCCTCTCGAGGAGCCGGACTCACGCACCGCTCCGGCCTCATAGTGGATCCACTGCATGGCAGGCATATTTTAAAGTTATTACAGTGCCGAGTGATCGGGAGCTGCGCCAAAGGATCGTTTGTCTTTGCGCCCGCATTGGATCACGGAATAAGAAGAGCTTTTGTCTCCCGGGGCCCGTCGCAATGTCAACTGGCTCTCGCGTTTCAATCAGGATCAAATAAACAGGCAAGAATTCACATTTGGACACAGTTTGCTATCCTTCTGGCCTTTGACCTGTTCTGTGTTTCCCATGGCCAGAGAAATTTGAAATTATACATGTTATTGGTCTTCTCAAACTCAGCAATGCCAAAATACACATCATATCACAATAATGTCAGTGTTTAACACCAGCCAAAGAGAAACTTAAAAAGACAGCTGATCAAGTCTCACATTTTACAGAAAATCTCATTTTGTTTCACAATCACAGAATGTGGCCACATTCAGCCAAAAATGAAGATTTGGTTTTACAGTGATGGAAAACGGAGTACATAAGCGAGAGAGAAAGTGCCGCGGAAGATCTGGAAAGATAAAGTGACACGACAACATTTGAAGAGGAATGTTGGCCGAGACGCAGGTGATCAAAATCTTGCGGGAGATTGCAAAAGATGATGAGCCATGACTGAAAAAACAACTCTTGCATCAGCTTCTAACTTGCTTAGAGAAATTACATTTATTGACTCAGCATTTTGGCATGACTTAGTTTAATAAACCATTTTTGTTTTTTCGAAAGAATACTTTTATTCAGCAAGGATGTATTGATTAATTTTACAAAATATTCCTATTTCAAATAAACTGTTCTTTTGAACTTTCTATTCATTAAAGAATCCTGAAAAAAATATGCATCATGGTATCCAAAAAATATGAAGCAACACAACTGATTTTTAAAATAATCAGAAATGTTGATCTTGAGTAGCAAATCAGTATATTAGAATGATTTCTGAAGGATCATGTGACACTGAAGACTGGAGTAATTATGATGAAAATTCAGCTTTGATCACATGAATAAATTAAAAATCTATAAAAATAAAAACATTTTAAAAATGATATATGTATATATATATTTTTTAAATTGTATTTCACAATATTACTAGCCTGGATGCCAGCCCGAACCTCGCCCACAACATTTTTTTGGTCGGGAAGTTCGGTCTGGACTTGATCCAATGAGGAGTAATTATGCTCAGTTCACAAATCGTCGGGCCAATCAAATTGCCAGGACGGGATTTATTCGATGATGGACTGATGATCCATCCAATAACGTAATCACGTCATTAAACGTATTTCTTTCAAAAATGCTTTTCGTGTTTGCAAGTACTCCGCGAATCCTTAAATTCTTTTTGCAACACCGGCAAAGATCGTTAACACTCATTATTTTTTTTTATAATTTTTCTAGTTCGTGCAGTTGAGTTCTGTTGATAACTATGCGTTGCTCAACATACGTCACTTAGTGCGTTCCTCTGATTGGTTGTAAGTTATCCAATTGAGTGCAGAGTTGTTGTTTTTCCTGGTTCGGTTAAGACACGCCTCATAATCAAAGCCCTATGGAGCAGTATCAGACTCACATTCTGACTAGAATATGAGTATGGCGAAGTCAGGCTACAATATTACTGTTTTTACTGAATTTTTTTCAACAAAAAAAAAATGGTGAGCAGAAGAAACTTCTTTCAAAAACACTTTTAAAATCCTACTGATCCCAAATGTTTAAAGCTACACTGTGTAACTTTTTTAGTTTATTCTTAGCTAAAAACACTTAGTTCTTTCAAAAATACATGTGCTCAATGTATATTTACTTCGTTCAAGTAATAAAGTATTCTCGTGAGTGTATAATATGCCATTGAAAATACATACGGGTAAGGGGTTCTAATGTCGGTCGCCATGTTGCCCCTCCATCTTGAAAGTACATTAGCCAAAGAGGGACACACCCGTTAATTCACTTGAAAAAACACTCATGGACAAGGTCGAAAAGGAAGCCATGTTAATCTTGGACTACATTGGCCACCGTAGGAGTTAAAACGAAATCGCAATTGAGAGGAACAGAAACTAATATTCACTGGATGGTCATATACCTTTTCACCGCTAGATGGGGGTAAAAATCACACAGTGTAGCTTTAAGCAGTAGTGTATGCCAAGCACTACTATATTCACTACAGAAAATCTCCAAGATTAAACTAATTTCCATGACTTTTCCATGCTTGTACTGTAAATAGAAAATTCAAACCAGACATTTACTGGTTTTTCTATGAGAATCTCTACCCTGAATCTCAAACCAGTGAGTTACGAGCTCGTCGTGTACATGTGAAATCTAGATGTCTCTCTAGACTGGAAACAGTGTCATTTTCACACGAAAACGCCGACACTGACCACAGAGAATATCATACAGCCTCTGCATAACATCAAAACAAACTTCATGGCGGACCGCACATCCAATAGATCACTCACTTACAGAGGAAAATGTGAGTGTTGTCTGATCACGCAAAACTCAGTCACATTTCAAGGGTGTGAAGGGTGGTTTCTAGGGTGTTGCTAAGGTGTTTTTTTGTTGTTGCATATTTTAAATATGGAGTGGCTGCTAAAATATATATATAAATAAATCTTAGTACACTAACAAATGCTGGGATGTTTCAACCCATGTTTGGATCAAACGTGGACAAACCCAACCATTGGTTTACATTATTTTTAATGTAAATTTTAACCTAACAGATGGGTTTGTCCATATTTCACCTAAACATGGGTTGAGAAAACTTTTTAGAGAGTATTCTTGTTTTTTATTACAAATATCAAACAAATTAAGATGCATTTACTTGAGGAGAAATGAGCAATGTATCCAATCAAATTGTGTTTTTGTTTAAAACGAGAACAAATATCTCCCAATAAAATCGGATTTTCTTTGCCAAGAAAAATTATTTAGTGTTTTCCCTTTAAATTAGGTTTATTTTTCTGACCCAATTGGCAGATATTTTCTCTTGTTTCAAGTATTTAGTGACTTCATTTTTTTCAGAAAACTAAATATATTTCCCCCGAGGCTAGCATATTTTTCCAATATTTTTCAATGGGAGCGCCGTGTTTTTAAAACCGCAGAAACATGATAAGGCACTGAGCGTCTATTTCATGCTGTACGCTCAGTTTTTTCCAATCGCTGAGAGTTAAATAATGCTCAGCTCTGGGCAAAATGCAATGCTCATCACGGTCACTTTTTACCCAGCCATTCAAATAGTGAAGGAGAGGCGGGACAAATCCCACACCGACCAAACACCAAATCCTGCTTGTACAACGATAACAAACGACATCAACAAGCTCATCTCTTCATCCAAAACTCATGCCAGAGCAAGTGCGTTACATTGTGTTGGCATTTTTAGATTTAGAAACAAACTATTTCCAAAATTAGATACTAGTAACAGTTCAACGGATATTCCAGTAACAGCACAACTTTTCTCAATAAAATGTGTGATTTGAGGGATCATTCTCATACTTGAACTGGGACTTAATATTGCCCAGGATTGACATTTGATTTACAGTAAAATGAAAAAACTAAGGACTTCCTTTTTCATTGAAAGACAACAGCAAGAGATGACGAGACAGGGTGCAAAAGAATAAACCAACTAAGACAAAACAGAACATATTCTGAACAGTCAGTTCACTCAGCCATATCAAATGTGCTGCCCTGAGCATCACAAGTATACTGATACTGTAAGATGATGCAACATCAGGAGTATGTATAGAAAGATAACATTAGAGGACTCTTTGGCCACAACGGGCATAAATAAATGAATGCACCGGTCAAGTGCAGACTGAGGAAGCACACTGAAAGGATGATGACATTGATGATGAACAGAAAAGCAGAAGGAAGAGCTGAGATCAACACACAATCGTATCATACTCTGAGGATGTCCATCAGACTTGATCTCTAGTGACCAAGGCTTTTCTGCTGGTTATTCAGTGCCAATGTATAAAGTCAATTTGTCAAGTAGTTAAAAAAAAGACAGACACATATTTTCATAAAATAAACACCCCGAGATATATCTAGAAACCATATTTAAAAATGCAAAATATGAGGCCAATTTCTAGGATTTTAGTGCATGCATATTTTTCTACACAGAAATTGTGACTTTTTATAGAATCTAATGGATGCACAAGGTTTTATTCAAGTGTGCGTGCTTTGAAACTTCCCACTTTTGAGAAAATGCAAAAATCGAAAGCACTTTTCAGCGAACTTTGGAAGCGAAGAGGGTAAATCAGTGCATCACTTCTCCTTAAAGCTTGAGCGACTGACAGACACTCTTCGAAGACTCTGCACCAATGACAGAGGAGGATTTTAAAAGAGGTCACTAAGCCACAAACATCTTTCAGAGGCCCTGGGTGAATATTTGCTGTTTTGCAGCTGTTGTCGTTCAGGAGGATGTAGAAAAGCTGGTCAGGAGACAGTGAGGCTGTGACCCCGAGATGGACACTAAAAAATATGAAACGTCTGCTGATTAAAAGAGAGAGGACTGAATGAAAGATGCTAACAGAGGAAATTGTTTAGGATTACAGCAGAAGGACTTTTAAAGAAAACATGTTATAGAAATCGCATTCACAAATAGCAAACATCGAATGTATATTTTATTATAGATAGTTAAATATATTCTATCATTCAAAAATTTGAGATCAGTACGATTTATTTTATGTTTTTGACAGAAGTCTGTGTTGAAAACAGCTAATATTTTTGTTGAAAACATTATATCTCTATATTTTTTTAAGATGCTTTAATGAATAGAAAGTTCAAACGCATTTATTTGAAATAGCCTATATTAATTTTGGGAACATTATAAATGTCTTTCAGCAAATTTTCAGGTTTTCCAATGAGGATTAAGATGTGCCTTTTCCATTCCTTGGAAAAGGCACAGATCCAAAAAAATAAAAAATAAATGCAATTTATTACATTTCCACATTGGTAATATTAAGCTCCACGGCTCTTCATCAGACCATAATTAACACATCAAAAAGACAAACATTATATAACCCCAATTCCTTTCAAATGAAACCACATCACTCAAATGAACCAAGCACCAGACCTATACAAGCACCAGACCTATACAAGCACCAGACCTATACAAGCACCAGACCTATACAAGCACCAGACCTATACAAGCACCAGACCTATACAAGCACCAGACCTATACAAGCACCAGACCTATACAAGCACCAGATCAAGCACCAGACCTATACAAGCACCAGATCAAGCACCAGACCTATACAAGCACCAGACCTATACAAGCACCAGACCTATACAAGCACCAGACCTATACAAGCACCAGATCTATACAAGCACCAGATCTATACAAGCACCAGATCTATACAAGCACCAGATCTATACAAGCACCAGACCTATACAAGCACCAGACCTATACAAGCACCAGACCTATACAAGCACCAGATCTATACAAGCACCAGACCTATACAAGCACCAGACCTATACAAGCACCAGATCTATACAAGCACCAGATCTATACAAGCACCAGACCTATACAAGCACCAGATCTATACAAGCACCAGACCTATACAAGCACCAGACCTATACAAGCACCAGACCTATACAAGCACCAGACCTATACAAGCACCAGACCTATACAAGCACCAGATCTATACAAGCACCAGACCTATACAAGCACCAGACCTATACAAGCACCAGATCTATACAAGCACCAGATCTATACAAGCACCAGACCTATACAAGCACCAGATCTATACAAGCACCAGACCTATACAAGCACCAGATCTATACAAGCACCAGACCTATACAAGCACCAGACAACAAAAAAGGCATTAACAGTCTGATGATGTCATAAGAAGAACCTTTCAAAGTTCCACAAATACATGTCTATCCTCTAGTTCTTTAGAACACCAGCAACACACCAGAGCTTTAAAGAACGCAGAAACCAGAAGAGCCAGCAATAAATCATCAAGATCCTTTCTGACATCATTCAGGTGTACAGTGTTGTGTAGCTCTGTCCTAAACCAGCGCCGTTTACTCGCTTGCTATGACGTATTCAAATGCTGCTTACGTAGGTCGCTCACAAGGTTTTATATGTACAAGTTCCTCAACAGTTACACTCAAGTGTGGTGTGTGTGTGTGTGTGTGAGTGAGAGAGAGAGAGAGAGAGAGAGAGAGAGAGAGAGAGAGAGAGAGAGAGGAGAGAGAAAGTGTGTGTGTGTGTGTGTGTGTGTGTGAGAGAGAGAGAGAGAGAGAGAGAGAGAGAGTGAGAGAGAGAGTGTGGTGTGAGGGATGAGAGAGAGAGAGAGAGGAGAGAGAGAGGAGAGAGGAGAGAGAGAAGAGGAGAGAGAGAAGAAAGTGTGGTGTGAGTGAAAGTGTGTGAGTAATACTCAGAGGTATGTGCTCATAGAAATGGCCGTTAAACCTGAAACATCAAATCCACACAGACGAGACCACCTCCCTTTTCTAATCCTCCTTTCTTTCTCTCATTTTTTCTCTTTCTTTCCCGCTTTCTTTCCATTATCTCCAAATATCACCACCCACATCTTCTCCTGCTCTCTTTTGATCCCTCGTTCTGTCGGCCGTGTGGTTTGAGGTTTTGTTTCATGCATTCTGAGTGTTCAGCAGAGTGAAGAGACCTGATAATCTGATTCATTCATTCCTCAGTCCACTAAACCTGACACAGCTTAAGCTGGTAAAGCAGTTTTCTCATAGCGAGTATGCTGTATTTGGGAGATACTACCACATCGTAAAATACAAATAAATAACTATCAAGATGCAATGTTTTACAATAATTAACTTTTGATTAACATTTGGCTTTACCGTTCAAAAGTTTATGGCCAGTAAGATTTTTTTTTTAAGAAGAAATATATGCTTTACTTCAGCAAGAATGCATTCGATTGATCAAAAGAGCCAGTAAAGACATTTATGCTAGATTTCTATTTCAAATACATGCTGTTCTTTTGAACTTTATAGTCCTAAATAATCCTGAAAAAAATTATCAATGGTTTCCAACTATGAAGCAACACAAATTTTTCAACATTCATAGTAATCATAAATGTTTCTTGAGCTGCAAATCACTATATTAGAATGATTTCTGAAGGATCATGTGACACTGAAGACTGGAGTAATGATGCTGAAAATTCAGCTTTGATAACAGGAATAAATTACATTTTAAAATATATTCAAATAGAAAACAGTTATTTTAAATTTCACAGTAGTACTGTTTTTACTGTATTTTTTATCAAATAAATGCAGCCTTAGTGAGGAAAAATTTAATATATTTTTTAAAATCTTACTTCACACATGCCAAGTCAACATGAATTTAAAACTGACCATTTAACTATTCTTATTGTGAATGATTTATTATCAGTGCATGTCAAGTCAAGTCATCTTCATTTAAATAGCGCTTTTAACTATGTACTGTAGATCGTTCCAAAGCTGCTTTACAGTGATAATAGGAAATCAAAGTAACAGAAGTGTCATTGCAATGGGGGAAAAAGAGATTTGCACTGATGCACACTTAGAAAATTCAGAAATAATAGACCATCCAGGCACTTTCGGCATGATATTTTCAACATATGATCTGGAAATCCTACTTTTGCATACTTAATATATAGATAGTTTGCAAATTGGGATGAAGCCAGTGAGAATAAACTGCATAACATGAAAAAAAAGAAAGCTTCCAGCAAGTCTAATTATTTTAGCCATTTGCTGCTCATTTGTGCCCACAAACATAAACACAATGAGGAAATTTAGTCAGATCTGACAGACTTAAAAAGCATCCGAACACAGATGTAGGGAAGGGAAATTGAAGCATGGCTTAAAAGAAAAGGAAGGAAAGCATCTGATAAGCATTAAATACTGAGCCTTTAAGCGTTTAGCACAACAGCTTCTCTGAAAATCAGAGGATTTGGGTTAAATCAGTTTGGCATGTTATCTGATGTTATCTGGCCAAGGCCGTCCCAAACTAATTCAGAGAGAAGAGAACAAAACACTCCAAATCAAATATTCTCACAACTCATCAATATAAAAGAAAACTAAATATCTCATGCAATATTTTGCTGACAACTTTCTGAACCATCACAAACGGACCTTTCTCACAGTTACTCACAAATTTGAGGCAAACAAAAGAGTTTTGGAAGCACGCAAACTTTATCAGAGATCACGTCTGAAAATGTTTTTTTAACTAAAGGATAGTACTTGATTTCCATGTCTACTTTAGACATTCTACTAACTTTGCAACTAAATGTCAACTAACTCAACTCAGCATACTTCATATTGTGTTCCACAAAAGAAAAGAAAAAAGTAATTTGGAACAGCCAATTTTTTTCCTTCTATTTAAACTATATATAGTCCGGTTAGGTCGAGGAAATCCTGTAATTAACATTCTTCAAGGTGGTCAAGTTTGAGAGGTCGATAGATGAGGCAAATACTTTAAGTAGCTGGGGCATTTCCAATAATTCAGTAGGAATCATGGGACATACAGGAAGAGGAAATACAGAACAGCAGAGACTCTTAACCTCTGCATCCTGAGGAGGACTTTATGAGTCAAACACAAACATGAACTCATGAATTCTTCTAAAACTGCTGATGCATGAAAGGAAAGAGGAAATCAAGTCATATAGAGATGAAGTTTCACTGCCATTGATCCCGTACACCTTAAAAATTAAGCTTCTTTATTGGCAGTGATGGAGAACCTTAAACATACATGGAATATTTTCACGAATATTCACGAAAGTTTCTTTATATTAGTGGGAAAAGGTTCTTAAGATTGTAAAATGTTCTTCACACTAAGAAAAAGTGGTTCTTTTAAAGGGATAGTTCACCCAAAAATGAAACTTCTGTCAGTAATCACTCTCCCCCATGCTGTACCAACCCCGTAAGACTTTCATTCATCTTCAGAACACAATTAAGATATTTGTGATTAAATCTGAGAGCTGGATCACTCCTCCATAGGCTTCTAAAGGATTGAAACTTGACATCCCTGAAAAGTTATTAAAGAAATCGTTAAAAGAGTCCAAGTGACTACAGTGGCTAGATCTTAAGTTTATCAAGCTACGAGAATACTTTTTGAGCGCAAAAAAACAAACAAAAATAGCGACTAGGACTCGTAAGTTATCGCGTTCTGTCATTCTGACTGTCATCAGACAAACGAGTTCCGGTCCGGTGATATTTGACTGAGTGAAGAAAGTACACGGATAATTTTTTTGCTTTTGTTATTCTTAATTTCTCATAACTTTAACTTTTTTGACGGAGTAAACGGTGTGCTAATAGATCTTATAGCCCACCTCTTTTCAGCGCTGCGCTCATTTGTTCTGCATGTCAACCGGTTTGTATTTCCACAGCATGAAGGAAAGATCTTATGGATTTATGAATGAATCGCTCGTTTTAAAATCTTTGCGGTTTTCATCTGACATTTGTTATGACATCCGCTTCAAACTTTACAGTGCTCATGATAACTTTCCTTAACTCTACAATAAATCCAATTCACCAGCTGTTGTGCAGCTGTGCAGAGAAGACCAATGGACAAGATCAAATCTTTCACCAAATCTTAACCCCAGAACACTTGTAAAATACGCCACATGTCTCATGGGTTCATTCTGTGATACATTTTTTTAATAGCTGGATGCTGGTATTATTCACAGCCATTATGGACTTTATTTATTCGACTTTTGTGGTCCATGAAAGAAAGATACGGCATTGGAACAACACTACAGATCTTAAATGATGACTTGATTTTGATTCTAGGGTGAACTATCCCTTTAAGAGTGAGGCTTTAAAGGAACATTCAGAGTTTCACATTTTCACTACAAGTTTCAGTATGAAGAGCTGTGAAATGTTTCTACATGAGTATGACGTTCAAAGGGGTGTGTACATCTGAGGATTGGCTCAAATGTCACAAACAATGCAACCTGCCAATCCCAACAGAGCAGAGATTTTCCAATACCAAACCCCTCAAAGGTCTACCAATGAGCCGTGACAGGACCTTTATCTAGAAAGGCAGGATATTAAACAGGCAGTGAATCATAATCGTGGAACATTAGCACCAGAGCTGGACTATAATGCAATTTCAGAGCCAAAAGTGAACAATATCCTTTGAAAACACAATTTAGACAAACTGAAAGAAGGAAGTGCCACTTGCATCTTCTATATCAGCAATTATATCGACAAACGTTGTTATTTTCCCCTCAAATGCTTCTCTATACAGATCCAGATGGAGAGTATTGGTGTACGGGAGAATCATTAATGAATCTAGGACATTGATATTCAGTTGCTATGGTGTTTAAGGTGGTTTATAGGTGCTAATCACTAATCAAGTCAAGTGAAAGAGTTCAGCTTCAAATCCCTATTGGCTCATATCTACGATTGCATGATGTAAGGAAAACAATTCTAAATATTCTTTTATTCTATAAAAAAAAAATCCCAGTTCCAAAATAAAATTTGATAAAATTGTCCATAAAAAAGATGGGGGTGGGGGGGGTCATAGAAATATGACTTTTTTTAAAAAAAAAAACAATAATAATATTACCAATAATAATTCAATTGATTTATCGTGATCAATCACTAACATAAAAAGTTCAAAAATATTAAATAAATATTTATATAATACAAAATAAATATTACTATTGTAATATTTCACAGTAAACATTTTATTAAAGAAAAAATCATAATTTTATTTTACAGGACAACTGTAAAATTACAATACCAATATTATGGCTTTCTTCATCTTAAACCATCTAGCTTTTATTTTGGTGGAAAAACCGCTTCTGATATCGATGCTGAAAACACAGGATCACAAGACTAAAAACACACAGTGCTGCGATTCAATCTGAAACACGCAGCGCATATTCGAGAAATCACAGCTTTTGCAAGTTTATAACTGCATTTTCATTTTTAGTTTAATTAGTCATGCAGCCGTACTCCGTATATGAGCATCAAACTCCACACTAAATAACCCTTTCTGGCCTATTGGCCACTCCGGATAACAAAACACATGTACAAATATTTGCCTTTGTTTGGACAGACACATAAATGTAGAAGATTTGAGAGCAATCCCTATCCGGTGTTGACAGTAGAGAACAGCGTGTGACTCGCACTGACCTGATTCAACAGCAAGCCTGGACACGCAGTCGCATCGCATTTACAGATGCAAACAGTGCAGCAAGAATGTGCAGACAAACACATGCATTACATTTACTATCGTCTTTACTATCGTCTTCCCACTGAATGGCACAGGTGGGGTTAACCTGGCCACGCCCACACTGTAAGGAAATATCATTCACAGAAGCAGCGTTTACATTACCCTTCAAATTGCACAAATTGAAATTGGAAGATACGCCAAATGGAAACATGTCAATTTCGCAAAAACTCCCATATATCGCAAAAAAGTTTACACGCTGCATAAGGCGGTTTTTCAGGCAATTCGCAAAAGGAATATTTCGCAAAACTGCAATGGAAACAGTTTTGCAATCGCATTTACAGGTCACTTGGTACAAGTTGATCATTCTGTAAAAATTACGTAGTATGTTTGGACAGAAGACGATACAGTTCTTTATTAAACTCATTAAAGACAGAAGTATTACGGGAATACTGGATTCTAAACAACAAAGAAATGCCATAATTTATCAAAAGCTTGAAGCAGATATGAGGGAGAAACAGCTCATAAGCAGCAGCTCCCAGTATAAGGGCTTTTCCTTGAAATTAATGCTTGGATACACACACGTCTCCTTCTGTTAAAAATAATGTCTAGTGCGGTGGCTGCGATATATACACAAACCTACCAACATCCATCACCATGATTTTTGTAATGACTTATCACAAGAGGCAAAAATTACGTTTCAGTCGCATAACAACGCATAGCCTACTGTCAATCTCTGCTGTCTATAGAAGAAATTGGCTTTGTTTACATTTTTTTTTAAAGTAAGATTTAACCCATAACTTTTAATTTCATTGTTCTTTCAAATAACCAAGACCAAAATAGTGAAAATCTGAACAAAATATCCCATTTATTTCTCTACAAGGGGAATTGTTTTTTAGCTATTAGTTATAAACTATTAAAAACAGACATTCTGTAGGTTGTTAATTAATGGTATGCGCTTTTGTTGAAGACCACATTATTATAATTTTTTTTACAATAATCTTGTTTAACAGTGTAATTGATGATAAAAACGATAACCAATAATTCTTTATATTTAAAAGCCGATAACCGATATATTGGCATATAAATCTAAACCCAATTTTCATTTTGGATGCGCTTATTACACAACGTAATAAAACACGGGTTCACACCATTCTTTTATGAAAGTGTTTCATTATAATTTTATGCAGCATACAAGACAAACTTGCGTTGCACAATTTGCACTTAACTGTATTTTAATTTCCAAGCAACTCAAAACCATTATATTGAACAGTTCGCATCTGAAGTGTTTCAGCCGAAGGAAATAATCCACTATTTATCGTCTTTAGAATATCAGACAAATTTTCTTATCGGGTCATTAATGATAACATTAAAAATTAGAACATATCGGCCGATATACAGTATCCTAATTTTTAATGATGTGATTCATTGGTTGGTTTGTTTACATTGTTTATAGCTCTTTTAACAAAAACTTTAAAACAATACTTATGGGGAAAACACTTCCAGAACCAAGGTAAAAGCAAATGATAAAGTGTGTGAGCACTGTCAACTCTATAACAGTTCATACAATTCAAACACTATTCCAAATCTCTCACAAAACAATTTGTTAGCTTTTTATAAGGAATAGAAGATTACTCACTGAAAATCTTCAGTCAAACCTATCATAAGTCATATGGACTACGTTTACAGTGCTTGTATATTTCTTTTTTGAATGTCAATGTCAATGTCAATTTTATTTCTATGCACTATTAATCACAACCGTGGTTGTGCAATGTGCTGCACAATGGTGACAGAACAAGGCAAGAACAATATAGTTAAAAACAATAAAAACACAGTACAATACAACTTCCTCATTGATTATATGCAAAAATTAAACAAATGAGTTTTTAGCATAGATTTAAAAACAGAGTGAATACAGAGAGGCAGATCCACAGCCTGGTCAGCTACTGAAAAGACCCGGTCACCCCTGAAACGCATAACAGTCTCTTATAGAACTGGACGATATTCAGTTAATAAGTCCGAAAGGTAGGAAGGGGCCAGACCGTTTAATGATTTAAAAACCAAAAGAAGTATTTTAAAATTCACCCGATAACACACAGCCAGTGCAAAGAACGTAATACTGGCGTGATATGGTCCCGTTTTTTGGTTAAAAGTCTAGCGGCCGCATTTTGTACTATCTGCAACCGGGATAAAGCTGACTGGCTGATCCCAAGATAAAGTGAGCAATCTCGAAGTAATAAAAACATGAATTAATTTTCCGAAATTATTTCTTGACAGAATTGGTTTTACTTTTACTAGTAGGAAGCATGATTTGACCACTGTATTTATGTGTTTGTCAAATTTCAGCCCATCCCCAAGATTTTTGACCCAAGGTTAACAAACGGGGATAACTCACCCAAGTATATTTTTGGTATACTAGGAGAATCTGAAGGACTAAAAACTATTTTCTTTTTGAATGATGACAGAATTGGTATTTTCGGGTGAACTATTGCTTTAAATGAAAACAGATCCCAACACACCAATTCTGGCACTGATACAATAAATCTGAGACTCATCGGTCTTCATCTGTGAGAGTTTGCTGTGTCAGCAGCGTTAATGAACACTTCTTGGATGTAAATCTGACTCACACTAAAGTGAAGCAAGTAAAACTGATTTACAAATGTTATTCACTCTATGCGGAGTCATCTGGACAGTCTACTGACCCCACAGAAGAACTGAAGCTTATACGAGCTGCAGTAAAGCTCAGTCTTTAGAAGGCATTGTTCACTTCAGCTATAATATGCATGGAGACACTGCTAAAGGTCAGCGCTGTTACTGTGATGGAGGATATAGCCTATGCTTCAGTAGAGGAGCGCATCAGATAATGCTTCCACAGTTCATTTTACCCGTGTAATATTACAGGTGTTATTATGTGCTGCTTAAATAATAGTTGGAGGTGAAATACAAAGCAGAATCTCAAATCAAAGTCACAGCGGTTTCACACAAACCATATGAAAAGCAGGAATGTCAAAGAGAACACGTCACCAACAGTTATTATGATTGCTGCATCTGAACTAATAATTATGGAAATAAAGAGTGTCAGTCCTCTTGTAATTAATTCATTCAGATAAAGCACTGCATGTGTGAACAAGCTCCGAAGTTACAAACAGCACCATGGTGCAATGATTTATACATTTCTTTATCAGAAGGTAAAACTATGGATTGATTGGAGACTTCATTTTTTTGGAAAGCAATTGTACTATATCCCGTTTTTGATGTATAATGAATGATTCTGCTCTATTTGTAGGTTACTAATCAAATGCAAACTAGTGACATTGATCATGTGACTCTTTGTATGGACGGTCAGATGTTCTTCCAATGACGCTCAGTATCTCAAATCATGCTGGAGAACATGATCATCAGGTTTTGTTCATGTCATGATTTAATTGTAATGAAAATGTTATTTAATTAGAAAAGAACGTGTCATATTAATGTATGATGGTATTAACACGGTACTGCAAGGTACCACCCAAAAAATCCCAGTATTATATAGGATGTATTGTGTACATTATTGAGGGAGACAATAAAATTCAGATTAATTTTACTTTACGTTTGGTCCCCCCAATCTTGAGAATTTGGTTAGATCCTTGGTATGTTCCCGTGGTTTTGCTTTAAGTGGCATGGAATACATAATTATCACGTTAAACACCAGAAAAATAAATGTAACACTTCAGGGTTTATATCGCTCAACGTTTACCTTGTATAAACCAGTCACTTAAATAAAGGTAAATAAAGAAGATAATGTATTGACATGACACTTTGTTTTGTCATATCGATTCAATTATGCATTTAAAATGCAATTAAAAATGCAATTCATACCAAATAATTATTCTATGACGATGATGTTTTTAATTTCTGAAAACAGTCATTCTCTCTTTTTGACCTTTCCATTAAAAAGGAACGTTTTTTATTTTCAGGTCAAATTGAGTAGCCGTGAGAATTTGCAATATACACACTTTATTTATCCTTTAAATACTTGGGAATGTTTTTGATTAAGTAAATGTAAATAAGTGTAGGAAATGGTGTGAACTTTTAAAAAAATGCATGAAACCAAAATAAAAACTGATATTATATAGCCTATTAAGAACTGGGCACTGGGCATATTATATTAACAACTGGGACATACAACTTTTTATATCAGACAACGGTCATAGTCACTGACCCAGATATATGTGTAGTGTGAGATGTGCTTGTATCCTATGGGAAGAAACAGAAGTTAAAGGTGTAAGGTGAACTTTGGTGAACTCACGCTGGATTTCACAATCATCGGCTTTAGAACATGTTAGACAGAAATGCATATGTAATAAAAGATCCTACTTACCCACGAGCACACACACAACATCCATCAGCACGATAAACAACTTGTTCTTCTTCAGGTCTGACATGTCTGTGATCTGTTGGGCTCTTCTGGGCTTTATGGAAACTGAAGCGACTCGTATGATATTCGATGCGCGCGTTCTTCCGGGTGTTATGTGTCACCTGCGTTAAAGGTGAGCTGATGATGTAACGCGTCCTCGCTCACGCGGGCAGATTTCACGGACGTGAGTTTCACGCGAGTGAACAAAACGCTTGAAAAGTGAAGACTGAACCGCAAACTGTTGAACTGATTTTACTCGCCCAGGTACACGCCCACTGTGCTGACGTCAATCTGTGTGCTCTCTCTCTCTCTCTCTCTCTCTCTCTCTCTCTCTCTCTCTCTCTCTCTCTCTCTCTCTCTCTCTCTCTCTCACACACACACACACACACACCTCACACTGACACACTGGAAAATATAATAGAAGATTAACTCGTTCAGACTAGTGTAACCAGTGTAAAGGTGTGTAGGCACACACAAATAGGCCTATAGCCGAATGTTGATAATATTTCTTGTGTCATACAAGAAAATGTATACTATACTTCTTTGAGATGAATAATTTGTAAATAAAGTAGTAAATTATTATTATTTTTTCCATAAAATTGAGGTTTAACCACTTGGGTCACATGGATTAGGCTACTACTTTAAAGGCAGGGTAGGTGATTTATTCCAAAAACATTTTTTTGTTACGCTAATTGAAAGTTTCTTCACATCCTAATAGCAATCAAAGTTAAGTGGTCTTAATGTATATACATATATTGTCTAAGACCATAAAATGTTCGTCGTCCAATCATTGCATTCGGTCCTACCTACCTGTCAACGTATGTATTTCCATACCTCCGCGCACCTGCTCACGCAAATATCACACATCATCAGCGTTTAATGCTCAGATTTAAGGCCATTGCACACTGAGTCCGAATTTTTCGTATGCGTTTTTTCGTGTTCATCAGCCTAAAAATTCGTCACGCACAGAAACCTTGCACACTGAGTCCGATGCGTATTTATTAAACCTTTGCGGAAAAAAAAACGCAAAAAATACAAAATGGATTCGTCAAGCAATGAGGATGATTTTGTTGCCCTCTCTCTTCTTTAAAAGAGAAAAAGAAGAAAAAGAGGTTCCATCCAATCTTGTGCCGAGAGGAAGGAGAGTTTCAGCTCATCAACGAGTTGCGCAATTATCCCGAGCGATTCAAAATTTACCTCAGAATGTCAATTGTCAATGGAATAGTTTGATGCTTTGCTAGCGATACTGGAGCCACATATTAAAAAGAAGACCACCAAAACACACACACACACACACACACACACACACACACACACACACACACACACACACACACACACACACACACACACACACACACACACACACACACACACACACACACACGGCCGGCAGAAACACTGGGCATACAGAACAGCTGTATACACATTTGTTTATCATACAGTACTTTGTGCTGCGAGACGAAGTGTATCAACTTGTCAGATGCCATTCTGGATTGTGTCGTTCGCTTGTACGGTGGGTCTGAATAGTCAAAAAACCTCTCAAAATGCTGGCTGTGGATGCGAAAAATGCAGAAAATCGAACCTGATCCGAATTTTTTTATGACGGACGAAAGTTTCGGGTTTCGGAGGCAGTGTGCAAGCGTGATTGACATAACGTGAGGTTGATTTTTTTATTTAACGTGCGAAAATTTCGGATGCGAATTTCGGACTCAGTGTGCAATGGCCTTTAGGCAGACGTCAGTCTCCGAATGCCGAAACAGCCGAAAAAGTTAGCTACTTTTACAGTTTACAGTTCCTCCTGAACCAAAACAACCATCTTATGCTGCATTCACGACGTTCTACTGTCATTTGCAAGAGATTGGAAACCTGTGATGATATACTCAGTGTTTTATGACTCAAATTTATGTGTTTCAGTGGCAACACTATCAACGCTGAAATGAATCTGCAGCAGTCAGGTGGTACAGGTCAGCGCTCTTTAAGTTGTTTATGTTCATTATTGTTGTAATGTTATGTGCTTTGAGACATGAGGTATAAAGCCGTTTCTCGTGACTCTTTTGTTTACCTCACTGCTGTACGTGTTCATGTGTTTTGAAATTTTTGAAGGAGTCGTGGCTTTGAGACGCTGTGAAGGGAGGGCTGGATCTCATGCTTTCAAAGCTAGCTCGCTATTGCTCACTGAAAGCTCTCAGATTTCATTAAAAAGATCTTAATTGTATGAAGCAACACAAGTGCTTTGTTTGCGCGGAAACCACAATTTACCACTTTATTTACAAAATATGAATCTCTAATGTGCATTCACGAGAGCACCACGATGCATGTGTGTTGTGTTAATGCGAAGCAGATGCTGTTGCGTGAAGTCATGTTGGAGATTAATATTTTGTCAATAAAGTGGTAAATTATGTTTTTTTGCGCTAACCAAGCACTCGCGCCGCTACATAAAATTGAGGTTACACCACTGGAGTCACATAGATCACTTTAATGATGTCTTTACTACATTTGTGGTAGTTGCATAGCAATGGAGGGACAGAAAGTTCTCAGATTTCATTCAAATGACCTTCATTTGTATTTCGAAGTAGAATTAATGACAGAATTTTCATTTTTTGGTGAACTATCCCTTTAACAGTGTCCAGTCTAATAATAGCATCATTTGGATGTAGTTTATGGTTTATAGTTTTTTTTTTCTTCTGTTAATTACATTGTATATGTGTAACCAACCTCAATTAATTTTACATACCATCTAAGGATGCCTTTCACAGCAGCTCGCACTGCTTTTTTGCCTCCTGAGCAGTTATTTATGCTACCTCAACAGGAAAAGATGTGCAAACTCTTCTCACAAAATACACACAAAAGGTTGTTTATATATCCAGGTTTTTTTAGTTCTTAAGTAAACGAACCCTAATAATCATTATGACCTATGAATCTTATTTATTTGTCCCTAGGATGTTTTTGTCAAGTTGTGCTATTGCTCTGATAACAATAGGGAAGTTAAATACAAAAATACCCAAAGTTAACAAAATCTCAGCTAACATACACTTTTTACTTTTTAATTTCTCTATACATGAAAGATCTACACAGAGCAGTCAAAGTGCAAAGGAAATAGCTATGATCAATCACCACACCCAAGAAATATCAATAAATATAACCAAAGTCCAACGTATGCTGGCATTTCCAAGCGCTCAACACACTCAGCAAATGTATAGTCTATGCACATATTTCCTCAAATTGAGTAAGAGTGTTTACTTTCAAATATTAACCTTTGTGACTTGAGATAACAATAACACAAGGTGATTTTCTGTTCACTTTATTAGTCAAATAACAGTAACATGTGCTTTATCAGAATATATACATACCTTGAGAACATTAGTACAGGAATGTCAAATTGTGTGCTAAGCATTCATTTTTGAGCCCGAATTCCCGAAGGACTGGTGGAATGCAAGTGTGTTAGCACAGCTCTGGCAGGTCAGCGTGAATATCCATCTATTGTCAACAATAGCACATTTCATCCACAATAAATATTGCTGCACCAGCTCTGGCACACGGCCGATCTGCGCTCTTGTCACCGAAGATCAGCTCTGTGGAGCCGGATGTGTGACACTGCCCTGGTCCGTCTGTCCAAACAAAGAGAGACTTTGTCGGGAATTCCAGTCGCAGGAAAGATGGACCAGCGGTGGTGAACTCTGGCCTAAAGCCACAACATTCCCAACAAAATGTTCCCAAAGCTCGCCTAGCGACCTTCTCGCTGTCTTTTCCTCTTCCGCATGGTTTATCTTCAGATACAGCTCACACAAAAATAATAGATTTTTGAAATGGTCACGATGATCCGCTGAACCCAAACTAAGTATCAGAATGAGGAAGAAACTGATTTAATTGACTTTGGCCTGGTTGTTGATGCCAGAGAGGTATCAGAGTATTTCAGAAACTGCTGATCTACTGGGATTTTCATGCACAACAATCTCTAGGGTTTACGGAGAATGATCTGAAAAAGAGAATATATCCAGTCAGCGGCAGTTTTGGTTCGAGCTGAAAGAAAGGCAACAGTAGCTCAAATAATCACAAATTACAACCAAGTGTCTGCAGAAGAGCATCTCTGAACACACAACACATCAAACCTTGAAGCAGAAGAGCATCTCTGAACACACAACACGTCAAACCTTGAAGCAGAAGAGCATCTCTGAACACACAACACGTCAAACCTTGAAGCAGAAGAGCATCTCTGAACTCACAACAAGTCAAACTTGAAGCAGAAGAGCATCTCTGAACTCACAACAAGTCAAACCTTGAAGCAGAAGAGCATCTCTGAACACACAACACATCAAACCTTGAAGCAGAAGAGCATCTCTGAACTCACAACAAGTCAAACCTTGAAGCAGAAGAGCATCTCTGAACACACAACACACCAAACCTTGAAGCAGAAGAGCATCTCTGAACACACAACACATCAAACCTTGAAGCAGAAGAGCATCTCTGAACACACAACACACCAAACCTTGAAGCAGAAGACCATCTCTGAACACACAACACATCAAACCTTGAAGCAGAAGAGCATCTCTGAACACACAACACGTCAAACCTTGAAGCAGAAGAGCATCTCTGAACACACAACACACCAAACCTTGAAGCAGAAGACCATCTCTGAACACACAACACATCAAACCTTGAAGCAGAAGAGCATCTCTGAACACACAACACATCAAACCTTGAAGCAGAAGAGCATCTCTGAACTCACAACAAGTCAAACCTTGAAGCAGAAGAGCATCTCTGAACACACAACACATCAAACCTTGAAGCAGAAGAGCATCTCTGAACACACAACACGTCAAACCTTGAAGCAGAAGAGCTACAGCAGCAGAAGACACACTGCGAACAGAAACTGAGGCTACAATTCACCATGGTGAGTTACGGCTCACCATAAACTTGTACAATAAAAGACTGGAAAAACATTTCCTGGTCTGATGAGTCTCAATTTCTGCTGCCCTTGACTATCACGGTCCCTAGCGGGACGCCTAAGCTTTCTTCACTATATTACAATTAAATCCTAATCTAATCATGACAAACTACACTCACCTAAAGGATTATTAGGAACACCATACTAATACTGTGTTTGACCCCCTTTCGCCTTCAGAACTGCCTTAATTGACCCTTCGCGTGGAGCTTGATTGACAGGTGTTCTGACCAATCATACTTCGCCATCCGCCATTTTGTCGGACAAAGCAGTCAGGAGAGATAGTAGATTTACATGGGAGGATTTGAACTTGAAAAACTGAATATACTGGCGCCTTTCCGCGGTTAAAACAACATTCCTTCTTATGTTAATTCATGTTTATTTGATGCTATAAATGAACTAGAAGGAAGAGATGATCGAATCACGAGCAGCTTTAACTGATGCTCTACAGCGATCTGTCACGGCACATTAAAGAGCCACAAAACGGTATTTATTGTTTAAATTTCTTTCAAAAAATGACCATATTTGAAAGGTGAGACTTTGTTTAATATGCTTAATATCAAAAGTAACCGAAAAGTATCCTGGTCTGTCCTGTCTGTCCGCGTGTTGTCAGTCTCCTCTCTGCTCCGCGATGTATTTTTCACTGTGTGAGAACATGGTGAGAGCGTGAGAGCGGCATAGCTTGTCGGAACATAGCGACAGTAACTAAGGAGGGCGGGTCTTTGCGAAGGGTCAATTGTACGTGGCATTGATACAACAAGGTGCTGAAAGCATTCTTTAGAAATGTTGGCCCATATTGATAGGATAGCATCTTGCAGTTGATGGAGATTTATGGGATGCACATCCAGGGCACGAAGCTCCCGTTCCACCACATCCCAAAGATGCTCTATTGGGTTGAGATCTGGTGACTGTGGGGGCCATTTTAGTACAGTGAGCTCATTGTCATGTTCAAGAAACCAATTTGAAATGATTCGAGCTTTGTGACATGGTGCATTATCCTGCTGGAAGTGGCCATCAGAGGATGGGTACATGGTGGCCATAAAGGGATGGACATGGTCAGAAACAATGCTCAGGTAGGCCGTGGCATTTAAACGATGACCAATTGGCACTAAGGGGCCTAAAGTGTGCCAAGAAAACATCCCCCACACCATTACACCACCACCACCAGCCTGCACAGTGGTAACAAGGCATGATGGATCCATGTTCTCATTCAGTTTACGCCAAATTCTGACTCTACCATCTGAATGTCTCAACAGAAATCGAGACTCATCAGACCAGGCAACATTTTTCAGGCAACATTTTTCAGTCTTCAACTGTCAAATTTTGGTGAGCTCTTGCAAATTGTAGCCTCTTTTCGTATTTGTAGTGGAGATGAGTGGTACCCGGTGGGGTCTTCTGCTGTTGTAGCCCATCCGCCTCAAGGTTGTGCGTGTTGTCTCTTCACAAATGCTTTGCTGCATACCTCGGTTGTAACGAGTGGTTATTTCAGTCGCTCTTCTATCGGCTTGAATCAGTCGGCCCATTCTCCTCTGACCTCTAGCATCAACAAGGCATTTTCGCCCACAGGACTGCCGCATACTGGATGTTTTTCCCTTTTCACACCATTCTTTGTAAACCCTAGAAATGTTTGTGCGTGAAAATCCCAGTAACTGAGCAGATTGTGAAATACTCAGACCGGCCCGTCTGGCACCAACATCCATGCCACACTCAAAATTGCTTAAATCACCTTTCTTTCCCATTCTGAAATTCAGTTTGGAGTTCAGGAGATTGTCTTGACCAGGACCACACCCCAAAATGCACTGAAGCAACTGACATGTGATTGGTTGATTAGATAATTGCATTAATGAGAAATTGAACAGGTGTTCCTAATAATCCTTTAGGTGAGTGTATATATATATATATATATATATATATATATATATATATATTTTTTTTTTTTTTAGAGGATATTATATTCCAAAACATAATATCTTTTTTTATCGTCTTTTTTATTACATCACATATTTTAGTAGTCATCATAAATTAGGTATCATTTGAAAGCTTACAAACTCAGAATTCATCTTGTGAAAACCGTTTTGAAATTGAAATTTGCGTAACCATAGAAACGGTACTCTAAGTTCTCTCCTTTTGGGCATCATCATATTTCCTAATTTATGATCAAAACCTTTTCTAATCTTGACAAAACATATATTGTCAGAAAGGTCTAAGTTCCATATAAAGGTCAAGGTTCCATATTTTGTGACAGAAGTGATATTTGGACAGAAATATATTTGTTACGCCAGAATGCATACAACTAAATTCAATGGAATGTATTTCACCTGGTGGCTATGTTTGGTATTACGCCTATACACAATCTCATGGGAACTTCAATTTTTGTGATATCAACTTCAAATTTTATAGTTGATTTTATAGTAATCTTAGAGTAAAACTTTTTTTGTAAAACATTTTATATAAAAGAAAAAATATTAAGTACAGTATTTTTTTACTGTAAATTTAAACTTCCATAACTTTTTCATAATTTAATTTTTAAGTGCTTTCACTTCAGCAATAATCTGCTGAGTGTTTCCTTTAAAACAAGACCAAACTAAGGTCTATATTCCAAAGTATTCTTGAATTACAACCATTTAAGTTTGAATAGTGCATTTTAATGTAAATTCTCAAAAAGGGGGGTGACAGAAGGGGTTAAACTAAAGCATGGATCCATCCTGCCATTGTATCGGCGGTTCGGGCTGCTGCCTTTGCACACTTTGGGCCTTTAGTATAACATGTCACAAAGCTCAAAACATATCAAACGCTTTCCTGAACATGACAATGAGTTCAATGCTCAAATGGCCTGTGTGATGCTATCATATGGACCAAATATTTCCAGCACCTGGTTTAATCTATGCCATGAAGAATTAAGGCAAGTGGGGGTCCTAGCCCAGTCCTAGCAAGGTGTACATAATAAAGTGCCCGGTGAGTGAGTATATATATATATATATATATATATATATTATATATATATATATATTATATATATCAGGAGTTTAGATCAGGTGGGTTGTATTGTTTTTCTCAGCTTAAAAAGTTACCAGTCCTTCTGGTTAGAAATTTACATTCATATATATGGCTATGACACATGGTAATTTGTAAAAAGACTAGATTAAGATTAGCTCTAGATTATTTCTAGACTAGTTAGATCCAGTCTTGTTACCAGATCCTGTCAGATGTTATTTGTTTTGTCTGGATTGTTCTGCCTGATATCCAAAACCAGTTAGATATATAAAAAACTGTTAAGAGTTCTGTCAGATATCCAAAACCTGTCAGATTGAGTTCTGTCTGATAACCCAAATCATAGAATAGTTTTTTCTAATATCAAAAACCATTAAAAAACACTGTGTTCTGTCTGGTTACCAAAACCCACAAGAATTTGTCAAATTTCCAAAATCCGTTTTTAGAATTTAGTTCTGTCTGATATTCAAAACCAATAAACATTGAGTTCTGTCTGATACCCCAAAAAAATCAGTCCTGTCAGATATATATTTTTAGTTTGATTTCCAAAAACAGTTAGAATTGAGTTAGAAACCAGTTAACACTGTATTTTGTCCGATATCCAAAACCATCATAACTCCTCAAATTTGCCAAACGGCCAGATGAAGGCAGGACAGAGTAAAGCAGGAGACCACAGGTTTAATGCAGTGCGACAGTTAAGACCATCAGAAATACACAATCCACAATAATAAACAGCAATAATAAAATTTGATCCATCTTAAGTTAAACAGGTCTGTATAATGCCAAGATGTGTCCCACGAAGGGGAAAGTGTTGTCCCATCTGGGACTGTTTGTCCTTGAGTATGTCAACAGAAAAAAACACTAATTACAAAATGTAACAGTAAACCAAATATCACAAGATGAAAGTAACATAATGTGAATACTTTTCAAAGCACCATAAGATAATAAAAACGAGAAAAGCAATACGCTGTCAACAGCACTGTTTCATCTTAGAAACAAAACGAAAGCATGCGACGAAAGCAATTTCCCCACCTGGCATATTTTTTCCATGCGGTTTGTAACTGGTATCAGTGGTTTATGCACCTTTCTTTTCTTAAGATCAAAGTGGTTTAGTGAGAGGTATCGCATGTGGAAATGACTAGTCCTTGACCTACACGAGATCTGACGGGAGGAGCTCGGATAAAACATTCCTGCTAGAACACAGTGTCAGGTTGAGCAGACCCAATCTCTTGAACTGGCCAATGAAACTAATGTAAATCAAGTGCAACTATAATTAAAGGTGCTCTTAAGCGATGTCACACGTTTTTTAGGCCAACACATTTTTTGTCACATACAGCAAACATCTCCTCACTATCCGCTAGCTGCCTGTCCTCTGAACACACTGTAAAAAGACGCGGTCTCTGCGGACACCCCAGGCTCTACAAACGGCAACAAACACAAACTGGGCTAACCCGCGCCACGAAACATAACAAACCGTTAACCGACAAGAAGGGTTTTGGGGTGGGGTTTGGGGGGTTAGTGTGCGGATGAGGAGGAGGGAGGGTCTAGCTAGCCTCCGTTTTGTTTGACAATACTTTAAACGTCAACAAAAAGTGACGTCACCCGACATCGCTTAGAGCAGCTTTAACTGAGGCTGTCTACACCCGACAGTTGCAGAACAGTTATCCACTGCATCCGGCGTTACGTCCCAACCAGCCTTACGCCGTTACAAACTATCCTGTTATTTCCCAAGCCTGTGTATATCTGTCAATCAGAATGCACACAAAGATGGCGTTTGATATGAGGGCATGTTTTGGCGGGCTGGCTGGAGAGAGTGGATTGTGAAACTCCAGTCACGTAGGACTCTGTGATGATGAACTATATGTTGGTGTTCTCCGGTAAAACCTGCATGAAGTGCGAACACTCGTCGAGCTCGGGAGTTCTGCATGCGCATACGCTTGTAACAAACGGCATGTAGCTCTGGGACACATGGATGTAGTTGCTTAAATCTACTGGATTCTTTTCACAGCTGAAGAGTGAATCAAACAAGAGATCGTCCGAGGATCGCTCCAAGTCTTCTGTATATCCAGCGGGAATGACTTGGTCTGGTTTGGTGTAGCTCTGGTTGAGGAGATGTGTCGGGAAAGCTGGAGTTGGTGCCGGTTTGGGGTCCAGGTATGTTCCAGTGCCGCTGGTCTTGGTTTCGGGCTCGTTGTCGTCATGTAGAACAGTGTGGTAGGTTAATACCTGAATTGGGACGTAGTCTTTCTCAGCATAACCCTGATAGCTTGTAGCTTGTCCGATAGAGATGATGGAGCTCATGGTGGACGTTAGCTTATGCTGTTCAACATAGAAGAGAAAACTTCATGAAACTGGTCTTGCTGTAGCTTGAATATATATATATATTTGAAAGGAGTCTCTTATGCTCACCAAGGTTGCGTTTATTTGATCAAAAATACAATAAAAACAGTAATATTGTGGAAATATAATTACCATTTATAGAACTGTTTTCTATTTGAATAGATTTTAAAATGTCATTTATTCCTGTGAGCAAAGCTGAATTTTCAGCATCATTACTCCAGTCTTCAGTGTCACATGATCCTTCAGAAATATTTCTAATATGCTTAATAATATATTGATAATAACATTCTTTAAATATATAAAACATTCTGTTCACAAGTTGTATTTACCAGGATTTCACTTCCTTCATGTTTCATATTTCATGTTGTGGATGATTTTCTCTGACACTGTTTTCTACTACTTGGTAACCAAGTACACCAACTTTTTTGGTCCAAGAATTTTTCGGTATATGGTTTCCAGTAAAAATATCTAAATATACTTAAAATTAAGATACATTTACTTGAGAAGCAAAATGATGAAACTACATTTTTTTAGGCCACATCTTTGCACATTAATATGGAAGGATTTTTTTTCCAAGACTGAAGCAAAAGATACAATTAATTCACCAAAAATTATTCTTACCTACAGATTTTAATTTAAAGATTATATTTATACCAAGAGGTGTGTATATTTCCTCCTATCAGCATGTGTGTCGTATTGAAGGATCCCTGACCAAGCTGAATAACTATAACTAGGGTTGTGTTTACCTGACATGGTTTAGTGTTCGACCAGACGGAGAGACTGCTTTTAGAGGGGTCTGGTACAGTCGGACACAGACACTGTTTAATCCTAAAAAACAAACATATATACAGAGAGAATAAGTACTGCATGCTAGTATGTTATCATATTAAATAAACACTGACATTTTTATTTAAATAAAAGAACATACTGCATTGCAAAGTGTTGTTAATAAGCTATCTCCGTTTATTTGAGGTTGTTCATACTGAGATGCATAAATATTGGACCATGTTTATTAATGCTCTCCTTGAATGTATATCGATTTAATAACTGAAGTTCTCTTACCTCACTCTCAAGCATAATGGGATTATTAGTATCAGAAAACTCAGTAGTAGTGTGCACAGCAGTATGGGGATCACTTGTACATCATCAAGCCCTTTGGACACACACAAACAGGTTTAAAGATAACATTGTGTTTATGCAGGCATGCATTAATGTATCAAAAATTCAACCCAAATGTTGTCATACCCACAGCCACCATGTGCCACGGCCCAGCGGCGCCCCCTACTGCAGTGTGAGCCGTTACACAGATGTTATAGATTCCTGCTGTTAGTCCACTCAGAGATATCTGTTCAGCAGGAGTGGAAACCTTCTCACCTGCAGATACACACACAAACTCAAATTAAAGTTCTGCTCTGAAATAGTTCTGATATAGCTCGTGAAGCTTGTCTTACTTTTGCCATTTATACTGTACAGAACAGTGTAATTCTGGATGAAGCCATGAAGTTTCTCTATAGGAACCGGTTCCCATTTCAGAACGACGACGCTGCTGCTGGTCTCCAGCACTGTCATCTTTGGGCCGACAGAGGGCGCTGATACACAGGAACACAGTCAATGCATTCACACCTGCAATGATTTTCACGTGCCTTTGTTTACACTTACAGACGTACTTTAACACACACAGACACTGTTCATCTTGATATTTAAATACCGGTATTGTCATGTACAATAGTCGAACGTAATGCAAATTCATGAGTAGCTGCACTGTTTTATTATTATTATTATTATATTGCGTAGCTGTCAAAGGAGATACATCATAACTCTCAAATTTCATAAAAAAAAAAAGATCTTAATTTGTGTTCCGAAGATGAATGAAAGTTTTACGGGTTTGGAACGACATGAGTGTGAGAAATGAATGACAGAATTTAGATTTTTGTGTGAACTATCCCTTTAAGGGCGACTGGGGCATGTTGTCACAATATATGGGGTGACATATATGAAATACTGCATAAAATACTACATAATATACTTATATATAATATACTTACATAAATAAATATATATACACTTCTACATACATACAAATAAATCTTCAACAACACATGTAATGGCTTTTCATCTAAATGTAATGTAGTAATACAATTATGTATTTTGGACTTTTAACTCAAAACCTTACCGTTATACATGCCTTTCCCCATACCCCATTCTTCTCTAAAGGTCATGTTTCTGTGCGCTTTAACCTTTTTTTTTTTTAGCATGGCATATGACAAAGGAAAAGAACTGACTAATACACTATTGCAGTACTACTACACCTTCAGTTCCGATAAATGAACATCTTTCAGTGTAATATCTGACCTCCTTCCCGTGTGAAGGCAATGATAGACTTGTCACTTCCTGCTCGTCGCCCATACAGACTCACGACTGACACGTTATATGGGACTTCTGGCAGCAGACCTGAAACACACACATAGACATGGACTAAAACAATACTGTCCGAGTTATTTGATTAAACTATGATTTTAGTAGTAAAAGACGGCAGTATGTTTTTTCATCGAAGGACGAAAAAGAAGGAAAACTTAACACTTCTTATGAAAGATGAAGATAAAATGAAGTCAAGATAGAAATATTAATGCCACCAGTAACTATGTCATTATATTGGCCTTCCATTTTTATTGCTTGTTTAGTTTTTACTGCTTAGACTGTTGTGCATCTTTCTAATTTCATTATTTTTATGTAAAGTGCTTTGAGATGCTACTTTTAAAGGCACTATATAAAATAAAGTTTATTATTATTATATTATTATTATAACTTGTGATGTGATCCACACCAACAGGCCACTGTCATATCGACCAAAAAACAAACACAAAATGACTTAGTGTGCATTCTCTAGGAGTATAAGTGATTGATCAGACCTGTGAGATTAAAACTTCTTGCAGTTTTATTCATATGTTCCCAGTGCAGACTAGCTGGTCCACTGTGAGGCACAGAACTCCACTGAAGCACAAAGCCGCTCTCTGATTGGTTCAGTGCAGCTGTCCATTCCACCTCCACACGAGTGTCGTCCAATGGGGTGACGCTGAAATTCTGAGGGGGAGGGAGTTCTTCCAGGGCAGGAAATGGGAGATAAGTTTAGGATAAATGAACGCAAGCTTTCTGATAATGATGTTGTTTTATGAATTCTTGTGCAGAATTTCCCATATAATCATCACCATTGCATTAGACGTCCACAAGAAAGTTGCTTTGAGATTTTTGCAGGTTGTCATGATGAATAAAGTTAAAGAAAGCAACCGTTTTTTATTTTTTTCACCAAAAAAATTTAGTTTGTATATTAAATAAAAATTGCAGTGCCTATTTTTTTTAACCAAACCAGATGAAATACTTAAAAAAAAGAAAGCTGCTTATTTTCTGTTGATTATTTTCTCATTTTATTTTTTTATTTGAGTTAAATGCAAAAGACTCAAAACAGTAAAACTACTGAATATTATATTATATAAAAAAAGATAATAAAATGAATCAAATATGATATATGTACACCTGATGCACATTAAATTCTACATTAATGTAGCAACTTGCATAAAGACCAGCTTGAAACAACTAGCAACCATAAATGACCACTGGTTTGGACCAGCTAAACCATGTAAACCAGTCCAGTGGTTATTAGCTGCGTTTTCCAATACAAGCATCACACCAGTGATTTACCTGCATCTGTGAGCGCGGGTATGTAGATGTGAGCTGGAGGGGACGTCCCGGCAGAGTTTGTAGCCGTCAGGTTGCAGTGACAGGGATCGGCTGAGACGGAGAGGACACAGGAGCTTCTGGATGCGTTTAATGCGCCGCAGGTCCACTGAGATGAATCCGGCTCACTGCGACACGACACGGAGTAACTCAGCACAACACCATTGACCTCAGGCCAGGAGACAGGCTGAAACACACACACACAAAACCCAAAGATATTGATTATTATGAATAATTTATCATGCTTTAAAGCAGGTCATTGGAGTGAGATGCATATGCAGGCAGATAGTGTAGTTACAAGATCTATCAGCAGGGGCTTAAAGGGCCATGAAAAGCAGACAAACATTGACCCCTTCATCACAGCCGCCGCTACAGAGCAAGTATGGACTTGCTACCGCTAAGACTCGCTGCTGTACGCATGCAAGTTGTTATGCTGCTGCTGCTGCTGCTGCTTAAAGGGATAGTTCACCCAAAAATGAAAATTCTGTCAGTAATTAGTAACCCTCATGTTTTTCCAACCTCGTAAGACTTTCGTTCATCTTCGGAACACAAATGAAGATATTTGTGATTAAATCTGAGAGCTGGATCACTCCTCCATAGGCTTCTAAGGGATTGAAACCTGACAGCCCCGAAAATTCATTAAAGAAATCGTTAAAATAGTCAAAATGGCTACAGTGGCTCAATCTTAAGTTTATCAAGCGATGAGAATATTTTTTGCGCGCAAAAAAACTAAAATAACGACTTTATTTAACCATCTCTTCTCTTCCGTGTCATTCTCCTAAGCTGTTGACGTAGTGTAACAGCGCAGCGCTTCTGTGTTATACGTCACACGTAGGCTCACAATTGGCCGACGCTGGTCATGTGTGTGTGATGCGTGTGACGTTCAACCAGAAGCGTTGCGCAATAACACTACGTGAAATCTCCAGGCCCAAAGAGAATACTTGAATAAAGTCGGTATTTTAGTTTGTTTTTTTTGCGCTCAAAAAGTATTCTCGTAGCTCGATAAACTTAAGATCTAGCCACTGTAGTCAGTTGGACTATTTTAACGATTTCTTTAAAGGGTACCTATGGCATTTAAAATGTTCCTAATAATGTTCTGGTAGTCACCAACAACAGTTTTACATGCATGCAATGACAAAAAACACTTTTGTTGTCTTATAATATGCATTTATTTTTACCTGATTTGCTCACCGACTCCCTAATGATTCGTTTGACGACTCATTTGTCCAAACCCCTCCTTTGCGTGACGCTAATCGGCGGTGATTGGTCAGATGACCCAGTCAGTTATATTTGGCGTTAGCCCAAAGCTTAAACATATTGATAAAGCACTGCAGTACTACAATACGCTTCACATAATTTCACATATTTCAAAAAACAAACAAAAATAACATTGGAGACCTAGAAGCTGCTGAGCGTAACTCTCACTCTCACACACACACACACACACACACACACACACACACACACACACACACAACGCACGCACGCACGCACGCACGCACGCACGCACGCACGCACGCACGCACGCACACACATAAAAGCAACAATTATTAATAGTACTTACAGGTTGTGATTCGGAGGAGGAAGCTGATCCAAATAAACTTGGTATTGAAATTGAACCTTCCTATATCAGGCGACTCGCGAATCCACACTTGAAAGCATTTGTGTTTGTGAAGCGATCGTCATTAAAATAACGCGAACACAGCTCAAGGTTGGGTTATACTTGTGTGGTATAGTTGTAAATATAAACTCTAGCCACTGAGTCTTCACATGCTCGTCCCTGGGCAGTGAAAAAAAAAGTTTGCTTTTGATTCGCACTTCAGAACAGAGTCTCGTCGACATGATGTTGTCAGGTTTCTCTGTCTGCTCGGCGCGCGCCCTGAGTGGGCGTGTCGAATTCAAATAACTTGTACAAGTGACGTACGAAAGCTCATCAGCGACTCAGAGTCGACTCTTACTATTGAGAGACAATAACTTTGTATACGGTGAACTTTCATATTTAAAACTTTGCAGGATGTTTTTGTTCACTTAGATCTATGTTACACACTACATGAAAGGTAATTTTCAAAATTCCATGATAGGTGCCCTTTAATAACTTTTCGGGGCTGTCAAGTTTCAATCCCTTAGAAGCCTATGGAGGAGGGATCCAGCTCTCAGATTTAAATCACAAATATCTTCATTTGTGTTCCGAAGATGAACGAAAGTCTTATGGGGTTGGCACGACATGAGGGAGAGTAATTACTGACAGAATCTTCATTTTTGGGTGAACTATCCTTCAAATAGACATCCATACATCCGCTAGCAGATCTAGGCAGGTGGAGCTGGGGAGGTGGAGGGATTTAGAGAAACTCTGATAGCGCACAGCAGGACTAGCTTACAACAAACAATAAACCACTAAATGCTGAGCAAGCAATCTCATTGGCTGCAGGATCAGCAAAGACCAATCAGCTTGTGTCATACAGTAATGATGTGAATGCTTGCAGATTGCATGTATCAGCCTGAGGCTATGTTTAAACGGAAACGATCTGAAGAGAAAACGCAAAAGTGGCGTTGCGTTATCACTTTTTATTCTGCGTTTGGATGAGCGTTATCGGGGGGAAATCCGTGTGCATATGGTGATGCAAAAGTGTGTGAAATTCGATGTAGTATGCACTCCAGGCGGCTAGGTGGCAATGTGAAGCACTGCTACACAACAACACCAATATCTGAGAATAATTTGTGCAACCGCTGAAAAGACTCTTGTACGTTTATCAGAGCTGCCAGGGCAACTTGAAGGTCCGACGTATGGAAATAATCCGACATGTTGGTTGTTATTTTCCTGTACTGGCGCATGCCTGTGACAAACGCGTACGCGACAAGAGCCACCGTGAGCAGATTTGCGTTTTTAACCTTTAGACCTTTAGACTGAAACGCGACGGTGGAGCGTTTTTAAGATTTCCACTCTGGAGGGTGGTTTCACTTTTTTTTGCATTTTTAAGCCCCCAAAACGCCGTCGCCGTGTAAACGAAAGGAACCATTTTTACGTTCTCACCTGGAATCGTTCTCGTGTAAACAGGGCCTGAGTCCTTTAGAGTTTCATGACTGAACTAGATATTTATAATACTTATCCATTCATTGTTACACCTTTAGAAAGTATAATGTATTTAAAACACGTAACAAGCAACAGATTTCTGCAAAGAATCTGCAAATATTATAATACATTTTAAATTAAATTAATTATGAAAAGATAGTGCATTATAACATAATAAATACCTTTATAATGCATTACACATAAAAGCTTTATGTTAAGTGTTACCAACATATGAAATGAAAATGAAATTAAAGTTTGAAATGAAACTAACAGCCCTAAAAAATAAACCCACTTTTTCCAGTTTGAAAATCCCTGTTTTAGATAACAAGGATTTATTTTATTTGTCAGAACAGTTTTAGTCCTGCTTTAGTTGGCCCACACTAAATGTAACAGAGTGACTATAAATCAATGACAAACAAAAATGACAAAGATGTAAAGGAGTAAACATGCATGACACATTTCTGTCTCTAATTAGCACTGGGTTCTGGGTTCATTTCCGGTCCCAAATGTTCCTCTGCAACATAATGAGCCATATCACCTAAACCCAGATATTAATCACAGCATCTGTGAGCCTGGAACCATTCTGAGGTTATTATCCTGCTAAATGTTATTGCAAGCAGTGAAAGACGAGAGACAAAACTGCTTATTAAAACCTAGTTGAACTGAGGCCTCACTAATTATTATTCCATAAAGCTCAACAAGTAGATTAGGGTACGGACAAGTCAGGGACTCGATCTTCTTGTAGAAGGATGATACTTTACATTGGACCCCATTGACTTTCAATGTATGTTCAAAAAGACATTAACGTTTTCAGATGATCTTTTTTGTGTCATTCAGGTGAGGTGTGAACAACATGAGGGTGAGTAAATGATGACAGTTGATGTCAGGAGTTGTCATTTTGTAACAAGATTATCAATTTTGGGGGAACTATCTCTTTTAAAAAAGTTAGTAGAGAAGCAATCTGATATAGACTACAGATTGTCTAATCACTAAATCAGGTGTTAAATGTGCTAAATTCAGCCGTATTAGTTGATATGTGGAGGCAGGATGTGGTCGTGCTGTTTGTCAGATTTAAGCTGACAGGAAAATCTGAAAGAGTGTTATTAAAACAGGAAGTGCCTTGAGCTTTATGCACAGTGAGCGAGTATAAATGAGGCTTTTATTTCAGTCACTGATCTGCTTCACATCTCTATATTTATGCTGTTGATTTGTGTTTGTCTGTATGCCAGACGGGAACATCCATCCATCCATATTAAATATTAATAATCATGTCATTGTTAAGTTTAAATACATTTTCCAATAAATACATCCAGAATGGTCCATCTCACAGGAAAGAAAAATCACAAATTAGATCTTTTTAACATCTCAAATGCCCCTCGATGACATTAAATAGTGATGTTTTTCCTGCAAACAAGACTCAGATTGTGCCAAGATAAAGTCTGCAATCAAAGTCAGAGATCTCAATAACATCGCACGACATCAACAGACTCATTTGTGTCTGTTTTTAAATTCTCATTTCAAGGAAATCTAGGTGAATCATCTTTATAAAAAGCTAATGCACAACAATGCTCTATAAAAGAGATGCCTGTTTTGCTGTGGGCTCAGTGCTTTAGCTGAATCACATACTCATCATGTATATTTGAAAACAGATTTCTATAGAACAAAAGCAAACCTTCCAGAGCAGGGTGAGGCGTCTCTTTCCAGCTTCTTCTGCCGGTTGGATGTGTCTCCAGAGCCGAGGAGCCGCAGACGGGGCTGAGGAAAGATCAATCCTATAACTTATATTCATCCATATACGACCACATTTAACCACACTACTAAACCCAAATGCCTCAAACTGATGTCTCTCTGTCAGCAAGCACTGAATCTGATCGTAACGAGAGGTCTGGAATTGCTTTGAACAAGTGTCTGTTTGGTGAGATGTGAAAATGCACGCTCATTTGAGAGATTCAAGCCAAAAAGTGCACGTTATGCTATTTTAATGGTTCCTAATTAGTTTTGGAGTCTCCTACAATAGTCTTACATGCATCCAAGGTAAAGAAAAAAAACACTTTAATTTTCTAATAATATACATTGCAGCATCAGCTCTTTTCTCAGTGTCTAAACGGTCCTCATCTTTTGGAAGAGCAGCAGTGGATTTGCCATAGATATATACAATAGAAGTTGCCTTGGCTATGGCAGTTCATTGGAACAAATGCGTCAATAGAGCCGCCATCATGGAACAGGAGCTTCTCCTCTTTAATGCATCAGCGTCAATGTAGGAAAAGGTCTAACGGAAATAAAATCACCATCAATCGTCATGAATGTGATTTTCTAGGTTTTTTTTGGTTCGTTCCAACGGTCAGACATGTATTTATCATTGAGTACAGAGAATTTTTTTTTTCTCAAAATTTCACATTTTTGTGACATGAAATTTCCTTGCTGTCTGGTTTTTAGATTTCGTTCGTGTGAACATCCATACGCAGCACAAAAGTCTGGCATCATCCATGAATGGCGGAGAAAGCGGCGTTACCTAGCTACTTCCTATGACAAGACCCCTGTTCCAAGATGGCGGCGGTTTTGACGCATGCTTAACCCCAAGGCGACATCTAGTGTATATATCTATGTGGATTTGCATTCGCAGCACAGAAAACAGCATCTTCTCCACATGTTGACAACATGAACCAAACTCTTCCAGCTTCAGCTTCAGTCTTTGAGGGTCAAAGAAGACCTTGTTTGCAGGCAGTCAATGAAGACCATAGCCTGGCATTTTTTACAAACCTATGTAGGTTCATGCATGAAGTGAAACTGGATTTACTGACCACACGATTCGGCAGTTTAGAATCAGTTCTTTCTTTTGAAAAGACACAAACATCGACAGTATATTATACACTAAAATACAATACATGAAAGATAATACTGAAAAAGTATAACAGGGGGCACTTTTACAAGGGAAATAGTGCTGTAGGGATGACGTATTTTTGTAGGTCAAAACCCAGAAATGAGTTAGTATTTTAGCACTTCTGGCTCAATCAAGTCATTTTTTTTTAATGGGTTTTGAGTTAAATGTCTGAGGTCACTGTGATCTTGCCAAATAAGACATGTTTCTGGATCAGCAAATTTTGTTGATCCTGGAACAACATTCCTATCTAAAATATAGTCCTAGCCCCATACCTTTCCTAAATTAGAGGGAAATAAAATGTGAATAACACTGATGTAGAAGAACCCAACCCTGGTTGTAAGCCTAAACTTGACATCAACTGTAAACTTGTCCCTCAACAAAGATGTTGATCCAGGATCATGTTGTACTTGGTGAAATCACGTTCACTGGCAGACAAAAGGTTTGTGGTTACCCCAAACTCAAATTATTTTGTATAAAATACATCACAATACCCCTTGTGATTTTTTAAAAGCTTTTACTTGTTTTGAAAAAGGCAGTTGCTATCAAGTGTCTAAATGAGACTTGTTGCTGATGTACTGAACTCACACTGAAGTAAACTCATCCACTCTCTAGTTTGCGTTCACAGCCTCGTTGTGTTTATAAATCGCGCTCTTGCAAACTCTCCTCACTCCCACTTTTAGGTGGCATTAAGTGTGTGGTGTAGTGTAGTTCGTTTATAGCCTAAGTTTACCTTTTTACTTGTATTTAGGCTTCAAAAGTTCATTTGTGACCCTGGATCACAAAACCAGTCTTAAGTTGTACGGGTATATTTGTGGGATAGCCAAAATACATTGTATGGGTCAAAATTATAATTTTTTCTTTTATGGCAAAAATCATTAGGATATTAAAGGGGTCATGAACTGGCTTTTTAAATCTTATTATATTGTTGTCTGAGGTAAACTTATGACGTTCGCTTGGTTTTTGCATTCAAAAACATCAAAATGAATAAGTAATAGGCTATTTTCTACCTAGTTTTGAGCCTAGCTGAAAAACGCTCGGTTTTTATGGCGTCTCGCACTGAAGACTTGGAAGTAAAGCCCACTGCTGTGAATGGATAACCGTTTTGCATATTATAATGAGTTTCAACTCACCCGTCGATGCACTTGGGGGAAATTGTTTTGAAAACGTCCAATGTTGTAAAATGGCAACCGGAATGATTCGCCCATACACGTTCGACCCAGAGTCCAGGTGTTGCAATTCCTGTCAGATCCGATATAGAGGCACAGCACCGTTCTTTACTCTTAATGGGTCTGCAAATCCAGTCTTGTTTACAAAACAATCCTCAGTGAAATGAAGCGAACAGACGGACAATGTTTTACCTCATCAGCTGGAGTGGAACGTCATTAAAAATAATTTTATCCATGCACTCCTATTGGAATCCAGAGGAAGCTTATGCAGCGACTGTCTTCCACAACCAGGCACTGCACAATATTTTGTAAACGGCATGTTTATTGCTCGGTAGCTCGATCCAGTTTGTCATCACGAGGTAGGCAGCCTATGTTATTTAGCTATGTATGCGTGTAAAATGTGCGAATCGGTGGGCGGGGCTAAACCGGTCATGTTGAAGCAGGCGTTGATCATCTTCTGCGGGGGTGGTGTTTTATCCTCTTTAACGTCATAGTTCCCCACTTTGAAAAACGAGGCGTTTGCTGAGGCTGGTGTCAATAAAAGCATTTATTGGACTAACAAGGACGTTTTCAGTTCTGAAACTTACAGGATATTCTTATAATATGATGACCTCTCAGATGTCAAAAGCTCAAGGAAAATTTGATTTCTCAGTTCATCACCCCTTTAAGTAAAGATCATGTTCCATGAAGATATTTTGTAAATTCCCTACCGTAAATGTATAAAACATTTCTTTTTGTGAATGAATGCAGCACAATCGCGAACATAAATGGAAAACTTTAAAGGCGATTTTCTTAATGTTTCGATTTTTTTTGAACCCTCAGATTCCAGATTTTCAAATAGTTGTATCTCGGCCAAATAGTGTCCTATCCTAACAAACCATCCATCAATGGAGAACTTATTTATACAGCTTTCATGTGATGTATAAATC
This sequence comes from Chrosomus eos, assembly GCA_036326025.1. Classification (NCBI taxonomy): domain Eukaryota; kingdom Metazoa; phylum Chordata; class Actinopteri; order Cypriniformes; family Leuciscidae; genus Chrosomus; species Chrosomus eos. The sequence goes on from CM070823.1 coordinate 6,432,196, forward strand.
TCAATTAAAAAAAAATGACCCATGTGACTGGTTTTGTCATCCAGGGTCACATTTGTCAAGATTCAGATGTAAGAATCATAACCTTTCACTTTCACTAATTTTATACAATCATCCAAAAGCCAATGGAGAAATCCTATGGGGTCTCTGTTGTGGGAACCAGGTGATGCTAACTTCTGGGTTGGCCTACAGAAATAAGTCATCCCTGCAGCGCTCTACTGTATGTCCGAGCTCTACCTTTCTCCGCTGTGGTTGTGTCTATAGAGGTCCATGAGCTCCAGTGAGCGTGCGCTCGATTGTCCTGAGCTCTCAGTCTCACTGTGTACTTGGATCCAGGGTGTAATCACAGAGCTCCAGTGTCTCATTGGAATACGCTTGTATAGTCTGTGATCGAGTCTACAGGATCATAGGAGAGAGTTTCATTATAACAACCACCAAATATAAATCTAATATTATATTTGGTGTAATCAAATAACAGTTTTGTTAACCTTTGTGAAAAAGCAAATTTTAAAGACCAATCCACACAGACAATCACCAGATTAAAGTTGTCACTTCTCAGACAATCCACAACCTGTCAAACGCCAAATTTAACATGTTCAATCTGCGAAAACAAGCGCAACAGAGGTAACAACACACTGATCCGACAAAACCCTGACTGTTGGCGGGCGTCTGTTGTTGCAGTGTGGATTGGGCTTAAAATAGTACTTATAATGGACATAATACTTTAAAAGTATTAAATACTTTTATACAGTACATTGTGTGAATTTTGATTTACATTGTGAGAATACAAACTTCATGTCATGCATTTAAATATATTTTTAATTGCATAATTTTTGTAATGATGAAGTCGCAGTTTAGTACATTAAAAAATTCAATTTAAAAGTAATTTTAAGTAAACACAATACAACTAAAATGATTACATCTTTCTTTACATGTGATTTAGTATGTTAGTCAACACATCAAAATAAGTGTGCTCTTTTAAAGCATGACAATATGTTTGAATTATTTTAAATGTAACGTAAAAGCTTTTACTTTGACATTATTGCAAAGTGTACTTAAGTGTAAGCATGCAATTGTACTCTTATTTCATTTGCAAATACAGCTTAAAAAAATATACATTTAAGATCTGAAGTACATTACATTCAATACAATTAAGTGCACTTCTTTCACAAAGAAACCACATACGTGACACTCTTAAAGGGAAAGTTCGACCAAAAATGAAAATTCTATCATCGCTCTATTGTTGCTCACTCTCTTTCTTCTGTGGAACACAAAAGGAGACTTTTTGAAGAAGTTTTTAGAGGAAATGCACCATACAAGCAGTCCTTACAGTGACTTATGCTCTGTAATCTTTCTGAAGTCTTTGTGCGCGAAATAGACCAACATATGATTCATTATTATAATCAAATAAGTTTGAGTTTGGGAAGATATGAGGATGAGTAAATGATGACAGAATTTTCATTTTTAGGTGAACTTTCACTCTTATATTTTTCCTTATTATAGACGTATGTATAAACCTGGTCATGTGTCGTGAACTCCACTTGGAGCCGTATGTGTTTTTTCTCCTCCTTGGGAAAGCTCTCAGTCATTCCCAGACCACATGCAAACATCCAGCTGATGGCTTAAGATGTTTAATCTGTGGGGGAGGAAGTTTCACTGCAGAAGAGAGAGAAAACATAAGGAGAATAGGAAAGAAAAAACTCTATATTGACAGCTTTTTGTTTCCTGTGGTCAGAAATGCCCTTGGCACTGAACACAGGTGCAATTTGCAAAGAATGATGAATACTGACTGTAAACATTACAATTGATGGAAATTAGTCATTTGCATAATGCATTCTAATGACATTTTTTGAGACATGTGTCACCATCATATGAAAGGAATAAATAATGTGTGGATGTGCTTTTGTTCTCTTTATTCATTGTTTGTTGTTTGCGTTGTCACACCAGCCTTGACCTGTTACAATGGCAGAATAGAATACTAGCATACTGCTAATTGCACTGTATGCCTTAAAAAATTGCATATGACATTATGTGGATGACTGGATATGAATAAGTCATGCACATTTAATACATTAGCATGCTAGATATCTAGAATATACAGTAACATTGAAAAGTTTGGGGTCGGTAAAGCTGCATTTATTTGATTAAAAATACAGTAGAAAGTAAAACAGTGATATTGTGAAATATTATTAAATGTAAAAATAACTGTTTTCTATTTGAATACATTTTAAAATGTAATTTATTCCTGTGATGGCAAAGTTGTGCTGCTTTACAATTGTGAAACTGTGATACATTTTTTTTAGGGTTTTTGATGAACAGAAAGTTCAGTATTTTTTTTGTTGTAATATTATAAATGTATTTACTGTCACTTTTGATCAATTTAATGTATCCTTGCTGAAGTGTTAATTTCTTAATGACCCCAAACTTTTCATCAGTAGTGTAGGATGTCTGGGTATTATATGCATAATGGAAATTATTAGGCACAATATACACCCTAAAAACACAGTAGTAAGTAGTAAGAGTTGTATAGTGATATGCTATGTCGGCACAGAGATGCACAGTGAAAGTGTTGTACCTGACTCGAGACCGTTGAAGAAGTACAGTGGTGAGCGTATGGATCCAGTGTGTGTGTACGCCAGCACGTCCGCACGGAAACAGTGTAACGCTGAATTGATGGGCTGAACGGAGCAATTAGACCCTCTGGTATCACAGACACCCACATTATTGTAGCTTTCTTTGCTTTCACAATAGGTTCTGTGCAGAATAACACAAGAATATTCATTTCACTCACTTACATGCTTGCATATTAAGAGCCAACTGTGTACTGGTGATTTAAAGGGGTCTTATAATGTTTTTAACATGTTCAGCTTTTTTTAGTGTGTAATGTTGCTGTTTGAGCATGAAAAATATCTGCAAAGTTACAAAGCACAAAGTCCCTCCAGCGGGAGTTATTCTCTATATCAGTGTCACTGTTTCTGAACTCCCTGAAACGCCTCCATTGAGTTTTCTTCCAGGAATGAACACGACACAATATTCCTTATGTAAATAATTCCCACCCAAGGCAAACGCAAAATAAAGGGGCTTTGACGTGGTTGAGTTGTGGTAAGGGTAAGTTATGGTAAAGGGCGGGACATTTCCAAAGTGGTTGGCCAATCACAACTCACTCATACAGCCGACCAATCAGAGCACAGTGTGCTTTTCAGAAGGAGGGGCTTCATAGAGACTGGAACTAAACTGAACGTTACTGACAGACTGGAATAGAGGTCCTGCAATAGTTTAAAATATGTGAAAAACAATGTGTTTCAACATGTTTCAATGTGAAAATTCAATCATGAAAACTTATTTTAGTAGAGCGCAAAACAAAATCAAGAAAATCCAGAAACCAAAACATTGATCTGAAGAACCTGTAATGAAACACCAATAACTTTAAGTTATATAATAGCTCTCAATAACTAATCTATATAGCAAATGAAGAAAACTCTACAGCAAATAAAAGTGCTTTTAAAACCATTGCAATGAGTGAATATAAAAAACAGAACTTGTGTTTGGCAACTTAAACCGCTTGTTTCTTTTATAGTTTTTTATCCACTAAAAACAACTCTGACAGATCTTTAAAAACGATCACTAACCACTTTCAAATCAAGATAACAAGTTTGTAAAGTCCCTAAAAATGCTAAAATGATGTGTATTCATGTGTATGTAAATTAATTTGAAAAGAAAAAACGGATGAAATGTGAAGGGACTTTTCAATGCATGAGACTTGAATAAAGGATGTTTGCATTAAAGATCTTAATGATCAGTTTCAATGATCGGCACAAATTTGCATATTGGTTGACCGTAGTGACGTCAATCAAAACCAGCAAGAGCATGTGATAAGAAATCTAAGTACGTGGTGGCACTATGGTATCAGATGTTAAAAGGAATATTTCAGCCAAATATTATTTACTCGCCCTCAAGTTGTTCCAAACTATGAATTTCTTTCTTCTGCTGAACACAAAGGAAGATATTTTGATGAATGTTGGTAACGAACAGAAGCCCTATTGACTTCCATAATCTTTTATTCCATACTATGGAAGTCAATAGTGCCCATCAACTGTTTGGTAAGCCATATTCTTCAAAATATCTTCTTTTGTGTTCAGCAAAAGAAAGAAATTCATACAGGCTTGCTTGGAACAACTTGAGTGCGAGTAAATGATGACAGAATTTTCATTTTTGGGTGAACTGTCACTTTAATACCAAATTACTTGCAATGTCATTCTGTGTGAATGATATCATATTCATACAGTCATGTGACAAAGACACCCTTTTGAATTCTATGGTTTTACGTATCAGGACAAAATAAACAATCCTGGTCCTTGGTAGTCAGGCGATGCTAATCAAATGCCTTCGATTAATTGATCATCAGCAAGCGTGATCAACTCTATAGAAGCAGAAGTTTTGGCAGTTTGCTGGTCTGGAGACTTCAGGTGTGTGTGTTAACACAATGACAAGGAGGAAAGACATCAGCAATGATCTTAGAGAAGCAAAATGTCGCTGCCATCAATCTGAGAAGGGTTACAAAGCCATTTCTAAACAATTTGAAGTCCATTATTCTACAGTAAAGAAGATTATTCACCAGTGGAAAACATTCAAGACAGTTCCCAGCATATTCACCCCAATATCAGAGCGTTCACTGCTCAGAGAAACTGCAGAAAAACCCAAGAACTGCACCTCAGACTCTACAGGCCTCAGTTAGCATGTTAGTAAAGTTTATGACAGTACAGTTAGAAAAAGACTGGACATGAATGGCATGTTTGGAAGGGTTGCCAAAAGAAAGCCTCTTCTCTCTAAAAGAACATGGCAGCGGCTTAGGTTTGCAAATGTGCATCTGAACAAACCACAAGACTTCTGGAACAATGTCCTTTGGACAGACGAGACCAAAGTGGAGAAGTTTGGCCATAACACACAGCGGCACGTTTGGCGAACAGCAAACACAGTATATCAGCACAGACACCTCAGTCAGGGCTAGAGCGGTGGTGGTGGGGTGATGATTTGGGCTTGTTTTGCAGCCACAGGACCCGGCACCTTTTACTGTCATTGAGTCGACCATGAACTCCTGTGTGCCAAAGTATTCTAGAGTCAAATGTGAGTCCATCTGTTCAACAGCTAAAGCTGATATTGTGGCATGCAACAGGACAATGACCTCAAGCTCACCAACAAATTTTCAGACCAAACCTGAGTCCAGACCTCAACCTGATTAAAATACTGTTGTGGGACCTTCAGAGAGATGTGTATAAACCATAGCGTCTGTGACGTCACCCATAGACTTTCTGAAGAGCGGTTTTGAGGCCGTTTATGGGGGTTTGGGCAGCGCCATCTTGGAAAATCTTTTCAGAAAGGATACAGAGGTTGTATGATGTGTTGGGTCAGATCATGGCCGAGACGTCAAATTTCAGGAATTCCACTCGGTGCAGCCCATTATCAGCTGTCAATCAAGCTGTCAATCAAAGTTAACCACACCCTTATTTGTCATACATTTTATATCTAAATACGATCTAAACTAATGAGTTAGAAAAAAATTCACCCCCCTCACAGTTGTCAGGCACTCGGGACCTATCGAGAAATACAATAAAAGTCCATGGGACCAACCTGTAAAAACGGACATTTTAACATGGGGGTCTATGGACATTTGCTCACTTTTGGGACCGGCCCCGAGCGGATTTAACATGTATTGCAGTTTTTCGCACTTCCGGGTAGGCTTCATTTATTCAGATTAGAATGTTGCCGCTTGGTATAAACAGATACCCACGAACCTCAATGAACTGAAGAAACATTGTAAAGAAGAGCGGGCCAAAATTCCTCCAGAACAATGTGAGAGACTAATGCAGTCATATAGAAAATGATTACTTCAAGTTATTGCTGCTAAAAGTGGCTCTACAAGCAACTGAATCATAGAGTGTACTTAGTTTGTTACACATGGCTTCTCCATTTCAGCTTTATTCTTGTTAAATAAATAATGACACAGTGTAATATGTCAATGTACTTACCTAATTTTAAGACCGGATGATATTTTATTATATCCTGATACGTAAAACCATAGAATTCAAAAGAGTGTACTTTCTTTTTCACATGTATATCATGATATTAAAGGGTACCTATCATGGAATTTTGAAAATTACCTTTCATGTAGTGTGTAACATAGATCTAAGTGAACGAAAACATCCTGCAAAGTTTTAAATATGAAAGTTCACCGAATACAAAGTTATTATCTCTCAAAAGTAAGAGTCGACTCTGAGTCGTTGATATGAATCGATAGACGAACGATGCATTTTCTCTAACTTTCGTACGTCACTTGTACAAGTTATTTGAATAAGATACGCCCACTCATTGCATTAGGAGACACCAGGGAAAACATCATGTCGACGAAGACGCTGCTGTGTTTTGAAGTGCGACGCAAAAGCAAACTTTTTTCATCTGCCCAGTGAGGAGCATTTGAAGACAGTGGCTACAGTTCATAACTATACCACAGAAGTATTATAGCCCGAACTTGTTCTGTGTTCGCGTCATTTTGAAGATGATTGCTTCACAAACCTAAATGCTATAAAGTATGAATTTGCGAGCCGGCTGATACTGAAGGAGGGAGGTTCAGTACCGAGTTTATTTGGATCAGCTTCCTTCTCCGAATCACAATCTGTAAGTAGGCTGTTGCTTTTATGTTTGTATCATGTTCTATAATTATTTTGTGTGTTGTGTACGCACAGGCACAGCGCAGCTTCTAGCAGCTAACTTAGGTCTTCAATGTCAATTGTATTGAAATATGTGAAGTGTTTGTCGTTGTTAATGGAGTTGTCACAGGGCTCTCGAGTGTCACGCATCACGCATTGAGCGTGACAGTCACTCATTTCGGTCTTTTGTCACGCTCTCCGGCCACACATTGTATTTCTCACGCTGAAAAACTATTTGTAATATATTTAATATGCCGCAGTGCCCAAAACTCACTCACTGTGGAACCGGCAGGATTCAAGCGCGTCTCCTCCAGTGTTGCCAGGTCCGTATGCCTGCACTGTTTCCGCGGGTTGTTTGTGTAGTGCACGCTGGTTGACGCGATTGTTTTATCCACTGGAACATGATTGTTATTGAGGAAACACCCGGGAACGCTATTTGAATATTTTTGGCCGTGATTGGGTTAGTTTGATGAGCAATTGGGCTGGTTTTGTTGTGCAGACCTGGCAACCCTGGTCTCCTTGGTGTTGTTCGTCTGGTGTTGTTAGCCAATCAGAAAATAGCACTGTTGTATCTGGGTAAGATCTAGCGCAACAACCAATGACACCCCGTCGGCTGGGTGTCTAACATATCACCACAGATTAGCGTCACGCAAAGGCGGGGTTTGGAAAAATGACTCGCTTAACGATTCATATGGGAGTCGGTAAGCAAATCAGGTAAAAATAAATGCATATTATAAGACAACAAAAGTGTTTTTTGTCATTGCATGCTTGTAAAACTGTTGTTGGGGACTCCCAGAACAATATTAGGAACATTTTAAATGCCATAATAGGTACCCTTTAATGATTTACCTTAAGGAACTTTAACGAATACCATGTTACTGATGGTACGATACCGGTCCATAAACATGCTAATACATTTTAGATCGTTTTGTTGGTGTGAAATGTCTTACTTGTTAATCTGCAGTCTGTAGCTGCTGGCGTTCAGGTGCGGGTCGCTCGTTTCCCAATAACAGATGATGTTGATGTACTGCAGAATCACACACTGTGTGATGGACAGTGTCAAAGAAGCTGCTGCTGCTGAGAGAGTTAGCACATGTTTAATTGTGTTTCTGAACACAAAGAAAGTGTCTCTAGACTTATTCAATTGCAAAAAAAAAAAAACATATATAAAACATTTGACAACTTGCCCCACCCTGGCATCATGACAAGTAAATACCCTTGGACATGAGAATATAGTGCAAAATCTTTACATTAAAATCTTTATTAATATTTATTGAGCATGTGTGTAATTGGATTGTTTGGTTGAAACCTCAGTGTGACAACTAGCCCCGGTCTGCCCGATATAATCCATTTTGACACAAAAATAGCAGGTGTGCAAACAACTAAGCATACATAACCCGTGTGAGTGACTGTGTGTGTGTGTGTGTGTGTGTGTGTGTGTGTGTGTGTGTGTGTGTGTGTGTGTGTGTGTGTGTGTGTGTGTGTGTGTGTGTGTGTGTGGTGTGTGTGTGTGTGTGTGTGTAACGCACACGCAGACAAAACAACCAGCCGTACAGATCAGATTTCAGATAAAGGGCAAGAAATAATCCAGTGCTGGGAATCATGAAGAAAGTCTGAACGGGACACACACACTGAATGATGTCACAACCACAAACATGTGCTTAATTTTTACTGCTGTTTTGCAACATTGTTGTGCTGTTGTTTTGGGTAATGGTTGTCTCA